>CM026390.1:52051637-52079833 GCA_014843695.1 Archivesica marissinica
TCAACACTAGTTTCATGTACAGGCTGGAGAGTTCAGTACTAGTTTCATGTACAGGCTGGAGAGTTCAACACTAGTTTCATGTACAGGCTGGAGAGTTCAACACTAGTTTCATGTACAGGCTGGAGAGTTCAGTACTAGTTTCATGTACAGGCTGAGGAGTTCAGCACTAGTTTCAGGTACAGGCTGGGGAGTTCAGCACTAGTTTCAGGTACAGGCTGGGGAGTTCAACACTAGTTTCAGGTACAGGCTGGGGAGTTCAGCACTAGCTTCAGGTACAGGCTGGGGAGTTCAACACTAGTTTCAGGTACAGGCTGGGGTGTTCAACACTAGTTTCAGGTACAGGCTGGGGAGTTCAACACTAGTTTCAGGTACATGCTAGTGAGTTCAGCACTAGTTTCAGGTACAGGCTGGTGAGTTCAGCAATAGTTTCAGGTACAGGCTGGGGAGTTCAACACTAGTTTCAGGTACAGGCTGGTGAGTTCAACACTAGTTTCAGGTACAGGCTGGGGAGTTCAGCACTAGTTTCAGGTACAGGCTGGTGAGTTCAACACTAGTTTCAGGTACAGGCTGGAGAGTTCAACACTAGTTTCAGGTACAGGCTGGTGAGTTCAACACTAGCTTCAGATACAGGCTGGGGAGTTCAACACTAGTTTCAGGTACAGGCTGGGGGATCAACACTAGTTCCATGTACAGGCTGGAGAGTTCAACACTAGTTTCATGTACAGGCTGAAGAGTTCAGCACTAGTTTCATGTACAGGCTGAGGAGTTCAGCACTAGTTTCAGGTACAGGCTGGGGAGATCAACACTAGTTCCATGTACAGGCTGGAGAGTTCAACACTAGTTTCATGTACAGGCTGGAGAGTTCAGCACTAGTTTCATGTACAGGCTGGACACACAACCACACACACACAACACACCACACACCAAACAGAGTTCACACTAGTTTCATGTACATGCTAGAGAGTTCAACACTAGTTTCATTACAGGCTGGAGAGTTCAGCAATAGTTCATGTACAGGCTGAGGAGTTCAACACATATTTTCAGGTACAGGCTTGGGAGTTCAACACTAGTTTCAGGTACAGCTGGAGTTCAACACTAGTTTCAGGTAACAGGCTGGGTATTTCAGCACTAGCTTCAGGTACAGGCTGGGGAGTTCAACCTATTTCAGGTACAGGCTGGGGAGTTCAACACTAGTTTCAGGTACAGGCTGGGGAGTTCAACACTAGCTTCAGGTACATGCTATTGAGTTCAACACTAGTTTCAGGTACATGCTAGTGAGTTCAGCAATAGTTTCAGGTACAGGCTGGTGAGTTCAACAATAGTTTCAGGTACAGGCTGGTGAGTTCAACACTAGTTTCAGGTACAGGCTGGGGAGTTCAGCACTAGTTTCAGGTACAGGCTGGGGAGTTCAGCACTAGTTTCAGGTACAGGCTGGGAGTTCAGCACTAGTTTCAGGTACAGGCTGGGGAGTTCAACACTAGTTTCAGGTACAGGCTGGGGAGTTCAGCACTAGTTCAGGTACAGGCTGGGGGGATCAACACTAGTTTCATGTACAGGCTGGGGAGTTCAACACTAGTTTCAGGTACAAGCTGGGGAGTTCAGCACTAGTTTCAGGTACAGGCTGGGGAGTTCAGCACTAGTTTCAGGTACAGGCTGGGGAGTTCAGCACTAGTTTCAGGTACAGGCTGGGGAGTTCAGCACTAATTTCAGGTACAGGCTGGGGAGTTCAGCACTAGTTTCAGGTACAGGCTGGGGAGTTCAGCACTAGTTTCAGGTACAGGCTGGGGAGTTCAGCACTAGTTTCAGGTACAGGCTGGGGAGTTTGGTGAGCTCACCACTAGCATGATTGAGGGTAGTTGACAACCACAGGACAGTCCTGGAAGCATAAATAGTATGCATGCACCAGAACGTCAATTCACTATTCCTTGAAGACAACATGATTCCTGTATCATTTAACCTTAAAATTGCCGAATATATTGGAAGGAATGTGCAAACAACATAGATCCAGTTCAGCCACGGCATGATAATGTGTCTGATCAGGATCTATGTTGTTTGCTATTCAGCCAAGTGTTTTAGCTCCACTATCCAAACTGCAAACAGCATAATGCCTGATCAGACGGAACGTTCTGTCTGATCTGGCTCTATGCTGTGTGCAAAAGCAACATTAGCTGTGATCAGCATTGTAAGGATTTTATTTAACTTAATTGCGAAGAAAGTTCTCAAAACAAATAGTTTATAATCGCTCTAGAGACCTCATTCCTGTTGGAATAATCCACGGCCAATGAGTGAGAGATAAGATGCAATGAGTGAGAGATAAGATGCAATGACTGTACATTGCATAAGGATCCCACCATGCACTGTGGTTCTTGCAGGCCTCAGCTCACACCCACTTGGTCAACTTGGTTACAAGGTTGTCATTGTGTTCACTGAACCATGGAGTTGTTGTATATATCTGTGATAGTACATGAGAGTGGATATATCAGACAGATCTGTAGCCCAGTGGCAACACGCTGGACTGGTAATCCAGGGATCGCAGGTTCGATCCCCTGTCTGACCCTAATAAAATTAAGAGTCTTTCAGATGGGACTTTAAACTGAGGTCATGTGGACTGTACACCGTGTACGTAAAAGAACCAGAGGAGACTCTGGGATGGGTCTCTGTCTGTATCATTGCACTATCCTCCAAAAATCTAAAATGAGTAATCTCTTCAGGAGGCGTCGCTCATATGGGCAACCGGTAGCGACGATAAATAAACATAAAACACAAGAGTGGATATAGATTTCATTTAGATTTCATTTGCATTAAAATAATTATTACAGTAACAATGACCAGATTTGCCTCAATAGTGAAAATCAATAAAATTATATTGAAAAATGGATTCAGTGATTACAGATTTAGAACTAACCGTACTAATCACAATTACAGGAAGCCAGAAAGAAAACAAACAATCAAACATAAAGCTGTCCATAGCATGTAACCTGTAAACCACATGTTACTATTGGGTTGTGCAGGTATATGGCAGGATAAACGTGGGGTTATCCAGGTACAAACACTTACATACAAATACCAAGTCACCAACCTAATCTAACGAGGAAATTGTTTTTGACTGTAGCCTCGGTGGAGGATTGGAATAAACGAAAACAGTATAAGAAGTCATTGCAACAAAACGTTATATGTGGTATTATGAAGTTTTGGTGTATGGACAAGCTGTGTTATAAAAATGTTCAATTGGCCGTAAATCCACAGAAATGCAATATGCACAACTAGACATAATACTGGTGCTTTATGCCAAGCTTGGTGAACAAGTAAAAAAGGGAGTTTTTAAGATAAAGCACAGACAAGCATTCTTATAAAAATAGAGTAGGCGATATATCTGACCACGATATATAGTAGTGTACTACACGACACTGGTAGTCAGCGATGTATCTGACCACGATATATAGTAGTGTGCTACACGACACTGGTAGAGTCAGCGATATATCTGACCACGATATATAACAGTGTACCACACGACACTGGTAGAGTCAGCGATATATCTGACCACGATATATAACAGTGTACCACACGACACTGGTAGAGTCAGCGATATATCTGACCACGATATATAACAGTGTACCACACGACACTGGTAGAGTCAGCGATATATCTGACCACGATATATAACAGTGTACCACACGACACTGGTAGAGTCAGCGATATATCTGACCACGATATATAACAGTGTACCACACGACACTGGTAGAGTCAGCGATATATCTGACCACGATATATAACAGTGTACCACACGACACTGGTAGAGTCAGCGATATATCTGACCACGATATATAACAGTGTACCACACGACACTGGTAGAGTCAGCGATATATCTGACCACGATATATAACAGTGTACCACACAACACGGGTAGTCAGCAATGTATCTGACCACGATATATAACAGTGTACCACACAACACGGGTAGAGTCAGCGATATATCTGACCACGATATATAACAGTGTACCACACGACACTGGTAGTCAGCGATATATCTGACCACGATATATAACAGTGTACCACACGACACTGGTAGAGTCAGCGATATATCTGACCACGATATATAACAGTGTACCACACGACACTGGTAGTCAGCAATGTATCTGACCACGATATATAACAGTGTACCACACAACACGGGTAGAGTCAGCGATATATCTGACCACGATATATAACAGTGTACCACACGACACTGGTAGTCAGCGATATATCTGACCACGATATATAACAGTGTACCACACGACACTGGTAGAGTCAGCGATATATCTGACCACGATATATAACAGTGTACCACACGACACTGGTAGTCAGCAATGTATCTGACCACGATATATAACAGTGTACCACACAACACGGGTAGAGTCAGCAATATATCTGACCACGATATATAACAGTGTATTACACGACACACAGCCGCAGCTGTGACTACCTTGCTGAGAAAACAACAGACTACTGGTATAATAAATCATGAAGAATAGACACTTTGATAGGACATAAATTTACTTACCAGAATAATACATGACTTTTATTCCATCTGACCGGACAATATGCAGTAAAACACAATATTAAGCTACTTATTTAGCTGGAACTCTGCTGAGAAATGTCCCCATACCTCAAGACTAGTAAAAGAGTCAGAGACAAGCATGTATTCCTGAACAATAAATGAGCCATTATTTTGAGAAGTAAGCACAGTTACAAAATAGATGGGACTAATAAATCCTCTGGTAAGTAGGTAGAGATTGTAAACTGTGTGTGTAACCAGATTTACTGTCCGAATAATAAATGAAGTAACAATTGAAACAATGACAAATATTGATGTAATGGGATAAGGATTTTATGTCACATGAATAGGAATATTGGAAGATTCATTAATGAGAGAGCAAGAACTAACTCCTGTAATGTAATATATTGTAACTAGTTATATCAATAACAAGAGGTTTAACATTTCTAGCCTGTTGATAAGCACTCAATTGTTCTGGTACCAGCAGTAGCAGTTAACCCATTTCATTCTGGATACCGTTCAAACGGTATTTGCAAAGAACATAGAGCCAGATTAACCGCCATGGAAGGTTCCGTCTGATCAGGCTCTATGCTGTTTGCTATTCAGATGATCTTGCTAAGACACTTGACTATGCAGCAAACAACATAGATCCTGATCAGCACGCAGCGTCACGCTGCGGCTGATCTGGATCTATGTTGTTTGCAAAAGCCATTAAATATATCCAGAATGAAATGGGTTAATAAAGACTAAGATTTTGAGTCACTGCTAAGCCTGGGTTCCAGTCTGTCTATTTTTCACTTTTTAACTTCTGGCAAAATGACAGCCTGGGGAAACTTGATTTCTGATCGTAGCGCCATCTACTTACACCCTAATTTTTCAGGGTGTAGATTTGAAGGACGACCATTCTTCTCTACAAGATACTATCGCTAAATATAGAAACGGAATTCTATCAGAAATCACCGAACCAGCACAATTATACACGATCATTTACGAATGAATATACACGAATGTTCCCGTAGCCTCATTTACATTGCAAACATATAATTTCTCGTTTCTGTATTATATATCGACGAGATGGCGGATATTACATTTAGATAGTAATGGGTCGATTCGGTGTAATTGAACTAAGGATAACTTAAATATTGAGCAAGATACGATCGCTAAAAATAGAAACAGAATCTTTTTGGAAATCACCGAACAGGCACGATTATACACGATCATATTCGAAAATACACAAATACCCCCGTAGCCTCATTTACATTGCAAACATATGATTTCCCGTTTCTGTGTTATATCGATGAGATGGCAGATTTTAACTATTATGTTTAGGTGGTAAAGGGTCGATTCAGCGTAATTGAAGTAAGGACGACTTAAATCTTGAGAAATTATGTCAAATCAGACGCACATTGTACTTTTTAAAACTTCACACACACGCACACGCACACGCACACACACACACACACACACACACACACACACACACACACACACACACACACACACACTTCCAAAAAACACATGTTAAGTGTACTTGGTAAAGATTTCGTTATCCATGACTGTTCAGAAATGCCCATCCAAATACTACAACACCTAACAACAGATCCTCCACCAACACACTCTCCTCAGCTTATCTTTTCCTTTCCTTGTAAAGTTAATCACTGCATGAAATTCCTCTGGTTAATCATTACTCAAATATTTCATGACAGATTGTAAACATGCAGTTTTTATCAAGCAAACAAATATTTGAACATCTCTTGATTGAAAAAGCAAATGCATTTTCACTAAAAAAAAACGGAAAAATAACATGGTAACATTTGGGAACCAACTCTTATGAATGTCATAAATAATAAACAACTGAATTAGTCCCCCCTAAAATTGTGCTTATATATCAGTTTAATAATCACAAACTGTGACAGATGTTTAAAACTGCAATGTTATCAAAGCAAGTCAATATTTGAACATAGCTTGATTAAAAAAAACGAACAACCATATCCCAACATTTATCTTCAAATAGAGAAAGAAATCCATATTGCTTGTTACTATCGGAAATCCCTTTTCAACTTGCTATTTACAAAACCATCAATCTAGCAGAATAGTATTGTCGGAAAGATATCCAAAGAAAACAAGTTAGAAAACACTTATGAAAATGATAAAATCTCCAATTGCTTTCAAAAGACACACAACTGCATCATAGCTTTAAGAAAGCATGAAAATGAATAATACTGTAAATTGAATAATCGTCACATTGTGCAAACTTAATGGTGTCACATAGTGTATGTGACACGGGGACTCGTGATTGCTCATAGTGGTGGTCTCAATAACCAGTTAGTACTTCGTCGTGTTCATATACAGTTTTATTATACAATAGCAATATACATACATTCTAATAACTATCCCGAATATATTCCATCCACACTGTACAATGATTCGCTAATAACCTAGTACCCACGTATTCCAGTGGTTTCCCATACTTCTCCACGCTTTACGCACTAGATGTCTATCACTAAATCTATACTGCATTTTTATTATGATGTTGTGCATCGCGTCTACGATAGTTTCTATGACGTAAGCCAGCCGTGAGTGGATACATTATGTAAAGTAATTAATTCCCAATAATCTGTACTCCATTGTTCCTAGTCTTTCTGGGTACCTAGAATGGACACAGGCGTTGATATATTTTGCCTGGTCAGTCAAATAAAATATATTTTAATACCGAGATCATTAATTGGGCCGTACTGAGTTTCTGATAATATCAACGCCTGGGGAAACTTGGGGGATATTCCGTGTAAGTATTGATTATCAGTAATCCTATTAATAGGCCTATTAGTATGTGACTTAATTAATGACATACTTGAATCGAAAGCGAGGCACTGCAATGTTGATAAACTTATATAATTGACGGCCATTGTTTACGGGTCAACGGAACGAGAAATAGTTTTAAAAAGTACAATGTGCGTCTGATTTGACATAATTTCTCAAGATTTAAGTCGTCCTTACTTCAATTACGCTGAATCGACCCGTTACCACCTAAACATAATAGTTAAAATCTGCCATCTCATCGATATAACACAGAAACGGGAAATCATATGTTTGCAATGTAAATGAGGCTACGGGGGTATTTGTGTATTTTCGAATATGATCGTGTATAATCGTGCCTGTTCGGTGATTTCCAAAAAGATTCTGTTTCTATTTTTAGCGATCGTATCTTGCAGATAAGAGTGAACATACGGATGTAATGTAGGTGGCACTATGCTCGGAAATCGAGATTCACCAGGCTGTCATTTTGGCAGAAGTAAATTAGTGAAAAATCGACAGACTGGAACATTTCACTGTCAAAACTATCAATGGAATTATCTATAAAACAAATCCCAGAGACTCAATAAAATATTCCATCTAGCCATAATTATATTTTGTTACAATGGCAGTTGTGCACAGTTTTCGAGCCGCATTGGCTTGGCTCTGGTCAAATTATGAACTAATTGGTATGATTAATGTTTGAGTACTTGTGTGATCTTTATAATAATAGTTATGTATTGATGAAATACATAGCTACTAGATGCTGAAAATGGATGTTTAGAATTAGTCAATGTGATAATTAAAAAAAATGTAACCATAGTGCCACTGAAAAAGCATGTGCTCGAAATGCAAAACTGAGGATTTCCTGACACGGACGGACATTTGCAAACACAAGTGAATATATAGGTGGTAGACCACCTATTTGCACGGTTTCTTTCACGCATAGGGTGGCGAATGAAGAAATAAAAACTTTTGCACAGAAAATGTTTACTTTGACCTGATTTTTATGATGGTTTGATGAAACGTTTGGAAAATAGTCTTGGCTTTGGAATCTTTCTGTCATGTTTTTGTAGAAGCTGTAGTCACTGTGGTAATAATTGAATGATTTCTTTCTTTCAGATTTGCACGCAGAACATTTTGTCGGAGGAATTGTACAATTGCTATCGTTGCGATTGGCCGCAGAGTGAAATAACTGTGCACTGCACCCAAATTTCAGTGGTTTGCTTATAATTACAATGTGATTATATTTGAAATGGTTGCACTGTCTATTTTTTCATCGATATATATTGCATTTTGTTTGTACATTTCAGAAAATTAGCAAATTTACAAAGACACCTTTTGCTTATTTATAGACAGGTTTGATTGCACAATGAAGCATAACCTGTGAGTTAATTTGCTGTTAAACCCTACTAGGCAATATTTATAACATGTGAGTTAATTTGCTGTTTAAACCCTACTAGGCAATAATTAAAACCTGTGAGTTAATTTGCTGTTAAACCTTACTGGGCAATAATTATAACCTGTGAGTTAATTTGCTGTTAAACCCTGCTAGGCAATAATTATAACCTGTGAGTTAATTTGCTGTTTAAACCCTACTAGGCAATAATTATAACCTGTGAGTTAATTTGCTGTTAAACCCTACTAGGCAATAATTATAACCTGTGAGTTAATTTGCTGTTAAACCCTGCTAGGCAATAATTATAACCTGTGAGTTAATTTGCTGTTTAAACCCTACTAGGCAATAATTATAACCTGTGAGTTAATTTGCTGTTAAACCCTACTAGGCAATAATTATAACCTGTAAGTTAATTTGCTGTTAAACCCTACTAGGCAATAATTATAACCTGCGAGTTAATTTGCTGTTAAACCTTACTGGGCAATAATTATAACCTGTGAGTTAATTTGCTGTTAAACCTTACTGGGCAATAATTATAACCTGTGAGTTAATTTGCTGTTTAAACCCTACTAGGCAATAATTATAACCTGTGAGTTAATTTGCTGTTGAACCCTACTAGGCAATAATTATAACCTGTGAGTTAATTTGCTGTTTAAACCTTACTAGGCAATAATTATAACCTGTGAGTTAATTTGCTGTTGAACCCTACTAGGCAATAATTATAACCTGTGAGTTAATTTGCTGTTAAACCCTACTAGGCAATAATTGCTATACATGCATCCTACTACCAGTCACTTATAAATAAAATATTGCAGATTATACAACTAGTTTAAACTTTATTTATTTTACAACGATTGTGAAGCAAGTTCTAACAACTTATATTAATCACTCTCGTTGGCGCGGATGAAAGCGTAAATGTGGTCATTCATGTGGGAGGAAACCGGAGTACCCGGAGAAAACCCACCTGTCCGATCTGGCGACCACCGTACCATCTCATATACTTCCCGTTCCGAGGATCGAACCCGGGTTACATTGGTAAGAAGCGAGTGCACTAACCACTGCGCTAATCGGACAGCCAGTCAAACAGTTAGTTAACTCTGTATTAGTATTGGATCACAAACAGGTGAATTATTTATAACTGGGAATAAAACAAATTAAAGCAACCAGGAATAATATGTTGCATACAATAGGGAGGGATCATAGAGAAAAGAGTGTGTGTTTTACGTTTATTTATCGTCGCTATCGGTTGCCCATATGAGTGACGCCTCCTAAAGAGATTAGTCATTGTAGATTTTTGGATTTTTGCAATGATACAGACAGAGACCCATTCCAGAGTCTCCTCTGGTTCTTTTACGTGCACGGTGTACAGCACCGACACGAGACCTTGGTTTAAAGTCCCATCTGAAAGACTGTTAATTAAGAGCAAAGATGAAACATGCAAAACATATATTCATAATGTATCAATGTATGTAATGTTATATTTCGGGTTTTATGCCTGCATCAGCACCATTTTGGGCTATATTGCCGGCAGGCAGTTTACCTAACAACACCTTTCCTGGGCAGGCTCCAGCGGTTAACCAGTACTTGGGTGCACCAACATCCGTAAGAAACTGCCAACTTTTTCATATAAATGAGACACGGCCTGAGCGGGGCTCGAACCCGTGATCATCAGTGATGATAAGTTACAGTGGTATACAAGTCGGCGACCTTAACCACTCGACCACGGAGGCGGATGTGTATCAATGTAACTGCTATGTGAACATTCCAAAGCAACATATCTCACTGTACACTGGTGTACAAAGATCATCTCCAATCAATGAATTGTATGCTTTGTCAAACATCCAAACTGTTTACTGCAAAACCTCTGTCTTACATGGAATCTAATATGCATAAGAAACGTAAATGCAAGATGAATACAGACATCTTAAGTGCATTTATTTCTCCTTTCTGTACTAGATTCAATACAATCTGGAAATTGTGTATGGTGAAACAAACTGCAGCCTACACGAATCAACGTGATCTAACATCAATAAGATGGTTTACTTTTACTGATAAACCCTCATTTCTTTGATTTTAACATCAATAAGATGGTATACTTTTACTGATAAACCCTCATTTCTTTGATTTTAACATCAATAAGATGGTATACTTTTACTGATAAACCCTCATTTCTTTGATTTTAACATCAATAAGATGGAACATTTTTACTGATATTTAACCCTCATTTCTTTGATTTTAGCATTAATGAGATGGAACATTTTTACTGATAAATCCTCATTTCTTTGATTTGAACATTAATGAGATGGTTTACTGATAAACCCTCATTTATTTGATTTACTATCAGTGAAATGGAATACTTTTACTGATAAACTCTCATTTATTAATTTAACATTAGTTAGATGGAGTATGTTTACTGATAAACTCTCAGTTCTTTGATTTAACATCAGTGAGATATAATATGTTTACTGATACACTCTCATTTCTTTGCTTCAACATCAGTGAGATATAATATGTTTACTGATAAACTCTCAGTTCTTTGCTTCAACATCAGTGAGATATAATATGTTTACTGATAAACTCTCATTTCATTGCTTCAACATCAGTGAGATATAATATGTTTACTGATAAACTCTCATTTCTTTGCTTCAACATCAGTGAGATATAATATGTTTACTGATAAACTCTCAGTTCTTTGCTTCAACATCAGTGAGATATAATATGTTTACTGATAAACTCTCAGTTCATTGCTTCAACATCAGTGAGATATAATATGTTTACTGATAAACTCTCAGTTCTTTGCTTCAACATCAGTGAGATATAATATGTTTACTGATAAACTCTCAGTTCTTTGCTTCAACATCAGTGAGATATAATATGTTTACTGGTAAACTCTCAGTTCTTTGCTTCAACATCAGTGAGATATAATATGTTTACTGATAAACTCTCATTTCCTATAAAACAATTTTCTTTTGCTAGCTGATAATTTCTTACAATTCAAGAACATTTAGCCCAGAGGTAAACTGCTAAAACTGTCTTCTGCTCCGATTCAAGCGTTAATAAACATCCATTTTTCTAACAACGTCCAAGACAAACAACATTGTCAGTTATTTATACAACAGTGCCAAGACAAACAACATTGTCAGTTATTTATACAACAGCTCCAAGACAAACAACATTGTCAGTTATTTATACAACAGTTCCAAGACAAACAACATTGTCAGTTATTTATACAACAGTTCCAAGACAAACAACATTGTCAGTTATTTATACAACAGTGCCAAGACAAACAACATTGTCAGTTATTTATACAACAGTTCCAAGACAAACAACATTGTCAGTTATTTATACAACAGTTCCAAGACAAACAACATTGTCAGTTATTTATACAACAGTTCCAAGACAAACAACATTGTCAGTTATTTATACAACAGCTCCAAGACAAACAACATTGTCAGTTATTTATACAACAGTTCCATGACAAACAACATTGTCAGTTATTTATACAACAGTTCCAAGACAAACAACATTGTCAGTTATTTATACAACAGTTCCAAGACAAACAACATTGTCAGTTATTTATACAACAGTTCCATGACAAACAACATTGTCAGTTATTTATACAACAGTTCCAAGACAAACAACATTGTCAGTTATTTATACAACAGTTCCAAGACAAACAACATTGTCAGTTATTTATACAACAGTTCAAATATGCGGTAAATATAATACAATCTATCGATAGATAATAATAATGCACAGTATTTCCTACCTCCAGAATATAAATATCATACCACTTGTAATGCTTAGTAATTCTGAATAACTTACAAAATGCACTGCTAGGAAGCCAAATCCAGACTAAATTATGACACTTATGGTTGACTTTCAACTCAATTTTCCCAATAAACCATCAAAATTCCAATCAAGTGCCGCAATAAAAAGACGCAACATGTCAGATGAAAATAAAAGCATATATTGAACCCATAGAAATCTAGGAACAATTACTTGAGAATGTTATTGATTGAATAAAGCTATCCAGGGATGTCCCAATGATATTGGTAGAGACAGTTTCACATCACAAATCACTAGTGAGCACAATGGACAAATCCTATATAAATATATTGCCACATGCCTTCCGAAGCATTACCAAAGATGACATAAAATTAAATGGATGATCATAATTCCATAGTTTATATTGCTGTATAGATAATAATTACATAGTTTATATTGCTGTATAGATAATAATTACATAGTTTATATTGCTGCATAGATAATAATTACATAGTTTATATTGCTGTATAGTTAATAATTACATAGTTTATATTGCTGTATAGTTAATAATTACATAGTTTATATTGCTGTATAGATAATAATTCCATAGTTTATATTGCTGTATAGATAATAATTACATAGTTTATATTGCTGTATAGATAATAATTACATAGTTTATATTGCTGTATAGATAATAATTACATAGTTTATATTGCTGTATAGATAATAATTCCATAGTTTATATTGCTGTATAGATAATAATTAAATAGTTTATATTGCTGTATAGTTAATAATTACATGGTTTATATTACTGTATAACAGAGATTCAACAAAGCCAAGTGTTCATACATCACAAGAGATTCAACAAAGCCAAGTGTTCATACATCACAAGAGATTCAACAAAGCCAAGTGTTCATACATCACAAGAGATTCAACAATGCCAAGTGTTCATACATCACAAGAGATTCAACAAAGCCAAGTGTTCATACATCACAGAGAATCAACAAAGCCAAGTGTTCATACATCACAGAGTATCAACAAAGCCAAGTGTTCATACATCACAGAGTATCAACAAAGCCAAGTGTTCATACATCACAGAGATTCAACAAAGCCAAGTGTTCATACATCACAAGAGATTCAACAAAGCCAAGTGTTCATACATCACAGGAGATTCAACAAAGCCAAGTGTTCATACATCACAAGAGATTCAACAAAGCCAAGTGTTCATACATCACAGGAGATTCAACAAAGCCAAGTGTTCATACATCACAGAGTATCAACAAAGCCAAGTGATAATACATCACAAGAGATTCAACAAAGCCAAGTGTTAATACATCACAGAGTATCAACACAGCCAAGTGTTCATACATCACAAGAGATTCAACAAAGCCAAGTGTTCATACATCACAAGAGATTCAACAAAGCCAAGTGTGCATACATCACAAGAGATTCAACAAAGCCAAGTGTTCATACATCACAAGAGATTCAACAAAGCCAAGTGTGCATACATCACAGAGTATCAACAAAGCCAAGTGTCCATACATCACAGAGTATCAACAAAGCCAAGTGTCCATACATCACAGAGTATCAACAAAGCCAAGTGTTCATACATCACATGAGATTCAACAAAGCCAAGTGTCCATACATCACAGAGTATCAACAAAGCCAAGTGTGCATACATCACAGAGTATCAACAAAGCCAAGTGTCCATACATCACAGAGTATCAACAAAGCCAAGTGTTCATACATCAATGAGATTCAACAAAGCCAAGTGTTCATACATCACAGGGTATCAACAAAGCCAAGTGTTCATACATCACAAGAGATTCAACAAAGCCAAGTGTCCATACATCACAAGAGTATCAACAAAGCCAAGTGTTCATACATCACATGAGATTCAACAAAGCCAAGTGTTCATACATCACAGAGATTCAACAAAGCCAAGTGTTCATACATCACAGAGATTCAACAAAGCCATGTGTCCATACATCACAGAGATTCAACAAAGCCAAGTGTTCATACATCACAGAGATTCAACAAAGCCATGTGTCCATACATCACAGAGATTCAACAAAGCCAAGTGTTCATACATCACAGAGATTCAACAAAGCCATGTGTCCATACATCACAGAGATTCAACAAAGCCAAGTGTTCATACATCACAGAGATTCAACAAAGCCATGTGTCCATACATCACAGAGATTCAACAAAGCCAAGTGTTCATACATCACAGAGATTCAACAAAGCCATGTGTCCATACATCACAGAGATTCAACAAAGCCAAGTGTTCATACATCACAGAGATTCAACAAAGCCATGTGTCCATACATCACAGAGATTCAACAAAGCCAAGTGTTCATACATCACAGAGATTCAACAAAGCCATGTGTCCATACATCACAGAGATTCAACAAAGCCAAGTGTTCATACATCACAGAGATTCAACAAAGCCAAGTGTTCATACGCTATTAGTCCGCTCTTACGATCATGCCAAATCTAAATTACCCAGAATCACATGTAGTGGAAAATAATTATACCCAACAATAGAGATTACCCAATGTTCACATTTTAGCTGGAATATGAAAGTTTTAAGGCATTTAATTATTTGAAATAAAGAGTTTAATAAAACCAACATAATAGAAACGCTAGATACTATGGATACAGTAGAACACCCAGTAAATCAGAGAATAGATTACTTTTGTCATAATAATGAGCTCGGAAAATATCATCATTTCCTATGCATTTATTCTGCTCTGGGATTATAAAAGAGAAAAAATCCATACAAGTATTGGCTACCACCCATTGCTTTATGAATATTGAAGCAATTATTATTGTATGTTTCCAGTCTTCACGAAAAACTTTTTGAGATACTTGCCCTTCGGGCAAGTGGCTTGAAAAGTTTACTTGCCCGAATGAACTTCTAGGTGCCCATATATTTGCAGAATTTTACCCGCTTATTGGCGGTTAAATGTATAGTAGTATATGTAACATAATGTGGCATATCATGCATTTATTAGTAATACTTATAATATGGCCATATGAGTAAACAATGTATAAAAGCAAACTAATGTTTTATTATTATTAATATGTTACGATTGTTCAACCATTGCGACTGGAAGCTACGTTTTGTTTTTGCTTCATACTCTGAGTACGCTTAGGTACGCCTGTCGTTCAGATGGCCGTGTCTTCCCCGGCTTTGCGCCCTCGGCATATCGCAAGAAACTCGACATGTTTCCATACAGTTGTTTTCATTTGTTAACAGGAAATGACCTAAGCGGTATCGGATCGTTTTGCCCTAATTCCCATTCGCACCGGGTTGTTTCGCCATAAACATAGATATCGGGTAGAATGTGTGAAAATAGTCTGGAGGTGGGTCGTTTCAACCCAGAATTATAGATTTCGTACTGAGTGACACGATACGTGATTTTTTTTTACCAAATTTGATGATATAATGCATCAATCGGCCGATTCGTCATAGGGCCGAGATGTCAGTAAGCGAAAACGCGAATTTACACCTGTCCGCTTCTAGACGACTTTCAATTCCGGTGTAAACAATTCGTAATTGTAAAAAATTTAGAAAAACATTTCTACTGTCCAGTTTATTACAGGGGCCTCCGTGGTCTAAAGCGCTGGCTGTGAGATCACTAACCTCTCACCGCGGTGGTTCGAGTCCCGGGTAAAACCCCAATTAATAAAAAAAAAAAAACAGGTGCCCGTCGGGCATGTGAGATTGCAAAATGTACACGTCCGTCCCGATTTCTACACGTCTCGGGCATCGGGCACCCGGCTAATTTCGCAGACTGATGTTTCCCATCTTTTTGTTTGACACATTTTACTGTCTATGTCTACATAACTCGTCTTCTGACCATGGTTATATTATAACTCTATCAACGTGCTTGATTGCAGGATTACAGTTCCACCGGTGTCTAATTATACTATATATAAAAAATACACAGGTTATTAAAACTGATCTTTCTTTCTCCAATGGAGACCATTATATGACAGCATTATATGAGACCATTAAAAATTGTAAAAAAATATATTTAGGGAGAAGTGAGGCCCCCAGGGGGTGAAGTCAGTTTCCATAGACTAGTGTGCACAAATATAATTCTAGACAGAGCATTGACTAAGTCAGGTTAGACTGTATACAAGCTTGTTATGGAGTTTGGTCAATTGAAAATAGAGAATTTACAATAGCATCAAGTGAAATCAATAACGCGAGGAGAAAGTAAAGAAATAAATGTTGATGGAATGTAAACAATGAATGCCCGACAACCCTGGCAAACCAACATCTCATTCTCAGTACTGATCATCAAACCGGTTCCAGAACTATATTCTCAATTGAAAGAAATTATCATAATTGTTAGCACAGTAATTTTCCAAGAAATATACGACTATGCCAGAACTGTTCTATTGTGAGTGGATGCACACAAACTGGACTAGACAATCATTTATATATTTATGGTCAATTATTGTACATAAAATGACATAAATATAAACATTATAAACAATCAACATTACTTCCATACTGGCTGCAGTTATCATTTTGGCAGCTATAATGATGATGATTGAGCTTATTTACCCTCACCTCCGGCAAACCATGTGGGCGAGAGATGGTTATGATGAAAATAAACACTTACCATAATAAATACTATAAGACTTTTTAAGGCCAATTTTAATTATTTTGTGATAAATCAACTTTTGAACCAACATAGCCATGTTACCAACTAGCATGAACAACTCGGACTATTCTTCAAAATTAAAGTCACTGAATTCGGGTTGCAACATGATCATTATAAAATAGTCTTTCAATCCATTCATGCACCAAAGAATTTTTTTATTTTTTAAGAATTATTGTCAGATTAGCCCTATATTATAATTCGATGAATTAAAATATCCACCACCCTCTCCCCCAAACAGGCTACGGACGGTCAACTCTGTGGACCTTTAGTCAATTAATGGGCAATACCTCGAATGTTACTGACCCCATCCTGACAAAAAGTCCTACATGCTCCACTGCATTATAGTGACATTTAAGTTTCAGAAAATTCCACCCATTGGGTAAATAGCGCCACACTTTGGCGATGCATATTTATTTTAAGCTTCAAAACATTCCAATCATTGGTTACTGATAGGTGGCACTGGGCAGACAAATTAGTGGATTTATAGTCAATTAAAGGGCAATGACTCTAGCCTGATCCCTACTAATATCCTGCGTGCACTATGTAGATATACCACGAATGTGTCTGGTGCATCACCATACTATAGTGATACATATTGATTTCACGTTTCATAAATTCACCTGTTGATTACCAAGAACTGACTCCGGAAGCACATGAAGTTGCTTAGTACAATACAGTACAACTTATTTATAATGATGATGATGATGATGATAGTAGCACATGAAGTTGCTTAGTACAATACAGTACAACTTATTTATAATGATGATGATAATGATGATGATAATGATAGTAGCACATGAAGTTGCTTAGTACAATACAGTACAACTTATTTATAATGATGATGATGATGATGATGATGATGATGATGATGATGGCAGCACATATAAGTTGCTTAGTTCAATACAGTACAACTTATTTATAATGATGATGATGATGATGGTAGCACATATAAGTTGCTTAGTTCAATACAGTACAACTTATTTATAATGATGATGATGATGATGATGATGATGATGGCAGCACATATAAGTTGCTTAGTTCAATACAGTACAACTTATTTATAATGATGATGATGATGATGATGATGGTAGCACATGAAGTTGCTTAGTACAATACAGTGCAACTTATTTATAATGATGATGATGATGATGATGGTATCACATATAAGTTGATTAGTACAATACAGTACAACTTATTTATAATGATGATGATGATGATGATGATGGTCACACATGAAGTTGCTTAGTACAATACAGTACAACTTATTTATAATAATGATGATGATGATGATGGTAGCACATATAAGTTGATTAGTACAATACAGTACAACTTATTTATAATAATGATGATGATAATGATGATGATGGTAGCACATGAAGTTGCTTAGTACAATACAGTACAACTTATTTATAATAATGATGATGATGATGATGATGATGATGATGATGATGATGATGGTAGCACATGAAGTTGCTTAGTACAATACAGTACAACTTATTTATAATAATGATGATGATGATGATGATGATGATGATGATGATGATGATGATGGTAGCACATATAAGTTGATTAGTACAATACAGTACAACTTATTTATAATAATGATGATGATAATGATGATGATGGTAGCACATGAAGTTGCTTAGTACAATACAGTACAACTTATTTATAATAATGATGATGATGATGATGATGATGATGATGATGATGATGATGGTAGCACATGAAGTTGCTTAGTACAATACAGTACAACTTATTTATAATAATGATGATGATGATGATGATGATGATGATGATGATGATGATGGTAGCACATATAAGTTGATTAGTACAATACAGTACAACTTATTTATAATGATGATGATGATGATGGTAGCACATAAAGTTGCTTAGTACAATACAGTACAACTTATTTATAATGATGATGATGATGATGATGATGATGGTAGCACATAAAGTTGCTTAGTACAATACAGTACAACTTATTTATAATGATGATGATGATGATGATGGTAGCACATATAAGTTGCTTAGTTCAATACAGTACAACTTATTTATAATGATGATGATGATGATGATGATGATGATGATGATGATGATGGTAGCACATATAAGTTGATTAGTACAATACAGTACAACTTATTTATAATGATGATGATGATGATGATGATGATGATGATGATGATGATGATGATGATGATGGTAGCACATATAAGTTGATTAGTACAATACAGTACAACTTATTTATAATGATGATGATGATGATGATGATGATGGTAGCACGTGAAGTTGCTTAGTACAATACAGTACAAGTTATTTATAATGATGATGATGATGATAATGATGATGATGATGATGGTAGCACATGAAATTGCTTAGTACAATACAGTACAACTTATTTATAATGACGATGATGATGATGATGGTAGCACATATAAGTTGATTAGTACAATACAGTACAACTTATTTATGATGATGATGATGATGTACTAACACTGGGAATACCACCATATAGCATATTTAACACAGAGCTAACACTGGGAATGAGTATCATACCTTTGGGTCGAGGTAGTTTGCTGAGAGACCGCGGCCACTATCGCTGCTGGCTGCACTGTTACGGTTACTTCCGGCTGGACTCGAGGATCTCATGTCCCAGGAGTTCTGGTATGATGGCTCCACATTGTCCACATAGCAGTGCTCGCCAATGTGATTCACAATAACCTTCCCATTCAAATTCTGAAACACAAACAGTTTGTGATAATACAGACGCATGTACAACATTGTAGGTGTTCCTAGCAAGTAAAGAGGCAGAGAGTTGCTCTATTTAAATATAAGCAAACCATGAACCCACACTGGTGCCTGTGAATCTTTGCAAGACTGAACACCATGAACCCACACTGGTGCCTGTAAATCTAGGCAAGACTGAACACCATGAACCCACACTGGTGCCTGTAAATCTAGGCAAGACTGAACACCATGAACCCACACTGGTGCCTGTAAATCTAGGCAAGACTGAACACCATGAACACACACTGGTGCCTGTAAATCTAGGCAAGACTGAACACCATGAACCCACACTGGTGCCTGTAAATCTAGGCAAGACTGAACACCATGAACACACACTGGTGCCTGTAAATCTAGGCAAGACTGAACACCATGAACACACACTGGTGCCTGTAAATCTAGGCAAGACTGAACACCATGAACCCACACTGGTGCCTGTAAATCTAGGCAAGACTGAACACCATGAACCCACACTGGTGCCTGTAAATCTTTGCAAGACTGAACACCATGAACCCACACTGGTGCCTGTAAATCTTTGCAAGACTGAACACCATGAACCCACACTGGTGCCTGTAAATCTAGGCAAGACTGAACACCATGAACCCACACTGGTGCCTGTAAATCTAGGCAAGACTGAACACCATGAACCCACACTGGTGCCTGTAAATCTAGGCAAGACTGAACACCATGAACACACACTGGTGCCTGTAAATCTAGGCAAGACTGAACACCATGAACCCACACTGGTGCCTGTAAATCTAGGCAAGACTGAACACCATGAACCCACACTGGTGCCTGTAAATCTAGGCAAGACTGAACACCATGAACCCACACTGGTGCCTGTAAATCTAGGCAAGACTGAACACCATGAACACACACTGGTGCCTGTGAATCTTTGCAAGACTTAACACCATGAACCCACACTGGTGCCTGTAAATCTAGGCAAGACTGAACACCATGAACCCACACTGGTGCCTGTAAATCTAGGCAAGACTGAACACCATGAACCCACACTGGTGCCTGTAAATCTAGGCAAGACTGAACACCATGAACACACACTGGTGCCTGTAAATCTAGGCAAGACTGAACACCATGAACCCACACTGGTGCCTGTAAATCTAGGCAAGACTGAACACCATGAACACACACTGGTGCCTGTAAATCTAGGCAAGACTGAACACCATGAACACACACTGGTGCCTGTAAATCTAGGCAAGACTGAACACCATGAACACACACTGGTGCCTGTAAATCTAGGCAAGACTGAACACCATGAACACACACTGGTGCCTGTAAATCTAGGCAAGACTGAACACCATGAACACACACTGGGAACCATGACACAAGATGTGGCTGGGAAACGTCACATTGCAAGACTGGGAATCATGAACTGGGAAAGTTGCAGGGATGGGAAACTTGCAGGGATGGGAACTCTTGCATGGCTGGCAATCGTAAACCTTTAGAAATACTATGAAATTTGATCCCAATCAGTGTTGTGAACCATGAACCTTTGCAAGACTGGGAACCATGACTCCTCATGCATGGCTCTGAACCATGAACCTTTACAAAGCTGGGAACCATGACACCTCGTGCATGGCTCAGAACCATGAAACTGCAAAGCTGGGAACCATGACACCTCATGCATGGCTCAGAACCATGAAACTTTGCAAAGCTGGGAACCATGACACCTCATCAATGGCTCAGAACCATGAAACTTTGCAAAGCTGGGATCCATGACACCTCATTCATGGCTCTGAACCATGAACCTTTGCAAAGCTGGGAACCATGACTCATTGTGCATGACTCAGAACCATTGCAAAGCTGGGAACCATAGATAATCAGGCAACCCGATAACTTTGTGCATACAAACAAGACAGTTTTTGGATGAGTAATTTTAACATTATTGTGTAATAAATTATTTCTATAGGTTTACCTAAATGAATTCCTGACGGAATTAGGAATGATAATGTTGAAGGCAGAAAAACTAACGGTAACAGATGGAGGAGATACTGCACAAACGCCCAGAACATAGATGAATGAGGAACAATCACATATTATCATCATATTATATTGTCTGCAACATACATCATACACATGGAACCTGTAGTTTGTAACCTGGTTACTCAATGGAACACATAATCTCACACAATCACACATCTAACTTCATACAAAACATATGGTTGTGTAGCAGAAGCTACTAATGAAAGGTTCAATGACCTCTTCACTGACAATAGTTCTCGAGTTTATAATGTAACAAGAAGAACTGTTGCTTTCTCTTACTCATTACTGATATTGTTTTGTATTTCTAGGACACACAGCCCACAATCACTTTTATTACAAATTCATTTTAGCTTGGTTGCAAAACAAGTTCTTACAACTTATATTAACCCTTTCAACACCACAGACCTCTAAATTGGCTTACAAAAAAGTGTAGATCCAGATGAGCCGGCTCGTGACGAGCCGTCTCATCAGGATCTGCACTTTTTTCAAGTAATATAACTATTTTTAGAAAAAAAATTACCCATTTTGATAAATGAACTGATCCAAATGTAATTTTGTTATTAATTTATTGGTCTAAAAATATCATGGACCAGTCCATGTCAGTTACTTGGTGTTGAATGGGTTAATCACTTTTGAGCCAGCAAAATAAGTGTCGAGTTGGCGATGTTTCTGAGCTTGTTTCAGAGCTTTCTTGAATGTCGTGACGTTTAATTTCACATCAGGACATTTGGAAATCATGATGAAATTATATGAAAAAACTTATTCTCTATTGGCAAGAGAAACACCAATAAATCGTGACATCACATGCTTTAGACTAGTTTAAATAAATTTGCATTGTTAATTAATTGGAAAGTGACATCATGTGCTTTAGACTAGATTAAATAAATTTGCATTGTTAATTAATTGGAAAGTGACGTCACATGCTTTAGACTAGTTTAAATAAATTTGCATTGTTAATTAATTGGAAAGTGACGTCACATGCTTTAGGCAAGTTGAAATAAATTTGCATTGTTAATTAATTGGAAAGTGACGTCACATGCTTTAGTCAAGTTGAAATAAATTTGCATTGTTAATTAATTGGAAAGTGACGTCACATGCTTTAGACAAGTTTAAATAGATTTGCATTGTTAATTAATTGGAAAGTGACGTCATGTGCTTTAGACAAGTTCAAATAAATTTGCATTGTTAATTAATTAGAAAAGTAATAATTAATAACCATTATAATGCAAACAAACAATTTTATTTTCACACGTTTACGACTATGAATAGTGCAAACCATTGTGTACCATTGAATGTGCAAGTCATGCTGTGGACAAGTTATCAAATAGACACGAGATTTATTACCGATTCCTTTGTGAAACCCAGAGAGTAGGACCATGTACATACATGTACGACCATGTACTGTAGTGTTATACCAGTACAGTGACTCATGTATTACTCTGGTATTACTAGTAGAGGAATGACGACATATTACTACTATGTACATATCCCACGAGTTTATACCTATAACTATATAATAAAAATTAATTACGTAGCTATATAAATATAATAACAAATTCCAGTTTCTACATTTGTATTCGGACTTGGATTCGTCTGGGATTTAGATATAATCGTCAAATTGACCTTCATTATGAAAATTATGCATTTGCTTTCGCTTTGTTTATATTGACGGTAGTCTATAATGCAATATAATGGCGAGGTTTAGATTTGAAGGATTCGTTACTGATCGCCAATATAGCCAAAATAAAACCTCAATAAATCTACTTATACTGTATCTGGTATACTCAGCAGTTGCAATATGTATCTGGTATACTCAGCAGTTGCAATATGTATCTGGTATACTCAGCAGTTGCAATATGTATCTGGTATACTCAGCAGTTGCAATATGTATCTGGTATACTCAGCAGTTGCAATATGTATCTGGTATACTCAGCAGTTGCAATATGAACACCCAATGAAATATGAGTGAGTGAGTGAGTGAGTGAGCGAGTATTTGGTTTAACGGCACATCAGCACAGTTCAGGCTATATCGCGTCAGGTTAAGTATAGTGTATACGCCAATGAAATATGAGTGAGTGAGTGAGCGAGCGAGCGAGTATTTGGTTTAACGGCACATCAGCACAGTTCAGGCTATATCGCGTCAGGTTAAGTATATTGTATACGCCAATGAAATATGAGTGAGTGAGTGAGCGAGCGAGCGAGTATTTGGTTTAACGGCACATCAGCACAGTTCAGGCTATATCGCGTCAGGTTAAGTATATTGTATACGCCAATGAAATATGAGTGAGTGAGTGAGCGAGCGAGCGAGTATTTGGTTTAACGGCACATCAGCACAGTTCAGGCTATATCGCGTCAGGTTAAGTATATTGTATACGCCAATGAAATATGAGTGAGTGAGTGAGCGAGCGAGCGAGTATTTGGTTTAACGGCACATCAGCACAGTTCAGGCTATATCGCGTCAGGTTAAGTATATTGTATACGCCAATGAAATATGAGTGAGTGAGTGAGCGAGCGAGCGAGTATTTGGTTTAACGGCACATCAGCACAGTTCAGGCTATATCGCGTCAGGTTAAGTATATTGTATACGCCAATGAAATATGAGTGAGTGAGTGAGCGAGCGAGCGAGTATTTGGTTTAACGGCACATCAGCACAGTTCAGGCTATATCGCGTCAGGTTAAGTATATTGTATACGCCAATGAAATATGAGTGAGTGAGTGAGCGAGCGAGCGAGTATTTGGTTTAACGGCACATCAGCACAGTTCAGGCTATATCGCGTCAGGTTAAGTATATTGTATACGCCAATGAAATATGATTAATCTAATATAACCTTGGGAATTAAAAAGTCCAATATACATTATATCTGGTGTAAACAGACTATTGTGAAGGATGTATTTCCTATTTCCCCCCGAAAATCCACACAGACACCTTCCAATTGATCAATGGAATGTAAGATTTTTCTTTCTATAACTTTTCCATATACTGTCTGCCACACCAAACTGAGGGACGATATTAAAAATAGAGACACCATGCTTCATATTATTGCTTCATGTCATATAATATGTGATTGAGTAGTTTTGGATCAGTTTTAAATTAAGGTTTCTATCAATGCTGCCAACACTCGTCATTCACTGCATCAATATAATATATGAATGGTCAATTCGGTGTCTAGACATATTCCTATTACTGGTATGCTAGCAGTGATCGAACAGAAATTGTCCGAATATTGTGCTATAAATCTAAAACATCTTATAGTAAATATTCTCTCTGTTTATACATATATGACTTGTAGTCAATGTGACGTTTCATCTCAGACTGTATAGCAATTTCAGACTGAAAAATACATCTTTGAAAATTTCGAAATGTGAACGTTTCTGACGTACATTAAAATTCGTCAAGAGTGCACCATTGAAGTTCTAGGATCTAAATTATCCTGGGGGAGCATGCCATCATCAGTCCCCTCTAACAACGTCTCATCTTTGGTGCTCAATTTATTAGTCAATATCGCTAGCTACACCCTTGAAAGGGAAACACATATGTCGGTGCCCTGTAGAACAACACCTCAACTAACTCCAGATAGCAGATAGCGAGGGCCATATTACTGTTACAGATACAACTTCATAGAGTTAGCACATGCTCATCCCAGTTCATGTTATAGAGCCTCCAGAACCAACGTTATATCTAACTCTTGAACTGCCATGAAGATTTCAATCTATTTTTACAGAAAATTGGGTTTGTTATATTTTGGTTTCCATAGGAACAATCAATATAGAGTGTTTGGATACAGAATTTACAGCATGAAATGCCCAGCATCATACAGTAATTGAGAATCTCATGATTATGACAAAAAATTGTTACGACACTGTAATGATGGCAGAGAATTATTGCTGGACTTCATAGACAGTTTACGACAGAGGTACTTATGAAAACACATAAAATAGTAATGTCCATAATGTGTGAGAAGCAATAGAAAGTAATCAAAAAGAAAACAAGATTGTTTAGAATTATCTCTCTTCTCATTTCCGCTATATAGTCGCACAGGCAGCTTAGGTCATTCGGCAACTCTCCAGCTGTCCTTTGAAGAGGAAGAACAGGGGTGCCGCTTTGGAAAAATCGAAAAAGGCACAAAAAAGAGAACCGGGATATAACCATCGACCTTCCGCAAGCAAGCTGGATAGTTTCCTGGGATTCGAACGTACAGCTGTGAGGCGAATATAAGTGATTTGAAGTCAACAACCATGCCGCTACATTAGTAATTTTCTATCCATATTTTTCAATACCTGTATGGTAGGTGCGAGAACTGTGTGGTAGGTGCAAGGACTGTGGTAGGTGCATGCAGATAATGCAGAATTCTTCTTATATGTATGATTACTATAGGAAGATCTGGATCAACACTAGTCTCAACACTGATAAACCTCATCTGCATTAATCTAGACTGCCTCCGAACAACAGACAGCAAGATCTGGATCAACACTAGTCTCAACACTGATAAACCTCATCTGCATTAATCTAGACTGCCTCCGAACAACAGACAGCAAGATCTGGATCAACACATCTCAACACTGATAAACCACCACAACCCCCAACACAACACAAACACAACACACCAACACAAAACCAACTAGTCTCAACACTGATAAACCTCATCTGCATTAATCTAGACTGCCTCCGAACAACAGACAGCAAGATCTGGATCAACACTAGTCTCAACACTGATAAACCTCATCTGCATTAATCTAGACTGCCTCCGAACAACAGACAGCAAGATCTGGATCAACACTAGTCTCAACACTGATAAACCTCATCTGCATTAATCTAGACTGCCTCCGAACAACAGACGCAAGATCTGGATCAACACTAGTCTCAACACTGATAAACCTCATCTGCATTAATCTAGACTGCCTCCGAACAACAGACAGCAAGATCTGGATCAACACTAGTCTCAACACTGATAAACCTCATCTGCATTAATCTAGACTGCCTCCGAACAACAGACAGCAAGATCTGGATCAACACTAGTCTCAACACTGATAAACCTCATCTGCATTAATCTAGACTGCCTCCGAACAACAGACAGCAAGATCTGGATCAACACTAGTCTCAACACTGATAAACCTCATCTACATTGATCTAGACTGCCTCCAAACAACAGACAGCAAGATCGGGATCAACACTAGTCTCAACACTGATAAACCTCATCTGCATTAATCTAGACTGCCTCCGAACAACAGACAGCAAGATCTGGATCAACACTAGTCTCAACACTGATAAACCTAATCTGCATTAATCTAGACTGCCTCTGAAAATCTGACAGCAAGATCTGGATCAACACTAGTCTCAACACTGATAAACCTAATCTGCATTAATCTAGACTGCCTCTGAACATCAGACAGAATGACCTCACTCTACACTGGTTCCTAACATCATGAACTGGATCCAAACCATCCCATGCAAACATCAGACAACATGAACTGGATCCAAACCATCCCATGCAAACATCAGACATCATGAACTGGATCCAAACGATCCCATGCAAACATCAGACAGCATGAACTGGATCCAAACCATCCCATGCAAACATCAGACATCATGAACTGGATCCAAACGATCCCATGCAAACATCAGACAGCATGAACTGGATCCAAACCATCCCATGCAAACATCAGACAACATGAACCGGATCCAAACGATCCCATGCAAACATCAGACAACATGAACTGGATCCAAACGATCCCATGCAAACATCAGACAACATGTACTGGATCCAAACGATCCCATGCAAACATCAGACATCATGAACTGGATCCAAACGATCCCATGCAAACATCAGACAACATGTACTGGATCCAAACGATCCCATGCAAACATCAGACATCATGAACTGGATCCAAACCATCCCATGCAAACATCAGACAACATGAACTGGATCCAAACCATCCCATGCAAACATCAGACAACATGAACTGGATCCAAACCATCCCATGCAAACATCAGACAACATGAACTGGATCCAAACCATCCCATGCAAACATCAGACAACATGAACTGGATCCAAACAATCCCATGCAAACATCAGACAACATGAACTGGATCCAAACGATCCCATGCAAACATCAGACATCATGAACTGGATCCAAACCATCCCATGCAAACATCAGACAACATGAACTGGATCCAAACCATCCCATGCAAACATCAGACATCATGAACTGGATCCAAACCATCCCATGCAAACATC
>CM026390.1:52080833-52185637 GCA_014843695.1 Archivesica marissinica
AGACTGCCTCCGAACAACAGACAGCAAGATCTGGATCAACACTAGTCTCAACACTGATAAACCTCATCTGCATTAATCTAGACTGCCTCCGAACAACAGACAGCAAGATCTGGATCAACACTAGTCTCAACACTGATAAACCTAATCTGCATTAATCTAGACTGCCTCCGAACAACAGACAGCAAGATCTGGATCAACACTAGTCTCAACACTGATAAACCTCATCTGCATTAATCTAGACTGCCTCCGAACAACAGACAGCAAGATCTGGATCAACACTAGTCTCAACACTGATAAACCTCATCTGCATTAATCTAGACTGCCTCCGAACAACAGACAGCAAGATCTGGATCAACACTAGTCTCAACACTGATAAACCTCATCTGCATTAATCTAGACTGCCTCCGAACAACAGACAGCAAGATCTGGATCAACACTAGTCTCAACACTGATAAACCTCATCTGCATTAATCTAGACTGCCTCCGAACAACAGACAGCAAGATCTGGATCAACACTAGTCTCAACACTGATAAAC
The DNA here is from genome assembly GCA_014843695.1 of Archivesica marissinica. Lineage (NCBI taxonomy): Eukaryota > Metazoa > Mollusca > Bivalvia > Venerida > Vesicomyidae > Archivesica > Archivesica marissinica. Next base: position 52,081,370 of record CM026390.1, read on the forward strand.
CTAATCTGCATTAATCTAGACTGCCTCCGAACAACAGACAGCAAGATCTGGATCAACACTAGTCTCAACACTGATAAACCTCATCTGCATTAATCTAGACTGCCTCCGAACAACAGACAGCAAGATCTGGATCAACACTAGTCTCAACACTGATAAACCTCATCTACATTGATCTAGACTGCCTCCAAACAACAGACAGCAAGATCGGGATCAACACTAGTCTCAACACTGATAAACCTCATCTGCATTAATCTAGACTGCCTCCGAACAACAGACAGCAAGATCTGGATCAACACTAGTCTCAACACTGATAAACCTAATCTGCATTAATCTAGACTGCCTCTGAAAATCTGACAGCAAGATCTGGATCAACACTAGTCTCAACACTGATAAACCTAATCTGCATTAATCTAGACTGCCTCTGAACATCAGACAGAATGACCTCACTCTACACTGGTTCCTAACATCATGAACTGGATCCAAACCATCCCATGCAAACATCAGACAACATGAACTGGATCCAAACCATCCCATGCAAACATCAGACATCATGAACTGGATCCAAACGATCCCATGCAAACATCAGACAGCATGAACTGGATCCAAACCATCCCATGCAAACATCAGACATCATGAACTGGATCCAAACGATCCCATGCAAACATCAGACAGCATGAACTGGATCCAAACCATCCCATGCAAACATCAGACAACATGAACCGGATCCAAACGATCCCATGCAAACATCAGACAACATGAACTGGATCCAAACGATCCCATGCAAACATCAGACAACATGTACTGGATCCAAACGATCCCATGCAAACATCAGACATCATGAACTGGATCCAAACGATCCCATGCAAACATCAGACAACATGTACTGGATCCAAACGATCCCATGCAAACATCAGACATCATGAACTGGATCCAAACCATCCCATGCAAACATCAGACAACATGAACTGGATCCAAACCATCCCATGCAAACATCAGACAACATGAACTGGATCCAAACCATCCCATGCAAACATCAGACAACATGAACTGGATCCAAACAATCCCATGCAAACATCAGACAACATGAACTGGATCCAAACGATCCCATGCAAACATCAGACATCATGAACTGGATCCAAACCATCCCATGCAAACATCAGACAACATGAACTGGATCCAAACCATCCCATGCAAACATCAGACATCATGAACTGGATCCAAACCATCCCATGCAAACATCAGACAACATGAACTGGATCCAAACCATCCCATGCAAACATCAGACAACATGAACTGGATCCAAACCATCCCATGCAAACATCAGACAACATGAACTGGATCCAAACCATCCCATGCAAACATCAGACATCATGAACTGGATCCAAACCATCCCATGCAAACATCAGACATCATGAACTGGATCCAAACCATCCCATGCAAACATCAGACATCATGAACTGGATCCAAACGATCCCATGCAAACATCAGACAACATGAACTGGATCCAAACCATCCCATGCAAACATCAGACATCATGAACTGGATCCAAACCATCCCATGCAAACATCAGACAACATGAACTGGATCCAAACCATCCCATGCAAACATCAGACATCATGAACTGGATCCAAACCATCCCATGCAAACATCAGACAACATGAACTGGATCCAAACCATCCCATGCAAACATCAGACAACATGAACTGGATCCAAACCATCCCATGCAAACATCAGACAGCATGATCATTATTTACACCATCTCCAAACATCAGAAAAGATGACCTGGATCCACTCTGATCCTACATCAGAAAAAGACAAAGTGAACCTAGCTACTCTAGAGTTGCAGATAAGGAAATACCACAAGAGGGCTGAAGATGTATGGGATTTCCTTAGCTGTAACTCTATCAAGGTGTAGATTTATTTTCTCACCTTTCATATGCTTTTGATGCACTTTACGAATTATGCCAGCCTATATACACACATGAGGTCATTGGAATGTGACAATTTACTGACATTGATATTGCTTTTAAAAATAAGCACCACGTACATGTTAAGTTTAACGGCTTAATTTCTTTTCTGCCAACCCTTACATCCAACACGGATAACGATTCAAAATAATCTTTGACTTTAACTATCATAAAGTTTAAACTTATTTTACAATAATTGCGAAGCAAGTTTTAGCAACTTATATTAATCACTCTCGTTGGCGCGAATGAAAGCGTATATGTTGTCATTCGTGTGGGAGGAAACCGGAGTACCCGGAGAAAACCCACCTGTCCGATCTGGCGACAACCGTACCAACTCACATACTTCCCGGTCCGAGGATCGAACCCGGGATGCATTGGTGAGAAGCAAGCGCGCTAACCACTGTGCTAATCTGACATCAGAATTTAACTATCATACTAAAAGGAACTAATAAATGACAAGATTTAAAGGGAACTGTGATTAAAGTATAAGCATAACATAGTCCCCTTGTCTACCTGGTTAGACAGATTTATCTCACATGCCAAAAATGGCACGAAAAGCCTATCAATAGGTAAGAAAATGGATCCAAACTGTTACCAAACTTAACTGTAGACCTACGCCATTTCCAGGCAATCTTGATGTGGATCTACACTGTTGCCAGGAAATCTTGATGTGGATATACATCGTTTCCAGGCAATCCATGTATGGATCTACACTGTTCCCAGGCAATCCTGATGTGGATCTTAATTGTTTCCAGGAAATCATGATGTGGATCTACACTGTTTCCAGGCAAGCATGATGTGGAATTACACTGTTTCCAGGCAAGCATGATGTGGAATTACACTGCTTCCAGGTAAGCATGATGTGGAATTACACTGTTTCCAGGCAAGCATGATGTAGATCTACACTGTTTCCAGGCAAGCATGATGTGGAATTACACTGTTTCCAGGCAAGCATGATGTAGATCTACACTGTTTCCAGGCAAGCATGATGTGGAATTACACTGTTTCCAGGCAAGCATGATGTAGATCTACACTGTTTACAGGCAAGCATGATGTAGATCTACACTGTTTCCAGGCAAGCATGATGTGGAATTACATTTCCAGGCAAGCATGATGTAGATCTACACTGTTTCCAGGCAAGCATGATGTAGATCTACACTGTTTCCAGGCAAGCATGATGTGGAATTACACTGTTTCCAGGCAAGCATGATGTAGATCTACACTGTTTCCAAGCAAGCATGATGTGGAATTACACTGTTTCTAGGCAAGCATGATGTAGATCTACACTGTTTCCAGGCAAGCATGATGTAGATCTACACTGTTTCCAGGCAAGCATGATGTGGATCTACACTGTTTCCAGGCAAGCATGATGTAGATCTACACTGTTTCATGGCAAGCATGATGTAGATCTACACTGTTTCCAGGCAAGCATGAGGTGTAATTACACTGTTTCCAGGCAAGCATGGTGTAGATCTGTACTGCTTCTAGGCAAGCATGATGTAGATCTACACTGTTTCCAGGCAAGCATGATGTGGATCTACACTGTTTCCAGGCAAGCATGATGTAGATCTACACTGTTTCCAGGCAAGCATGATGTAGATCTACACTGTTTCCAGGCAAGCATGAGGTGTAATTACACTGTTTCCAGGCAAGCATGGTGTAGATCTGTACTGCTTCTAGGCAAGCATGATGTAGATCTACACTGTTTCTAGGCAAGCATGAGGTGTAATTACACTGTTTCCAGGTAAGCATGATGTAGATCTGCACTGTTTCTAGGCAAGCATGATGTAGATCTACACTGTTTCCAGGCAAGCATGGTGTGGATCTACACTGTTTCCAGGCAAGCATGATGTGGATCTACACTGTTTCCAGGCAAGCATGATGTAGATCTGCACTGTTTCTAGGCAAGCATGATGTAGATCTACACTGTTTCCAGGCAAGCATGATGTGGATCTACACTGTTTCCAGGCAAGCATGATGTGGATCTACACTGTTTCCAGGCAAGCATGATGTATATCTGCACTGTTTCTAGGCAAGCATGATGTAGATCTACACTGTTTCCAGGCAAGCATGATGTGGATCTACACTGTTTCCAGGCAAGCATGATGTGGATCTGCACTGTTTCCAGGCAAGCGTGATGTGGATCTGCACTGTTTCTAGGCAAGCATGAGGTGTAATTACACTGTTTCCAGGCAAGCATGATGTGGATCTACACTGTTTCCAGGCAAGCATGATGTGGATCCACACTGTTTCCAGGCAAGCATGATGTGGATCTACACTGTTTCTAGGCAAGCATGATGTAGATCTACACTGTTTCTAGGCAAGCATGATGTAGATCTACACTGTTTCCAGGCAAGCATGATGTAGATCTACACTGTTTCCAGGCAAGCATGATGTGGATCTGCACTGCTTCCAGGCAAGCATGATGTAGATCTACACTTTTTACAGGCAAGCATGATGTGGATCTACACTGTTTCCAGGCAAGCATGATGTGGAATTACAGTTTCTAGGCAAGCATGATGTGGATCTACACTGTTTCTAGGCAAGCATGATGTGGAATTACACTGTTTCCAGGCAAGCATGATGTGGATCTACACTGTTTCTAGGCAAGCATGATGTAGATCTACACTGTTTCCAGGCAAGCATGATGTAGATCTACACTGTTTCTAGGCAAGCATGATGTGGATCTACACTGTTTCCAGGCAAGCATGATGTAGATCTACACTGTTTCCAGGCAAGCATGATGTAGATCAACACTGTTTCTAGGCAAGCATGATGTAGATCTGCATTGTCTATAAACCAACTATGCTTGACCTTCAGAATATCACTGTGTTTGGATAGGCTATCCAACAGTACCAACTATATGTGCTCAAAGAACCCTTTATGGATAGGTAGCTAAATGGACCATAAGTTTAACATGTGAAGGACATCACAATTTATCTCCAGTGTAAAACAGGTGGTATAATAATATGTGGGTGTTTACAGGAGAACCTATTCCACAGGTAGGTAGCAATAACCAAGAACACCAACTATTCCATGCTGTGCTTGATTTATTACATGTTTCTGGCATTTTCAGCAATAAAGAATATACCTGGTAGTTTGGAGAAGATACTTGTTGACACTTGTGAGCTTATTCTCAACATACTTGTGTGTTATCCAAATTGATATCCTGGGTAGCAAATTAATGAATTATCCACTTATGATCTTTTGTGGTTTCAAAGATAAAGTAGATATAATATTTCCATATTAAAATGCCCCTTGCTGATTATAATAAGAGAACAACAAGTTGTGTTGTTCAACTGTTAATTTTATGAGGGTCATTGCAGGTTCGATCCCCCCTCTGACCCTAATAAAATTAACAGTCTTTCAGATGGGACATTAAACCGAGGTCTCGTGTCGGTGTTTTACACCATGCACGTAAAAGAACCAAAGGAGACTCTGGAATGGGTCTCTGTCTGTATCATTACACTATCTTTCAAAAATCTAAAATGAATAATCTCTTCAGGAGGCGTCGCTCATATGGGCAACCGGTAGTGACGATAAATAAACGTAAAACACACATGTGTTGTCCAATCTTGTACGTATGTCAGCTCTTGATACAACTTTAGTTGGCATTATCAAGTAGCTTAATCCCTTCATACTAATTACCTAACACTATAGCCAGTATCATTTATAATACTCCAAAAAGACTGGAGTCTTGTGGGGGGGAGGGGCCTCATTTAACTGTGGCTCACAGTATTGGTAGGTAATGAACAGCCCTTTGACAATTATAATAATAAACAGCAGCTGATTGTTATGAAAATACTCATTTGTACTGATTCTGTTATCATGAATTGCAAACAAAATCTCTATATGAACTAGAGATTGTTTTTGAAACAAACGTAAATCTCCCCCACTCACTGTTGCTTCAGTGGAATAATAAAAGTGCTATATATTAAGTCATAGCAATGAAAAGTCATAAGCAGTATTATGAAGTTTTGGCAATGAAGAATGGACAAGCTTATAATTTGTGTTATAAAAATACGATAATCTGCCGAAAATCATCCAACCGGATAGGAATTACAATATGCACAACTAGACATCACACTGGTGCTTCATGCCCAGCTTTGTGAAAATGCAAAAAGCATTGTGTTATAAAAATGCTCAACTGGCCGCAAACAATCATCCTACCGGAACTGGGTTACAATATGCACAACTAGAAATCATACTGACGTTTCCTGACAAGGGTGGTGAAAAACCAACGTGGGGTTTAGGAGATGAAGCACGGACATGCTTTGTGTTATAATAATGTTCAAATGGCCAAATATCATACAACTGGAATTGGATTAGAAGTATTCCCACCTAAGCATTATGCTGAATCTAGCTGAGTTTGGTGAAATTCCAACAACGGGTTATGGAGATGAACAGGGTAGGGTCAGATTCAAACACTTGATTACAGGTCAAGTAGTGTGTTGCTATAGAACTATAGAATTACTCAAGCTTCACCTGAAGGCTATTAACCTTTTCCATAACTCAAAGCTCAATTAATTTGGTTGTTTGAATCTGAGATGTGCACTCTGCTCAACCAACCAGAAGGCTGGAGACTTAATTCATCTTGGAGAACAGTTTTTTCTAACCTCCAGGCTAGGACTAACTAGCCTATTAAAATTATAATTGCAGAAGTCTACGACCATCCATCTGCTGGAACCAAAGATCAGACAATTGTCTAGGATAAGCCCAATGTGCATCTTATCTTTCAACAAGGAACTGGCAGCAGAATATATACTAATTATCACATTAAGACAACAAAATGAAATATTTCCTGTGGAAAACAAATATAGGTTATCAATGACTTCTTGACCCGTTTCTGAGAAGGATGTGCCAAGAATTAGCAGGATGTAATAGATCAGACCACTCCACAATTCTGATTGTAACTAGAGGCTGCCAAATAGCATAAATGTTATGTTCTAAGATAGATTTCAAACTTTTAATTGTTTTTGTTAAGTAGCAAAATCAGTTTGTATAATTTTCCAAAGCTACAATGGAAAAGTAATTTATACATCAAATGTTGACAGTATCAGACAATTGTTTATATGCTGCTTCGCAATCAGCACAATGATATGCAGTTTCAGAGATTTCTCCTGCAGTTTCAGAAATATCAGCTCCAGCTTCAGCTAGATTACATGCAGTTTTGGAGATGTCATTTGCAGATTCAGATATATCATTTGCAGTTCAGCAAAATTCTTTGGCATATCATCAGGGTTATCATTTGCATTCTGAGATATGTCATTAACTGTGCATTTTCAGAAATATCTTTTGCAGCTATAGAAATGTAATTTGCAATTAAATCAGACACGTCATCTGTAGTTTCAGCAATAAATTTTGCAGTTTCAGATACGGTACGTGTTTTGCAGTTTGAGAATATAATTTGTAGTTTGAGAGATGTCAGATGCAGTTTCAGATAAAACTGTTACCGTAATCGTTTGTGTATAGGTCGCAGTTAAAAAAAACAGAGAAATTCCAAGGAAAAAAACTTATTTGCTGTATAAAACGCATCTTTGAAGAAAATGACCAAATGTCGCGAAAACTAATAATAAATATATGAACACTGCATGTGATTTGTAAGCGTTACTAGTCGTGATAATGACTGGTTTATGACCACTAAATTGTTATTATGATGCCATATTCTCTCTGAGCATGGCTCTGTGTACCCATGTGCTTCGACGTAGGCGGCTAACTTCTTATTCGCCGGGTACGATCATGATGATTGAGCTTATTTACCCTCGCCTCCGTCGAACCATGTTGGCGTGGGTACGATCATCTGCTCATGACTTCATTTATACAATCAGTATAATAGCGTGTTTGACATGTGTCAGTGAGTGAGTAAGTAAATCTCAACAAGTTCTAGTATATAAAGTGACATCATTTCATCATGTCAACACATTGTCAAACTTGTCAAGCTCAACACATTAACAATCTCAACACATTAACAATGATAATTAGCAGCACATACGCCAAACAGCATTCGGTAATTGGTTGCAAAACTTGATAAATGTGAACCATCATTAATGTTGATTTCAATAGTTTTTTTAATAATCTATTTTCTAACTAGATTTTCTAATTTTTTATCATAAATTAAATAACGTTTTCCCACACGATATAGATATATAGACTCGAATGAAATCCGGAACAAATACGGCATGTTACGGGACTTGGAGAAAAATAGTATGAAACATTTATTTCCCTTTGTTGTAATACACCATTTGTGGTTTTTGAGTCTTTGAAACAATGGAATTTAGTTCTAAACTGAAGTATAAGACGCACCAGACTTTTGGATATTATTTTGGAGGGAAAAAAGTGCGTCTTATACACACACGATTACGGTATTTGCAGTTTGAGAATATGCATCTGCTGCAAAGTTTCAAAAATGTCAACTGTATGTTCAGCCATATTATTAGGAAATTTCAGACAACTTTGTTCAACAGTAACTGTACAAGAAGACATCTTGAAGGCCTATCATCAGTATTGTAAGAAGCATTGACAAGATCATGCTAGGTAATAAACTCTAAATATTGAAACTGTAAACATACCACTGTAGTTAACTTAGACATGGATTGATAATATAGCATAATATTTCCAAGGAATTTGTTGAATTGATATTCTCGCCAGAGCATGGTCTGCAGTGATTGAGTAGGAAGAATGTTTGACTGTGCGGTTGCAGAAGGAATATGAACAGCCTTAGAGTAGGTAATCACATAACAGTAACTTTGTCATTATCTGCTTTACCCAGCATATGTAGAAGTTATTCAAGATGCTAGGATACAAAATAGTATCCCCAGTTTACTTATTTATGCCAAATGCAATGAAATTGCACCCATTCAGTTTCAAACAAGACATTCATTTTCCATTCTCCCAGGGATATAAAATATAATTAAGTTCCATCATTCCGTTCAATTTGAAGACATTGGCTAGAATGGAACATTTTCAACAAATCAAGGGCAAATCCTGTAGGGCAAATCCTGTGGGGCAACATTTGGTTGGACACAAGCCAATATGAAGATAATTATTTGAATCAAATATAATTACATTCCACTGCTTCATTTTCAAATACTGCCACAGAGGGATGGAGAGACGGACATAATCAAAATTGTATACTTAAGGGGCTATTCCTTTGTTCTCTATAGCCGCATAAACGGAATTTATAGCTGCATAAAAGTTTTTATAGCCACAAACCCCTAACCCTAAACAACTAGACAGTAATCCTATTGTTCTCGTAGCCATGTAAGTACCATTTTATGGGTGCCGACATCCATACAAATGGGCATATATTGGGTATTTGTTGTGATAAAACGTACCCAACAAGCGAAAATATACCCAACTATAACCCTAAAGCACAATACACTACATGTATATGGTCATGGTTCAAAATTACCCAATATATGCCCATTTGTTCACACAGTAGAGCTGGTGCCGTATATATACCAGTACACCAATATATTACAATACACATAAGTAAGAAATTCGTAATCCGGTATTTGCAGTACAAACACCAGAATTGTGTTCTATAGGCTTTAATCGAATAACTTTAAATCACGTAATTTAGGATCTGGTTCCCAGACTAGTGAATCGTGTGCGACTGCAGGGCCCGAGGTAATAAAACGAATCTCAGATGTCATACTCTAGTGGTTTGATTGGTTGATTCTGAGATTTAACACTCGGCTGAACCAATAAGAGGCTTCAGATTGGAGAAAAACTTTATAACCTCCAGGCCAGGATATCATTCAAAACAAAGTTGTCTGGTTTATTTGTAAACACACAAGCCAAATCAGATAATTGGAAACACTTTATAGGTTAAACAAATATATGGACATTTAGATAGAACATCTGTCTTCTGCAACAAATGTTGGTCCTCTGTTAATGTATCTGGTGGAACAAGCAACCTCTACGTCCACATGGCACCACCTATAGATAGTTCAGGATGTTCCAGCAGTAGGACCATGCAAAGTCAAACTTTGTCACAGTCAATCAGTCATAGTCGACCCATTTAGCAGACTTTAACAGGCATGCCTGCTGCCTCCTAATTTTATAAATGGAACTCTGAAAGGGCAGTTGAATTAGAAGAGCTATTGGTCAGTTTACTGTAGCCGATTTAAAGCCATATTCTGTTGTAAACTGTATTGGCTTCCGAACAATGGTGAAAACACTGGATGCAAGTAAGATATGTCATTCCAGACAGGCATACATTCTCTGAGAAAGTAATTCTTTGAGCAAGAAACCTTATCTCCAGTGTATAGTTCACCCAGGCAGCTGTAAATGAACGTCGTTGGGTTGCTTAACATAATGCAATTTGGTAAGTCTAAAATTGATAATGTATTTTTAATTTTTTATATGATCTACAATATTACAATACATTGCTGTATGGTTTTCAAGGTTGGCATTATTATACTCAGCCCTATCACACAGATAGATAAAGACAGATAAAACAGATTGATGAATGCCTGACAAACACACAGTATCCTTCCGTTACCCGGTGGTAATAATATATGCACAGCAAACTACAGCAGCAGGCCAGCTATTTGATTATTTAACATGGTCATACGTATCAAAGTCTTCATGTTATACTTCCAGAATCTCCATTAATATTCCGGTTTAAAGGAGATCTCTATCCTTATTAATCTCCATAAAAATCCGCTTTCTGACAGAGAGTTAGCAGAACATTAAACAGTATACTCCTCTCTCATTATTCAATAAGATTTAGTAATGTTTACAAAAATATCCTTTTGATCCGAACATATTAATCAAGGACTTCATGTACATGAATATTTATGAAGTCACCGACATCCCAGATTAGATAACATCCAAACAGATGGGATTCCAATACTAAACAGGATCTAGACAAGAGAGTCTTCTTCTTTCTGCAGCACAGCCATTTTGTGTTCAGTATTCTTTGTGCACTGGACAAGGATTTCAGGGGGTTCATACAAAGAATTGCAAGGAACTATACACTTGGTCATGTGTGCTTATATCTCATTATGAAACACTGTATTATTTCAGCACGGTACAGCACATATAAACCATTGTAATAAACTATGGTACATATTAGGTATTGTCACAGATGTACCATTATTCTGTGGTCATGTTGCTACCTGTTTGGTCAAGGCCATCAACAGATAAAGAAGCCGTCTTACAATTTGTTATGCCAGGTATAAATAACCCTCCATACTATTTTATTAAAATTCTAATAAAAATATCTACGTGATGTTAATAACTACAATATGCAAAACTTTACGCAAGAATGATGGTGCCTCACTGAGAAGGGTTGTGTATAAAGGGGGAGGTTTTATCCTCAAATCTGGTTACAAACAAAACTGAACTTGTGGCATTTTCTGAACGTGGGTCCATTTATAAAATATTTTAGTAAATGTTGTATCTATGTGGCTGGAAACACAGTTTGCAGATAGGGCCGGCCTATAGCAATGGAAACAAACTTCATCAGAATACTTGCAGGAGACATAGGAAACAATTCTCAAAATGCCCAGATCTTGGCATGTCATTTCCATTATAAAAATGTTTAAATTTCCTTCAGGAAAACAATGATACCAACCATGACTCACTGCATCCCAAACATAACCCATAACTCAAAGCTTACAATCGAGCTATCAAAATCATAAACAGTAAACAACTCAAAAGAAGCAGAATTCAATCTCTGGAAAGAAAATGAAAGGAAATGAGGTTACAATGATCTTAGATATGGAAAAGCAAACATTCCTGTGTCAGTAAAATTAATATCCTATAGTCAATATTAGAGACACTTGGAGCCAAACATGACAAGTTAACAGTGTGATTATCCACTGGTTAAGTTAGCATACAGCACATGGTATATTACTTTGATGAACCATCCTAATTGAGTGGCGTCCGTGGTCAAGTGATAGATCATCGGATATGGAATCGAGCGGTTCCGAGTTTGATACTCGGTCATGGCATGTATGTAGTGTCATTGAGCAAGGCACATCACATGCTATCAGTTAACTGCTTAGGTCGGCTAAGTCTGCCAGGAAAACATGTTTAGGTCCCTCGCAAGGGGTATGACATAAATGGAAATAGAATCAATAAACTAATACTGTTTCAATGGAATTCCTGACAATAGATTGTCCCATAAAGACAAAACAAGGCTACAATTACTTGAAGAGAAATATCAACATTACCAAGTTTCGGACACTTTGTACCAACAAAAAGGGATCAACATAACCAGCTTCAGACACATCATACCGGCCAGAAGGATCAACATTACCAAGCTTCAGACACATCGTACCGGCCAGAAGGATCAACATTACCAAGCTTCAGACACATCATACCGGCCAGAAGGATCAACATTACCAAGCTTCAGACACATCGTACCAGCCAGAAGGATCAACATAACCAGCTTCAGACACATCGTACCAGCCAGAAGGATCAACATTACCAAGCTTCAGACACATTGTACCAGCCAGAAGGATCAACATTACCAAGCTTCAGACACATTGTACCAGCCAGAAGGATCAACATTACCAAGCTTCAGACACATTGTACCAGCCAGAAGGATCAACATTACCAAGCTTCAGACACATTGTACCAGCCAGAAGGATCAACATTACCAAGCTTCAGATACATTGTACCAGCCAGAAGGATCAACATTACCAAGCTTCAGACACATCGTACCAGCCAGAAGGATCAACATTACCAAGCTTCAGATACATTGTACCAGCCAGAAGGATCAACATTACCAAGCTTCAGATACATTGTACCGGCCAGAAGGATCAACATTACCAAGCTTCAGACATATTGTACCAGCCAGAAGGATCAACATTACCAAGCTTCAGACATATTGTACCAGCCAGAAGGATCAACATTACCAAGCTTCAGACTAAGGGTGCAACAATATACCGTGGGACGGTTTATCGCGGTACTAGGGCCACGGTTCGATACGCGATACGCTGCATGCCCGTTACGGTACGGTACGGCAATTATTCCCGACTCCAACGGAAGGGAGACTACTCTTACAAACAAAACAAACATGGCTGAATTACAATCACCACCGGCAGCTTTCAAATTAAAAATATGGGCGCATTTTGGATTCAAATTTAATATAGTTGACGGCGTAAACACAACGGTGAAAGAAACAACCACTTGCCGCCATTGTTTACGGACGTGTCATATAAAACGGGTAACACGACCAACATGACTACGCACATGAAGCGTCATCATCCGAACATCGACGTATCCGAAACTTCACTTTCCTCTACTATCAAAACTAGCCAGATCGTACCTGGCCATTCAAGGCACATCCGTCTCTAGCGAACGCGTGTTCTCAACAGCAGGAGACATTGTAACTGCCCAGCGGTCTGCTTTGTTACCACAGAATGTGGATACTTTGATTTTTCTAAAGATAAATATGAAACTTTAAACCCAGGAAATGTTTCTGTTGGAACAGTTTAATAGGCTGAGCGTAGGCTAGGCATTGTTTATATTGTTTATATAACTGCTTGTTTTACAGTTAATCATTTGCTTTAATTAGTAAATGTACTTGAAAAGTTTAACTATTTTCTATATTTTCCCCTTTGGTTCCATAAAACCATATCGCGATACGTATCGTATCGTGACCCAAGAATCGTGATACGTATCGTGAGGTAGGCGTATCGTTGCACCCTTACTTCAGACACATCGTACCGGCCAGAAAGATTAACATTACCAAGCTTCAGACACATTGTACCAGCCAGAAGGATCAACATTACCAAGCTTCAGACACATCGTACCGGCCAGAAAGATTAACATTACCAAGCTTCAGACACATTGTACCAGCCAGAAGGATCAACATTACCAAGCTTCAGATACATTGTACCAGCCAGAAGGATCAACATTACCAAGCTTCAGATACATCGTACCAGCCAGAAGGATCAACATTACCAAGCTTCAGATACATTGTACCGGCCAGAAGGATTAACATTACCAAGCTTCAGACACATCGTACCAGCCAGAAAGATCAACATTACCAAGCTTCAGACACATTGTACCAGCCAGAAGGATCAACATTACCAAGCTTCAGATACATTGTACCAGCCAGAAGGATCAACATTACCAAGCTTCAGATACATTGTACCAGCCAGAAGGATCAACATTACCAAGCTTCAGACACATCGTACCAGCCAGAAGGATCAACATTACCAAGGATGGGACACATTGTATCGACCAGAGATATCAACATTACCAAGCTTCAGACACATTGTACCAGCCAGAAGGATCAACATTACCAAGCTTCAGACACATCGTACCAGCCAGAAGGATCAACATTACCAAGCTTCAGACACATCGTACCGGCCAGAAAGATTAACATTACCAAGCTTCAGACATATTGTACCAGCCAGAAGGATCAACATTACCAAGCTTCAGACACATCATACCAGCCAGAAGGATCAACATTATCAAGCTTCAGACACATCGTACCGACCAGAGAGATCAACATTACCAAGCTTCAGACATATTGTACCAGCCAGAAGGATCAACATTACAAAGGATGGGACACATTGTACTGACTAGAGGGATCAACATTACAAAGGATGGGACACAGCATACCGGCCAGAAGGATCAACATTACCAAGGAGTGGACACAGCATACCGGCCAGAAGGATCAACATTACAAAGGAGTGGACACATTGTACTGACTAGAGGGATCAACATTACAAAGGATTGGACACAGCATACCAGCCAGAAGGATCAACATTACAAAGGATGGGACACAGCATACCAGCCAGAAGGATCAACATTACAAAGGAGTGGACACAGCATACCAGCCAGAAGGAGCATGGGTTTATAGAACACCATACTCTCAACAGATTATAGTATCTAGTACAAAAGGGTTAAGTGTTTTGATATATATAATGATCTGGCTGGTCCATAATCAAGTTTGGATCGACTGAGTGCTCTATACAGTCTAAGGAGGACATTTAGATCAGTTCCCAGTCCGTATGAGCTACTATTTTCATGATATTCATTGCCTTAAGGCATTTTGCTTTCGAGTATTGCAAGTGAGTCAGTGTGTAATTTTCTTGACTGACAAAAGAGAATACATTTGGTTTTGGGTTTTGAAAATTGAAAACCATTATTTCAAGCCCATGTGTTGACTTTATATAAACAAAGTTGAAGATGGCGTTAAATAGTGGCCATAGACTTTGACGATAACATATAACAAAATCATCTACATATAAAGAACATAGGTGTCTTTGCCAAGGCACTTCACAATGTTATTTATTTTAATATTAAAAAGTGTAACAGATAAAATACTGCTTTGCGGGACACCCATTTCTTGTTCGTGATTGCTAGAGAGAGAGTAGAACCCACTCTATAACCTTAATTTGCCTATCCACGGGAAAGTCGGATATAAAATATGGCATTTGTCCTTTAAGGCTCAACTCATGTAGGTCTTTCACTGTACAAAAGAGGTATACAGTTGACAGCATTCTGGTATTATGGTGGATAGGTGGGGCTGCTAGCCTGGTGATGGTTTGGTATATTGTTGACAGCATTCTGGTATGATCTCTGAGACCATGGTGGGTGAGACATGGTATAGCTTACCTGGTGATGGTTTGGTATATTGTTGACAGCATTCTGGTATGCTGTCTGAAACCATGGTGGGTGAGACATGGAATAGCTTACCTGGTGATGGTTTGGTATATTGTTGACAGCATTCTGGTATGATGGTGGAGGAGGTGGGGGCAACACTGTCACTTCCTTGCTACTCTCATCTGAAAAAATGTTTAATGTAATGTAAGTAAGTATAGACAAATGTCTCCGGACTCATTTATTTTCTGTTGTTAATATTTAATAGTAAGCATATTATCAAGGTTCCATAGGGTCTTCATTGCTACTACTAGTATCTAAGCACAAACTGAACTCCTGACAGATAGACGGGTCAGTGGTACTGTGCTTAACACATTGGACTGCAAATCCACTATTCACTCACTCTTGAGGGATCGCAGGTTCGATCCTGCATCTGACCCTAATAATATTAAGTCTTTCAGATGGGACTACATGCGCTCATGTATCGGTGCTTTACACCGTGCATGCTTCTGTGATTGGAACGTCTTCTGTATCTCTTGCACAATCCCCCAAAAATAATATGAGGCATTGCACCAATTAACCTGGGGATGATGCACCAATTAACCTGGGGATGATGCACCAATTAACTTGGGGATGATGCACCAATTAACCTGGGGATGACCCACCAATTAACCTGGGGATGACCCACCAATTAACCTGGGGATGAAGCACCAATTAACCTGGGGATGACGCACCAATCAACCTGAGGATGCCGGTAAATAAACTTTATTTAATTTACAACAATTGCGAAGCAAGTTCTAACAACGCGGATGAAAGCGTATATGTGGTCATTCGTGTGGGAGGAAACCGGAGTACCCGAACAAAATACACCTGTCCGATCTGGCAACCACTGTACCATCTCACATACTTCCAGGTCCGAGGATCGAACCCAGGTTGCATTGGTGAGAAGCGAGCGCGCTAACCACTGCGCTAAGCGGACAGCCGGTAAATAAACATACCCAAAACAAACACAAAAACCTCTCGACAGAGTTGCATGACGAGAGAGAGACATAAGGCAAGCTAAAGGAATATCGCAACATACGGCAAGCTAAAGGAATATGACAATCAGGACTTGCTCCTGTGCTTTATTATCTCTATCTAATAACAATACTATCATTTGATTATCTGGACAATCGGTCATTGTGCAAACCAACCTGGACAATCGGTCATTGTGCAAACCAACCTGGACAATCGGTCATTGTGCAAACCAACCTGGACAATCGGTCATTGTGCAAACCAACCTGGACAATCGGTCATTGTGCAAACCAACGGCATCATATTTCTTGCAGATATCATCAGGCTACGGCAATATACTTGAATTGGCAACAGGATGTTTGATATTGCATTTAGTAAGTCAACTCACATACATGTACACACAATGTGCAAACTATATGGTGGCATGCTACTCATATCACACAGGACCATGGATTTGGTCTGACAACTCATGCCACACAGGACCATGGATTTGGTCTGACAACTCATGCCACACAGGACCATGGATTTGGTCTGACAACTCATGCCACACAGGACCATGTATTTGATCTTACTTTTACTCACATCACACAGGACCATGGATTTGGTTTGACTCACATCACACAGGACCATGGATTTGGTCTGACAACTCATGCCACACAGGACCATGTATTTGATCTTACTTTTACTCACATCACACAGGACCATGGATTTGGTTTGACTCACATCATACAGGACCATGGATTTGGTTTGACTCACATCACACAGGATCATGGATTTGATCTTACTTTTACTCACATCACACAGGACCATGGATTTGGTTTGACTCACATCACACATGACCATTGATTTGGTTTGACTCACATCACACAGGACCATGGATTTGGTTTGACTCACATCACACAGGATCATGGATTTGGTTTGACTCACATCACACAGGACCATGGATTTGGTTTGACTCACATCACACAGGATCATGGATTTGATCTTACTTTTACTCACATCACACAGGACCATGGCTTTGGTCTGACTTTTACTCACATCACACAGGACCATGGAATGGATCTAATAACCCTATGATGGAGGTTAACGATATCACACAGAACATTGGAATTGATGTAATAATACTTTGATGGAGGTTAACGATATCACACAGAACCATGGAATGGATCTAATAACCCTATGATGGGGGTTAACGATATCACACAGAACCATGGAATGGATCTAATAACCCTATGATGGGGGTTAACGATATCACACAGAACCATGGAATGGATCTAATAACCCTATGATGGGGGTTAACGATATCACACAGAACCATGGAATGGATCTAATAACCCTATGATGGGGGTTAACGATATCACACAGAACCATGGAATGGATCTAATAACCCTATGATGGGGGTTAACGATATCACACAGAACCATGGAATGGATCTAATAACCCTATGATGGGGGTTAACGATATCACACAGAACCATGGAATGGATCTGATGACTCGTATACATGATGAAACTGCTGTCCTAATCAGCCTTCTAACAAGTCTACACGGAGAACACAAATATATAAAGGGACACATCAAGCGCCAGCTAATGTATTTCAATTAACTTACCCGATGTTTTGGTTGACATGAAGACTCACTAATGCCACTAAAAGTCACAAACAATGTAATCCAACATCACTTCAATAACAACACATTCAAACACACGCACACTCATACACTAGCCGGCAAGGACAGAAAAAACAGAATTAATTAAAAACACATATTCTCAAGAAATGGGTACAGTTACATTTCTATTCAGCACAATCCAGTATATAAAATGTCAGGATTATTTCAAAACAAAATATATTTCCAAGCATGTGCATCAAAACAGATTGTGAGAGGTACTTTGAAGGCATAATATTATACATGGTGAGAGATTAGCAGTGTTCACTTGGGTTATATTTAGCACATCAGAATTATCTGGAAAATGTATCAGCTCTGGGAAGTATACTATCAGAAAAAAACTGGGATAACTGTGAGTGAGCTTGTTTTTCCTTGTGTGTACTGGTTGTTTGTAGTGCAGTACTTCAAGCCATTAAATGTTCTTCTATCTGGTGATATCTCTAGAGTTACTCACTGTATCAATGCTGTCCTATCTAGTGCTATCTCTAGAGTTACTCACTGTATCAATGCTGTCCTATCTAGTGATATCTCTAGAGTTACTCACTGTATCAATGCTGTCCTATCTGGTGATATCTCTAGAGTTACTCACTGTATCAATGCTGTCCTATCTAGTGATATCTCTAGAGTTACCTACTGTATCAATGCTGTCCTATCTAGTGCTATCTCTAGAGTTACTCACGGTATCAATGCACTCATATCTGGTGATATCTCTAGAGTTACTCACTGTATTGCTGCCCTCATATCTAGTGATATCTCTAGAGTTACTCACTGTATTGATGCCCTCATATCTAGTGATATCTCTAGAGTTACCTACTGTATGAATGCTGGCCTATCTAGTACTATTTAGAGTTACTCACTGTATCGATGCCCTCATACCTAGTGATATCTCTAGAGTTACCTACTGTATGAATGCTGGCCTATCTAATACTATATAGAGTTACTCACTGTATCAATGCCCTCATATCTAGTGATATCTCTAGAGTTACTCACTGTATCAATGCCCTCATATCTAGTGATATCTCTAGAGTTACTCACTGTATCAATGCCCTCATACCTAGTGATATCTCTAGAGTTACTCACTGTATCGCTGCCCTCATATATAGTGATATCTCTAGAGTTACTCACTGTATCGCTGCCCTCATATCTAGTGATATCTCTAGAGTTACTCACTGTATCAATGCCCTCATATCTGGTGATATCTCTAGAGTTACTCACTGTACCGATGCCCTCATATCTAGTGATATCACTAGAGTTACTCACTGTATCAATGCCCTCATATCTGGTGATATCTCTAGAGTTACTCAATGTACCGATGCCCTCATATCTAGTGATATCTCTAGAGTTACTCACTGTATCAATGCCTTCATATCTAGTGATATCTCTAGAGTTACTCACTGTATCAATGCCCTCATATCTGGTGATATCTCTAGAGTTACTCACTGTACCGATGCCCTCATATCTAGTGATATCACTAGAGTTACTCACTGTATCAATGCCCTCATATCTAGTGATATCTCTAGAGCTACTCACTGTATCAATGCCCTCATATCTAGTGATATCTCTAGAGTTACTCACTGTATCAATGCCCTCATATCTAGTAATATCTCTAGAGCTACTCACTGTATCAATGCCCTCATATCTAGTAATATCTCTAGAGTTACTCACTGTATCAATGCCCTCATATCTAGTGATATCTCTAGAGTTACTCACTGTATCAATGCCCTCATATCTAGTGATATCTCTAGAGCTACTCACTGTATCAATGCCCTCATATCTAGTGATATCTCTAGAGTTACTCACTGTATCAATGTCCTCATATCTAGTGATATGAGTTACTCACTGTATCAATGCCCTCATACCTAGTGATATCTCTAGAGTTACTCACTGTATCGCTGCCCTCATATATAGTGATATCTCTAGAGTTACTCACTGTATCGCTGCCCTCATATCTAGTGATATCTCTAGAGTTACTCACTGTATCAATGCCCTCATATCTGGTGATATCTCTAGAGTTACTCACTGTACCGATGCCCTCATATCTAGTGATATCACTAGAGTTACTCACTGTATCAATGCCCTCATATCTGGTGATATCTCTAGAGTTACTCAATGTACCTATGCCCTCATATCTAGAGATATCTCTAGAGTTACTCACTGTATCAATGCCCTCATATCTAGTGATATCTCTAGAGTTACTCACTGTATCAATGCCCTCATATCTGGTGATATCTCTAGAGTTACTCACTGTACCGATGCCCTCATATCTAGTGATATCACTAGAGTTACTCACTGTATCAATGCCCTCATATCTGGTGATATCTCTAGAGTTACTCAATGTACCGATGCCCTCATATCTAGTGTTACTCACTGTATCAATGCCCTCATATCTAGTGATACCTCTAGAGTTACTCACTGTATCAATGCCCTCATATCTAGTGATATCTCTAGAGCTACTCACTGTATCAATGCCCTCATATCTAGTGATATCTCTAGAGTTACTCACTGTATCAATGCCCTCATATCTAGTGATATCTCTAGAGTTACTCATTGTATCAATGCCCTCATATCTAGTGATATCTCTAGAGCTACTCACTGTATCAATGCCCTCATATCTAGTGATATCTCTAGAGTTACTCACTGTATCAATGTCCTCATATCTAGTGATATGAGTTACTCACTGTATCAATGCCCTCATACCTAGTGATATCTCTAGAGTTACTCACTGTATCGCTGCCCTCATATATAGTGATATCTCTAGAGTTACTCACTGTATCGCAACCAAACCACCCCCTCATATCTAGTGATATCTAGAGTACTCACTGTATCAATGCCCTCATATCTGTGATATCTCTAGAGTTACTCATGTACCATCAATGCCCTCATATCTAGTGATATCTCTAGAGTTACTCACTGTATCAATGCCCTCATATCTAGTGATATCTCTAGAGTTACTCACTGTATCGATGCCCTCATATCTAGTGATATCTCTAGAGTTACTCACTGTATCAATGCCCTCATATCTGGTGATATCTCTAGAGTTACTCACTGTACCGATGCCCTCATATCTAGTGATATCACTAGAGTTACTCACTGTATCAATGCCCTCATATCTGGTGATATCTCTAGAGTTACTCAATGTACCGATGCCCTCATATCTAGTGATACCTCTAGAGTTACTCACTGTATCAATGCCCTCATATCTAGTGATATCTCTAGAGCTACTCACTGTATCAATGCCCTCATATCTAGTGATATCTCTAGAGTTACTCACTGTATCAATGCCCTCATATCTAGTGATATCTCTAGAGTTACTCACTGTATCAATGCCCTCATATCTAGTGATATCTCTAGAGCTACTCACTGTATCAATGCCCTCATATCTAGTGATATCTCTAGAGTTACTCACTGTATCAATGTCCTCATATCTAGTGATATGAGTTACTCACTGTATCAATGCCCTCATACCTAGTGATATCTCTAGAGTTACTCACTGTATCACTGCCCTCATATATAGTGATATCTCTAGAGTTACTCACTGTATCGCTGCCCTCATATCTAGTGATATCTCTAGAGTTACTCACTGTATCAATGCCCTCATATCTGGTGATATCTCTAGAGTTACTCAATGTACCGATGCCCTCATATCTAGTGATATCACTAGAGTTACTCACTGTATCAATGCCCTCATATCTGGTGATATCTCTAGAGTTACTCACTGTACCGATGCCCTCATATCTAGTGATATCACTAGAGTTACTCACTGTATCAATGTATAATCTAGTGATATCTCTAGAGTTACTCACTGTATCGCTGCCCTCATATCTGGTGATATCTCTAGAGTTACTCACTGTATCAATGCCCTCATATCTAGTGATACCTCTAGAGTTACTCACTGTATCAATGCCCTCATATCTAGTGATATCTCTAGAGTTACTCACTGTATTGCTGCCCTCATATATAGTGATATCTCTAGAGTTACTCACTGTATCAATGCCCTCATATCTAGTGATATCTCTAGAGTTACTCACTGTATCAATGCCCTCATATCTAGTGATATCTCTAGAGTTACTTACTGTATCAATGCCCTCATATCTAGTGATATCTCTAGAGTTACTCACTGTATCGCTGCCCTCATATCTGGTGATATCTCTAGCGTTACTCACGGTATCAATGCCCTCATATCTAGTGATATCTCTAGAGTTACCTACTGTATCAATGTATAATCTAGTGATATCTCTAGAGTTACCTACTGTATCAATGCTGTCCTATCTACTGATATATATAGAGTTACCTACTGTATCAATGCTGTCCTATCTAGTGATATATATATAGAGTTACCTACTGTATCAATGCTGTCCTATCTACTGATATATATAGAGTTACCTACTGTATCAATGCTGTCCTATCTAGTGATATATATATAGAGTTACCTACTGTATCAATGCTGTCCTATCTAGTGCTATCTCTAGAGTTACTGACCATATCAATGCTGTCCTATCTAGTGCTATCTCTAGAGTTACCTACTGTATCAATGCTGTCCTATCTAGTACTATCTCTAGAGTTACTGACCATATCAATGCTGTCCTATCTAGTGATATATATAGAGTTACCTACTGTATCAATGCTGTCCTATCTAGTACTATCTCTAGAGTTACTGACCATATCAGTGCTGTCCTATCTAGTGATATCTCTAGAGTTACCTACTGTATCAATGCTGTCCTATCTAGTGATATATATAGAGTTACCTACTGTATCAATGCTGTCCTATCTAGTACTATCTCTAGAGTTACCTACTGTATCAATGCTGTCCTATCTAGTGATATATATAGAGTTACCTACTGCATCAATGCTGTCCTATCTAGTGCTATCTCTAGAGTTACCTACTGCATCAATGCTGTCCTATCTAGTGCTATCTCTAGAGTTACCTACTGCATCAATGCTGTCCTATCTAGTGCTATCTCTAGAGGTACCTACTGTATCAATGCTGTCCTATCTAGTGCTATCTCTAGAGTTACCTACTGTATCAATGCTGTCCTATCTAGTGCTATCTCTAGAGTTACCTACTGTATCAATGCTGTCCTATCTAGTGCTATCTCTAGAGTTACCTACTGTATCAATGCCCTCATATCTAGTGCTATCTCTAGAGTTACCTACTGTATCAATGCTGTCCTATCTAGTGCTATCTCTAGAGTTACTTACTGTATCAATGCCCTCATATCTAGTGCTATCTCTAGAGTTACCTACTGTATCAATGCCCTCATATCTAGTGCTATCTCTAGAGTTACCTACTGTATCAATGCCCTCATATCTAGTGCTATCTCTAGAGTTACCTACTGTATCAATGCCCTCATATCTAGTGCTATCTCTAGAGTTACCTACTGTATCAATGCCCTCATATCTAGTGCTATCTCTAGAGTTACCTACTGTATCAATGCCCTCATATCTAGTGCTATCTCTAGAGTTACCTACTGTATCAATGCTGTCCTATCTAGTGCTATCTCTAGAGTTACCTACTGTATCAATGCCCTCATATCTAGTGCTATCTCTAGAGTTACCTACTGTATCAATGCTGTCCTATCTAGTGCTATCTCTAGAGTTACCTACTGTATCAATGCCCTCATATCTAGTGCTATCTCTAGAGTTACCTACTGTATCAATGCTGTCCTATCTAGTGCTATCTCTAGAGTTACCTACTGTATCAATGCTGTCCTATCTAGTGATATATATATAGAGTTACCTACTGCATCAATGCTGTCCTATCTAGTGCTATCTCTAGAGTTACCTACTGTATCAATGCTGTCCTATCTAGTGCTATCTCTAGAGTTACCTACTGTATCAATGTGCCTGGGTAGAACCACTGACCCTCCACAAGCCAGATGGACAGTTTCCTCACAGCAAAGAATCAAACACCCCCAGTGGGATTCGAGCCTACAGCAGTGATGGGCAAGTGATTTGAAGTCAGTGACCGTAAACACTTGGCCACAGATGCCCCTACTCTAGTACTATCTCTAGAGTTAATCTGGATATAAGTGACTCTCTCATCATAGTTAGCAGATCCATCATAGTGTAAGTGTGCTGTACACATATACTCTCACATTGCTAGTTCTCTACAGTGCAACACCTATCAACAGTCACCTTGTTATAAAATACTAGGCCGTCCAATGGGTGGTTGTTGTAGGACGACTGTACTTCATATATTATACAACAAAGATACTTGGTGGAAACGACTAAGGCTCCTCTGAAGATGGCGCCCGATAGAAACAGAAGTATTGTACTAAATAAGGGTTGATACCATACATGTATGTCAGAGACAATTAGCAATCAATAACTATCAAATGACAATCAAAAATGCTCATTTATTGGAAAATCAAGAATTATTATTTCTAACTGGATGATCCAGAATCATTAAGAAATATCATGGAAGCGCACATTATTCCAGGAATATATGTATGACAAGTATGCCCTAAACAGTTAATATGTGAATATGTGAAACAAAAATCAACATCTGATCAAAAAAGTGTGACATTGATACTAAATGTGAAGAACACTTGCAGGAACAATATTGGACATGTTATTCAGCATCATCTCAAGAAAGACCATCAGCGGACAAGTACCAGGTTTGATTCAGTTGCAGTTCCCTCCCTTGAGTGTTCTAAAATTAATAACTATATGTACTTGCGTTTTCTTCTACAAAAATCTCTCAGAAAATCAACATTTGTGCCCAACATATGACAAGAAAGATATCAAGAATCTCAAAACTGCAAATGTTATCAGTTTCAAAACACTTTCAACATAATAAACTAGCAAGATAATAGATTATTTTGTTGATACAGTGATAGTTTTGGCATATTTTGCACTACCAGAAATAATGATTAATTCCAAGAAATGATACCTGTTAAAAGCTGGCAGCAGTTTTATTCTTAAACAATGAGATAAGGTTCTGCCAAACCTCTGTAAGGACATGCCAAATCCATGGCCTGGCTAAACCTGACAAATATATCATTTATAATACCCCCCTCTTCTTTACTGGTACAGTTCCATTACTGTAACAGTTCCAAGGTCTGGGCAAATTGAGAACATAGTAAACAAGTTTTTACTAGAATTTTCCAAAATAAATTGTTGACAAGGCCCCAGGCTCCATTAATAACTAAGTGACGTAGACAGGACTGCATTTCTTTTAGTTTGATGTTAATTTGTTTGGCACTAGAGGAGAAGAAGGTCTACAGGATTAACTTGCATTGCCATGGATATGCCAACAGAAACAAGAAAGTCAGTACAACTGATGGATGATCCACAAAATGGATATTTGACAGAAAAGTGAATTACCGTGCAATATCGAGACTAGTTGGAGGCCCACAATTCCTGACATTTCTACTGTCTACAACTTAACACAAATACACTACAGTCGAACACATTTGTTTACAGTCAAACCTGTCTTAAACAGCCAGCCAAGGGAATCACAGAAAGTGGCTGCTTAGCACAGGTCGCTGCTTAATAGATGTCAAATGTATAACAAAGTAACATATTGGGAACTTGAAAACTGGCTGCTTATAGCAGGTTGGCTGCTTAATAGAGGTGACCACTAACACATGTTTGACAGTATATATATACAGTCAAACCTCTACAGAGCAAACACCACCAGGATATACCCAAGATTGGTTGTAGAAAGGTTGTTGTTCTAGGGAGGTTCAACTTTTTTTTGAAGTTCGGAAATGCAGGAAGTCAGTTTTGTCAGTTATGATTGCTTTTGAATATAGAGTATACAGAATGGGGTACTACTTTCATTATACGATAGATTGAACTAAGATTGAATAGTTGAGGACGCACTGTGTTAAAATCGCCAAATTATGCAATTGTGTACATTAATGTTTTCAATACATCAAAGTCTGATAAATTACACATTTCAATTATATAAAAAGTAAGGATGGCAACGAGTAGCAACTTTAATACTCAAGTACTCGATCAATTGATTTTTGGGATCATATGTTTGATTTAATTTCAGATATTTGGTAAGTATTTCGGATGAGGCGTGTCCGAAAACTGATGCTAAATTATCTTATTAATGTATGTGATAAAAACATTGCATTGTAATAAAGCAAACCAGGGAAATTGAAAAATACTTTACTCATTAATTTTAATGAGATAATTTGCACCTGCAAAATTTTTCTTCATCTTAACCAATCAAAAGATATACACATAAAACAACCTGCCAATCATGTCAATCTGTTTATTGAAGGAATACAGGTAAAGATTGATTATTATCACACATAAGGCCAAGCCAGTAGATTATTCCCCCCCCCCCCCCCGGATATGGCCACAGATTAAGATAATTACTGTTTATTGAAAATTGAAAGGAACAATTGGCGATTATTTGCATCCGATGACACATACATGTACAGACTGTTTCTTTTTTCAGCCAAATTTTTGTCTGTTCTTGGGAGGTTTACAGCATCGATGGGTGGGAAATTGACTGTCGTTGTGTGTTGTTGGGAGGTGTCGTTCATGAGAGGTGAAATTGTATTAAAACGCAACGGGTGGGAATAAAGGTGACATTATAATGAGGGTGTGGTGTCACTCATGGGAGGTGACATTTGTGGAGGTGGGACTGTATATATATGTATATAATGCAAACTAATATTTCATAATAAGTAAATTCAGTTTACATAAAAATTGCAAGTATATACATGGCACATACTATTATATATTAAGGGCTTGTTCAGCACAGGAGCTTTGTGAATTGATTCATATAAAGATTGATGGGGATGGATTTAGAGCTACACACAACCCATTAGTTAGAGCATATCAACAAGACTGAGTTAGGAGAGCGTAGATGCATGCCCTGTCTACTGCCCATGATCACATGGTATAGACAGAGAAATGATACACGTACAACAGCTGCATGCCCTGCCTACTGCCTACTGCCCTGATCACATGGTATAGACAGAGACATGATATACGTACAACAGCTGCATGTCCTGCCTACTGCCAATGATCACATGGTATAGACAGAGACAGGATACACATACAACAGCTGCATGCCCTGCCTACTGCCCTGATCACATGGTATAGACAGAGACATGATATACGTACAACAGCTGCATGCCCTACCTACTACCCATGATCACATGGCATAGACAGAGACAGGATACACATACAACAGCTGCATGCCCTGCCTACTGCCCATGATCACATAGTATAGACAGAGACATGATACACATACAACAGCTGCATGCCCTGCCTACTGCCCATAATCACATGGTATAGACAGAGACAGGATACACATACAACAGCTGCATGTCCTGCCTACTGCCAATGATCACATGGTATAGACAGAGACACGTACAACAGCTGCATGTCCTGCCTACTGCCAATGATCACATGGTATAGACAGAGACACTTACAACAGCTGCATGCCCTGCCTACTGCCTACTGCCCTGATCACATGGTATAGACAGAGACATGATACACATACAACAGCTGCATGTCCTGCCTACTGCCCATAATCACATGGTATAGACAGAGACATGATATACGTACAACAGCTGCATGCCCTACCTACTACCCATGATCACATGGTATAGACAGAGACAGGATACACATACAACAGCTGCATGCCCTGCCTACTGCCCATGATCACATAGTATAGACAGAGACATGATACACATACAACAGCTGCATGCCCTGCCTACTGCCCATGATCACATGGTAGAGACATGATATACATACAACAGCTGCATGTCCTACCTACTGCCCATGATCACATGGTATAGACAGAGACATGATATACGTACAACAGCTGCATGTCCTGCCTACTGCCCATGATCACATGGTATAGACAGAGACATAATACACGTACAACAGCTGCATGTCCTGCCTACTTCCCTGATCACATGGTATAGACAGAGACATGATACACGTACAACAGCTGCATACCCTGCCTACTGCCCTGATCACATGGTATAGACAGAGACACATACAACAGCTGCATGTCCTGCCTAGTAGAGCTACACACAACCCATTAGTTAGAGCATATCAACAAGACTGAGTTAGGAGAGCGTAGATGCATGCCCTGTCTACTGCCCATGATCACATGGTATAGACAGAGACATGATACACATACAACAGCTGCATGCCCTGCCTACTGCCCATGATCACATGGTATAGACAGAGACATGATACACATACAACAGCTGCATGTCCTACCTACTGCCCACGATCACATGGTATAGACAGAGACATGATACACATACAACAGCTGCATGCCCTGCCTACTGCCCATGATCACATAGTATAGACAGAGACATGATACACATACAACAGCTGCATGCCCTGCCTACTGCCCATGATCACATGGTATAGACAGAGACATGATACACATACAACAGCTGCATGCCCTGCCTACTGCCCATAATCACATGGTATAGACAGAGACACATACAACAGCTGCATGCCCTGCCTACTGCCCATGATCACATGGTATAGACAGAGACATGATATACGTACAACAGCTGCATGCCCTGTCTACTGCCCATGATCACATGGTATAGACAGAGACAGGATACACATACAACAGCTGCATGTCCTGCCTACTGCCCTGATCACATGGTATAGACAGAGACATGATACACGTACAACAGCTGCATACCCTGCCTACTGCCCTGATCACATGGTATAGACAGAGACACATACAACAGCTGCATGTCCTGCCTACTGCCCTGATCACATGGTATAGACAGAGACATGATACACGTACAACAGCTGCATGCCCTACCTACTGCCCTGATCACATGGTATAGACAGAGACATGATACACATACAACAGCTGCATGTCCTGCCTACTGCCCATAATCACATGGTATAGACAGAGACATGATATACGTACAACAGCTGCATGTCCTGTCTACTGCCCATGATCACATAGTATAGACAGACATGATATACGTACAACAGCTGCATGTCCTGCCTACTGCCCATGATCACATGGTATAGACAGAGACATGATATACATACAACAGCTGCATGTCCTACCTACTGCCCATGATCACATGGTATAGACAGAGACATGATATACGTACAACAGCTGCATGTCCTGCCTACTGCCCATGATCACATGGTATAGACAGAGACATGATACACGTACAACAGCTGCATGTCCTGCCTACTGCCCTGATCACATGGTATAGACAGAGACATGATACACGTACAACAGCTGCATACCCTGCCTACTGCCCTGATCACATGGTATAGACAGAGACACATACAACAGCTGCATGTCCTGCCTAGTAGAGCTACACACAACCCATTAGTTAGAGCATATCAACAAGACTGAGTTAGGAGAGCGTAGATGCATGCCCTGTCTACTGCCCATGATCACATGGTATAGACAGAGACATGATACACATACAACAGCTGCATGCCCTGCCTACTGCCCATGATCACATGGTATAGACAGAGACATGATACACATACAACAGCTGCATGCCCTGCCTACTGCCCATGATCACATGGTATAGACAGAGACATGATACACATACAACAGCTGCATGCCCTGCCTACTGCCCATGATCACATGGTATAGACAGAGACATGATACACATACAACAGCTGCATGCCCTGCCTACTGCCCATGATCACATGGTATAGACAGAGACATGATACACATACAACAGCTGCATGCCCTGCCTACTGCCCATGATCACATGGTATAGACAGAGACATGATACACATACAACAGCTGCATGCCCTGCCTACTGCCCATGATCACATGGTATAGACAGAGACATGATACACATACAACAGCTGCATGCCCTGCCTACTGCCCATAATCACATGATATAGACAGAGACACATACAACAGCTGCATGCCCAATGATCACATGGTATAGACAGAGACATGATATACGTACAACAGCTGCATGCCTTGTCTACTGCCCATGATCACATAGTATAGACAGAGACAGGATACACATACAACAGCTGCATGTCCTGCCTACTGCCCTGATCACATGGTATAGACAGAGACATGATACACGTACAACAGCTGCATACCCTGCCTACTGCCCTGATCACATGGTATAGACAGAGACACATACAACAGCTGCATGTCCTGCCTACTGCCCTGATCACATGGTATAGACAGAGACATGATATACGTACAACAGCTGCATGCCCTACCTACTGCCCATGATCACATGGTATAGACAGAGACATGATACACGTACAACAGCTGCATGTCCTGCCTACTGTCCATGATCACATGGTATAGACAGAGACATGATACACGTACAACAGCTGCATGTCCTGTCTACTGCCCTGATCACATGGTATAGACAGAGACATGATACACGTACAACAGCTGCATGTCCTGCCTACTGCCAATGATCACATGGTATAGACAGAGACATGATACACGTACAACAGCTGCATGCCCTGCCTACTGCCCTGATCACATGGTATAGACAGAGACAGGATACACATACAACAGCTGCATGTCCTGCCTACTGCCCTGATCACATGGTATAGACAGAGACATGATACACGTACAACAGCTGCATGTCCTGCCTACTGTCCATGATCACATGGTATAGACAGAGACATAATACACGTACAACAGCTGTATGTCCTGTCTACTGCCCTGATCACATGGTATAGACAGAGACATGATACACGTACAACAGCTGCATGCCCTGCCTAATGCCTACTGCCAATGATCACATGGTATAGACAGAGACATGATACACGTACAACAGCTGCATGTCCTGCCTACTGCCCTGATCACATGGTATAGACAGAGACACATACAACAGCTGCATGTCCTGCCTAGTAGAGCTACACACAACCCATTAGTTAGAGCATATCAACAAGACTGAGTTAGGAGAGCGTAGATGCATGCCCTGTCTACTGCCCATGATCACATGGTATAGACAGAGACATGATACACATACAACAGCTGCATGTCCTACCTACTGCCCTGATCACATGGTATAGACAGAGACATGATACACGTACAACAGCTGCATGTCCTACCTACTGCCCTGATCACATGGTATAGACAGAGACATGATACACGTACAACAGCTGCATGTCCTACCTACTGCCCTGATCACATGGTATAGACAGAGACATGATATACATACAACAGCTGCATGTCCTACCTACTGCCCATGATCACATGGTATAGACAGAGACATGATATACGTACAACAGCTGCATGTCCTGCCTACTGCCCATGATCACATGGTATAGACAGAGACATGATACACGTACAACAGCTGCATGTCCTGCCTACTGCCCTGATCACATGGTATAGACAGAGACATGATACACGTACAACAGCTGCATACCCTGCCTACTGCCCTGATCACATGGTATAGACAGAGACACATACAACAGCTGCATGTCCTGCCTAGTAGAGCTACACACAACCCATTAGTTAGAGCATATCAACAAGACTGAGTTAGGAGAGCGTAGATGCATGCCCTGTCTACTGCCCATGATCACATGGTATAGACAGAGACATGATACACATACAACAGCTGCATGCCCTGCCTACTGCCCATGATCACATGGTATAGACAGAGACAGGATACACATACAACAGCTGCATGCCCTGCCTACTGCCCATGATCACATGGTATAGACAGAGACATGATACACATACAACAGCTGCATGCCCTGCCTACTGCCCATGATCACATGGTATAGACAGAGACAGGATACACATACAACAGCTGCATGTCCTACCTACTGCCCACGATCACATGGTATAGACAGAGACATGATACACATACAACAGCTGCATGCCCTGCCTACTGCCCATGATCACATGGTATAGACAGAGACATGATACACATACAACAGCTGCATGCCCTGCCTACTGCCCATGATCACATGGTATAGACAGAGACATGATACACATACAACAGCTGCATGCCCTGCCTACTGCCCATAATCACATGGTATAGACAGAGACACATACAACAGCTGCATGCCCAATGATCACATGGTATAGACAGAGACATGATATACGTACAACAGCTGCATGCCCTGTCTACTGCCCATGATCACATGGTATAGACAGAGACAGGATACACATACAACAGCTGCATGTCCTGCCTACTGCCCTGATCACATGGTATAGACAGAGACATGATACACGTACAACAGCTGCATACCCTGCCTACTGCCCTGATCACATGGTATAGACAGAGACACATACAACAGCTGCATGTCCTGCCTACTGCCCTGATCACATGGTATAGACAGAGACATGATATACGTACAACAGCTGCATGCCCTGCCTACTGCCAATGATCACATGGTATAGACAGAGACATGATACACGTACAACAGCTGCATGTCCTGCCTACTGCCCTGATCACATGGTATAGACAGAGACACATACAACAGCTGCATGTCCTGCCTAGTAGAGCTACACACAACCCATTAGTTAGAGCATATCAACAAGACTGAGTTAGGAGAGCGTAGATGCATGCCCTGTCTACTGCCCATGATCACATGGTATAGACAGAGACATGATACACATACAACAGCTGCATGTCCTACCTACTGCCCTGATCACATGGTATAGACAGAGACATGATACACGTACAACAGCTGCATGTCCTACCTACTGCCCTGATCACATGGTATAGACAGAGACAGGATACAGTACAACAGCTGCATGACATCACCTATCATGACTGAAGGGGCATGTCATCTCATCACAACACCAATTAGTGCCATGAAATGCTAATCATAACTTCTAATCACATTACAAACATATTCACACTTCCATGATTTTCTGGATAAAACATTTGCTGCAGCAAAATCCAGCTGGCCAAGCAAGGTAATTTCACACATTTGCAAGAGTGGATGTAGTAGAGAGATAGCATAGTTACATAGAACATAAAGAACTACCTTACATCACACACACACTCACACTGTAGTATCTCAGTCTAGAACTACCTTACATCACACACACTGTAGTCTCTCAGTCTAGAACAACCTTCATCACACACACTGTAGTATCTCAGTCTAGAACAACCTTCATCACACACACTGTAGTCTCTCAGTCTAGAACAACCTTTATCACACACACTGTAGTCTCTCAGTCTAGAACTACCTCACACACACACACACTGTAATATCTCAGTCTAGAACAACCTTACATCACACACACTGTAGTATCTCAGTCTAGAACTACCTTACATCACACACACTGTAGTCTCTCAGTCTAGAACTACCTCACACACACACACACTGTAGTATCTCAGTCTAGAACTACCTTACACCACACGTACTGTAGTCTCTCAGTCTAGAACTACCTTACATCACACACACTGTAGTATCTCAGTCTAGAACTACCTTACACCACACACACTGTATCTCTCAGTCTAGAACTACCTTACATCACACACACTGTAGACTCTTGGTCTAGAACCCTCTTAATTACATCACACCCAACATAGTATCTCAGTCTAGAACTACCATACACCGTACCCCTGCAGTGTTATTAGTACAATACCAACAGATTATGGAACAGGGCACCAGCTATCTAATATATAGATCCGTGTATATTCTATAATATAGATTAATATGAAGTAGCAAGTTCAAATGTATACCATTATGGAAGTCGTGATAGTGCAGTGGAAGTGCGTTCGCTTCATGTGCGAAAGGCTCGGAGTTCGAGCCCCGCTGGAGCCGTTACAATTGTACCCTTAGGCAAGGCATTTAAATTCCACATTGCCTCTTCTCTCTCCTTCATGGCGATGGATTCCATCAGGAATGATGTCTCGAGAGTGATTAATATAAGTTGAAAGAACTTGTTTCACAATCGAGCTCAAATAAATTTATATAAACTAAATGTATACGGTGCACCAGCAGAAATTTAACTCTCATGAATATATGCTCACCAACAATAGGTGTATATAAAGAATGGTAGAATTACTTTCATATCCTCCAACCGTCCCTCCCCCCCCCCCCCCGGAAGTTAATCATAACATCAATAAACTACATCATGGAAGGGGGATTGTGTGTTCACCATGTAACAATTCCCTGTACAAACACAGCTAACTTCCCCCCATCTATAAGCATGAAACACATCAATTGAATTACCACCTTATACAGGGTAATAACAGTTCCCTTTATTGATACAAACCATCAACTGCACAAATGAATCACAAATTGCTGGTGGCCCAAATTTCCCATAAAGCACATTATGCTACTCCATTTATTTGACTCTTGGGATGCTTTACAGTAGCTAGAGGCCATGCCTTTCAGACATTCAGTCTCTCCAGTTAATGTCCCAATAGCAGGCAGCTGAAATGCTAAGTAAATCAATTTGAAATGAAACTTGTAGGAATGTGCTTTTCATTCTCTAGAATGGTCACCCCATTTGTGTAATTCACTAGAATGGTCACCGCCTTTGTTCTTATTACATTCACCAGAATGGCGACCCCCTCCCCCCCCCCTCCCCCCCTTTGGTATCTCACTTGTTTACTCATATGTTAAACTTTATGACATTTCTGAAGTAAAGATTGGCTTACACTTTCATGTAACTTTATGACATTACTGAAGTAAAGATTGGCTTACACTTTCATGTAACTTTATGACATTACTGAAGTAAAGATTGGCTTACACTTTCATGTAACTTTATGACATTACTGAAGTAAAGATTGGCTTACACTTTCATGTAACTTTATGACATTACTGAAGTAAAGATTGGCTTACACTTTCATGTAACTTTATGACATTACTGAAGTAAAGATTGGCTTACACTTTCATGTAACTTTATGACATTACTGAAGTAAAGATTGGCTTACACTTTCATGTAACTTTATGACATTACTGAAGTAAAGATTGGCTTACACTTTCATGTAACTTTATGACATTACTGAAGTAAAGATTGGCTTACACTTTCATGTAACTTTATGACATTACTGAAGTAAAGATTGGCTTACACTTTCATGTAACTTTATGACATTACTGAAGTAAAGATTGGCTTACACTTTCATGTAACTTTATGACATTACTGAAGTAAAGATTGGCTTACACTTTCATGTAACTTTATGACATTACTGAAGTAAAGATTGGCTTACACTTTCATGTAACTTTATGACATTACTGAAGTAAAGATTGGCTTACACTTTCATGTAACTTTATGACATTACTGAAGTAAAGATTGGCTTACACTTTCATGTAACTTTATGACATTACTGAAGTAAAGATTGGCTTACACTTTCATGTAACTTTATGACATTACTGAAGTAAAGATTGGCTTACACTTTCATGTAACTTTATGACATTACTGAAGTAAAGATTGGCTTACACTTTCATGTAACTTTATGACATTACTGAAGTAAAGATTGGCTTACACTTTCATGTAACTTTATGACATTACTGAAGTAAAGATTGGCTTACACTTTCATGTAACTTTATGACATTACTGAAGTAAAGATTGGCTTACACTTTCATGTAACTTTATGACATTACTGAAGTAAAGATTGGCTTACACTTTCATGTAACTTTATGACATTACTGAAGTAAAGATTGGCTTACACTTTCATGTAACTTTATGACATTACTGAAGTAAAGATTGGCTTACACTTTCATGTAACTTTATGACATTACTGAAGTAAAGATTGGCTTACACTTTCATGTAACTTTATGACATTACTGAAGTAAAGATTGGCTTACACTTTCATGTAACTTTATGACATTACTGAAGTAAAGATTGGCTTACACTTTCATGTAACTTTATGACATTACTGAAGTAAAGATTGGCTTACACTTTCATGTAACTTTATGACATTACTGAAGTAAAGATTGGCTTACACTTTCATGTAACTTTATGACATTACTGAAGTAAAGATTGGCTTACACTTTCATGTAACTTTATGACATTACTGAAGTAAAGATTGGCTTACACTTTCATGTAACTTTATGACATTATTGAAGTAAAGATTGGCTTACACTTTCATGTAACTTTATGACATTACTGAAATAAACACTGGCTTACACTTTCATGTAACTTTCTAACATTACTGAAGTAAAGATTGGCTTACACTTTCATGTAACTTTATGACATTACTGAAGTAAAGATTGGCTTACACTTTCATGTAACTTTATAACATTTCTGAAGTAAAGATTGGCTTACACTTTCATGTAACTTTATGACATTACTGAAGTAAAGATTGGCTTACACTTTCATGTAACTTTATGACATTACTGAAATAAACACTGGCTTACACTTTCATGTAACTTTCTAACATTACTGAAGTAAAGATTGGCTTACTCGTTGATGCAACTTTATAACATTACTGAATTAAACGTGGGCTTACACTTTCATGTACCTTTATAACATTACTGAATTAAGAAATCACTGGCTTACACTTCGATGTAACTTTATAACATTACTGAATTAAACGTGGGCTTACATTTTCATGTACCTTTATAACATTACTGAATTAAGAAATCAATGGCTTACACTTCGATGTAATTTCATAACATTACTGAAGTAAACACTGGCTTACATTTAGGTGTACTTTATAACATTACTGAAGTAAACACTGGCTTACATTTAGGTGCACCTTTATAACATTACTGAAGTAAACACTGGCTTACATTTAGGTGCACCTTTATAACATTACTGAATTAAACATTGGCTTACTCGACAATGCAACTTTATAACATTACTGAATTAAGAAATCACTGGCTTACACGTTGATGTAATTTTATAACATCACTGAATTAAACGTGGGCTTACACTTTGATGTAACTTTATAACATTACTGAAGTAAACACTGGCTTACATTTAGGTGCACCTTTATAACATTACTGAATTAAACATTGGCTTACTCGACAATGCAACTTTATAACATTACTGAATTAAGAAATCACTGGCTTATACGTTGATGTAATTTTATAACATCACTGAATTAAACGTGGGCTTACACTTTGATGTAACTTTATAACATTACTGAAGTAAACACTGGCTTACATTTAGGTGCACCTTTATAACATTACTGAATTAAACATTGGCTTACTCGGCAATGCAACTTTATAACATTACTGAATTAAGAAATCACTGGCTTACACGTTGATGTAATTTTATAACATCACTGAATTAAACGTGGGCTTACACTTTGATGTAACTTTATAACATTACTGAAGTAAACATTGGCTTACTCGACAATGCAACTTTATAACATTACTGAATTAAACACTGGCTTACACTGAGGTGATACTTTATAAACACACTGACATTAATATTGAGCTACACATTGATGTAACATTATCAACAACTATCTTACTAAGTTTAGTTTCAATTAACGCTCTATATTCAAAAACATTACTTCACTGAAGTTTACAGACAATGCTTTAGAAGTACACAATTTAACACAATCAGTTACCTAGAAACCAACCATCATTTTCTGTAGCCTACTAAGACAATGCTTTAGAAGTACACAATAACACAATCGGTTACCTAGAAACCAACCATCATTTTCTGTAGCCTACTAAGACAATGCTTTAGACGTACACAATAACACAATCGGTTACCTAGAAACCAACCATCATTTTCTGTAGCCTACTAAGACAATGCTTTAGAAGTACACAATAACACAATCGGTTACCTAGAAACCAACCATCATTTTCTGTAGCCTACTAAGACAATGCTTTAGAAGTACACAATAACACAATCGGTTACCTAGAAACCAACCATCATTTTCTGTAGCCTACTAAGACAATGCTTTAGAAGTACACAATAACACAATCGGTTACCTAGAAACCAACCATCATTTTCTGTAGCCTACTAAGACAATGCTTTAGAAGTACACAATAACACAATCGGTTACCTAGAAACCAACCATCATTTTCTGTAGCCTACTAAGACAATGCTTTAGAAGTACACAATAACACAATCAGTTACCTAGAAACCAACCATCATTTTCTGTAGCCTACTAAGACAATGCTTTAGAAGTACACAATAACACAATCAGTTACCTAGAAACCAACCATCATTTTCTGTAGCCTACTAAGACAATGCTTTAGAAGTACACAATAACACAATCGGTTACCTAGAAACCAACCATCATTTTCTGTAGCCTACTAAGACAATGCTTTAGAAGTACACAATAACACAATCAGTTACCTAGAAACCAACCATCATTTTCTGTAGCCTACTAAGACAATGCTTTAGAAGTACACAATAACACAATCGGTTACCTAGAAACCAACCATCCTTTTCTGTAGCCTACTAAGACAATGCTTTAGAAGTACACAATAACACAATCGGTTACCTAGAAACCAACCATCATTTTCTGTAGCCTACTAAGACAATGCTTTAGAAGTACACAATAACACAATCGGTTACCTAGAAACCAACCATCATTTTCTGTAGCCTACTAAGACAATGCTTTAGAAGTACACAATAACACAATCAGTTACCTAGAAACCAACCATCATTTTCTGTAGCCTACTAAGACAATGCTTTAGAAGTACACAATAACACAATCGGTTACCTAGAAACCAACCATCATTTTCTGTAGCCTACTAAGACAATGCTTTAGAAGTACACAATAACACAATCAGTTACCTAGAAACCAACCATCATTTTCTGTAGCCTACTAAGACAATGCTTTAGAAGTACACAATAACACAATCGGTTACCTAGAAACCAACCATCCTTTTCTGTAGCCTACTAAGACAATGCTTTAGAAGTACACAATAACACAATCGGTTACCTAGAAACCAACCATCATTTTCTGTAGCCAACTGCATAAGTAAAAAAAAAACCAGAGATCAAACACCCAATAAACCAAACCCAAAGCATCCCATAACCAATTGGAGAATAAGAACACCTGATAATAGAACACCCAGAAAACCAAGATGTACCTCGACAATCTGAGTCTTCTGGAGGACCAGTCACTATAATTGATGGTGGCATGAACAAGGGTTCCACACAATCTACAAAACATGTGGGTGGAGTTACACATAAATTACGCTCAAGTTTTTATTTTACTGAAACATAACAGGAATTACGCTACCATGCTATATTAATTCTTAACTTTATTTATATTACAACGATTGCGAAGCAAGTTTTAACAACTTATATTAATCACTCTCGTTGGCGCAAATGAAGCGTATATATGTGGTCATTCGTGTGGGAGGAAACCGGAGTACCCTGAGAAAACGCATCTGTCTGATCTGGTGACCACCGTACCATCTCACATACTTCCCAGTTCGAGGATCGAACCCGGGTTGCATTGGTGAGAAGCGAGCTCGCTAACAACTGCGCTAATCGGACAGCCAAATGATATATTATTTAATGTAATGCTTTCAACAGGCCTCCTCAACTTGGACCAGCTCTGTATGGAACCAAACAAATATTAAGTAGAGAAACAACAAATTTACACTTGTTGAAACATATAGATGCAGTAAATGAAGACCATAACTTCATGTGGGATCTGCTTAAGTAATGGTTACTGTGGATTCGCAGCCCCAGGGGTCTGTTTTTCACCAGTTCAGTCTAGAGTATGGGTAGGTTATTCTCCTCATCAGTCTCCAGTATAATTATGTGTTTCATCATTTAAGTCCAAAGTAAATTAAAAGATATTTGATAAATTCTTCTAGAAGTTTGTTTTGTAACTGACGACAGGCCGGAGTTCACATTTATTGTTTTATGTTATGTATACCAAATACAATACCAGCATGAAAATAGCAGCATAATTAAGGTAGTGGACCCGTAATGGTCAATATTTAAAACATCCACCTAATGGTCAATATTTAAAACATCCACGTAATGGTCAATATTTAAAACAGCAACAAGTTATTTTTATTATCTGCATTCTTTCACTGAATCATATGCCAATTTCTAGAACATTCACTGTCCAATAAAACTTTATTGAGAGATTCCGGGACAGGAGAACGGTAGTATGTTGTAGATTGGGGGGGGAAGGATACAGTGTACAGGGTGCAGGAAACTGTATACAAGGGGATGGTAAATTGGGAGGTGTGAGGGAGGAGGTGGGAGAGGAGGGGTGGAAGGCGGGAGTAGAGGGGTGGGAAGTGGGAGGTAAAGGGGATGGAAATGGGAGATGGGACCCCCTTGTCCCCCCCATTCAGAAATTCACTTTAGCTGAACAAAACCAAAAAAAGTAAACATATCATTATATAACCGATGATTTCAACGCTACTCATGAAGCTAGTGGTGTACATAGAAAAGGTATAGCAACCACAACATGGACATGCTGAAACTTAAACATGCATGCTGGGATACTACTGTGTTAATCTACAGTGAATCAGCACAATCTCACTTGTCCTTGACCTTACATCATGACCTTGGGACTCACCTTGGTGATGATGGAGACATGCTGAAACTTAAACATGCATGCTGGGATACTACTGTGTTAATCTACAGTGAATCAGCACAATCTCACTTGTCCTTGACCTTACACCATGACCTTGAGACTCACCTTGGTGATGATGGACATGCTGGAACTTGGACATGCATGTTGGGGAGGGAGGAGGAGGAAATGCCTCGTCATGACCAATACTGCTGAACGAGCAACGATTGGGCGAGAGAGACAGGTGTGAGCCATTGTACGTGAAGCTGTTACATCGTGGTGATAACCTGTCCTGGGTTAGTGGAGGCGTCGAGGAGGAGGAGCTGCTTCTGAAAGCGTTCTTTCTACCTGCTAAATATGTGTTACAAGAAACAAAATATAACAACAAAGAAACAACGTAAAACAGGATAATAAATCAAACTGACAAGAAATGAAGGAAAATTAAAATCTGACACAAACACCCAGTTTACACAACAGTTATTGACACATAACCATTATGTAAACATGGCATAGCTGCATATGGTTCCTGTTCAAGCTGCAGTCCTTGATGTCATTGTCTTCAAGGAGTGACTTTTGTTTTTTCTGCATAATTATAATGTGTAGTACTCTCTTGAATTTAACACCTCTATAGTGTGCTTAGATTATATTGCATATTTTAGTTTATACACATTTATTTTAGCTCGATTGCGAAACAAGTTCTTACAACTTATATTAATCACGTTCGAGACCTCATTCCTGATGGAATCCATCACAACGAGGGAGAGAGAAGAAGCAACATGGCATTTAAATTCCTTGCTTAAGGGCGCAATCGTAATGGCTCCAGCGGGGCTCGAACTCCGAGCCATTCGCACCTGAAGCGATCATTTGTTCCAATAATTATAAGCACAGACAATCTTAAGGCTAAGATTTTCTGAAAGGTTAAATAGCAGAACAGGAAGCATACAAAATGAGAAAAATAAATAATTACACTACTAGAACAGAGGAGAATTCCTGCTCAATTTCTCATTATTTCCAGAAAAGCTGTTATTATGTAATAGTACGTGTTACTAGTATTACGTAAAGAAATCCAAATTGTTATTGTTTTCCTTAAAAATATCTGTATTGAATAGGATATAGCGGATAGTTGTGTTCAATGGTGTAAGATAGAATTTCATTTCATTTAGTGATCACCAAAAATTGTTTTTCCACTCGGCCACTCGTGGAAATACATATTTCGGTAATCACAAAATGAAATCATAAACACAAATCTTCTTTTTCTTTTATGATTTCCAATGATTTTGGCAATATAACATTTG
The DNA here is from genome assembly GCA_014843695.1 of Archivesica marissinica. Taxonomy (NCBI): domain Eukaryota; kingdom Metazoa; phylum Mollusca; class Bivalvia; order Venerida; family Vesicomyidae; genus Archivesica; species Archivesica marissinica. The sequence goes on from CM026390.1 coordinate 52,123,226, forward strand.
TTATCAAATTTAGTTCATTTTTATTTCCGCTATCGGGAGCGCCGTTTCACTACAATACACAACCGCTTATGTTAGTGTGCACGTCCGTAATGAGAAATAGTTACTGTATAATTTTCCAATTAGTTTCTGTTTGCTGTCAGAATTAAAAACTACATCCAACTGACTTCGGAGGAATTCGAAATTCAAGAAGTGACAACAATGCCCAGATAGGATTTTATTTCACTCAGAAAACTCAATTATTCATTGGAATGCATAAAGGGAAAATCATATTTCATTCTACTGTATTGTGCATGGATTACTGTTAGCACATTTTGTTAAACTTGTTGGTATGGAAATGGAGTTCTCACATTCCACTGTATTGTGCATGGATTACTGTTATCACGTTTGATTAAACTTGCTGGTATTGAAATGGAGATCTCACATTCCACTGTATTGTGCATGGATTACTGTTAGCACGTTTTATTAAACTTGCTGGTATTGAAATGGAGGTCTCACATTCCACTGTATTGTGCATGGAATACTGTTAGCACGTTTTATTAAACTTGCTGGTATTGAAACGGAGTTCTCACATTCCACTGTATTGTGCATGGAATACTGTTAGCACGTTTTATTAAACTTGCTGGTATTGAAATGGAGATCTCACATTATACCTTTTTTGAACAGGAATATGACTAAGATTCACGAGACAACATAAACAATACTGAAACTGAGCTTCTAAAACTATATGCACATTTCGACAAAGTGATATACAACATAACATGCGTGTATACTATCTACGGTATATTTTACATGCATGGTTTCCTGGAAGTTTAGTTTGCTTAGAACTATATGAAACTACATGAAGTTGCCAAACAAGGCATATTTTGAATATCAAACATAATCATACAAGTGGACAGTCCAATAGACAACCATTTACCCCACCGCTTTAGTAAATTGGAACAAGATTACAGCCAGAGAGACAATCATCTTAATATAAAAAGGGAGATAATTCTGTAATATTGAAATGCACAATTTTCATTATTCAATATTAAAAACTTTGTCAGCTTCTAAGCTTCATCTGAACAGATCTACACAATGCATGTTAACCATAATAGTGCTGAAACCATATAATATTATTTTTGCAAATGGGAAAAAGAGCCAACTGTGTGTGTGTTTTACGTTTATTTATCGTCGCTACCGGTTGCCCATATGAGCGACGCCTCCTGAAGAGATTAGTCATTTTAGATTTTGGAGGATAGTGCAATGATACAGACAGAGACCCATTCCAGAGTCTCCTCTGGTTCTTTTACGTGCACGGTGTAAAGCACCGACACGAGACCTCGGTTTAACGTCCCATCTGAAAGACTGTTAATTTTATTAGGGTCAGACGGGGGATCAAACCTGCGATCCCTGGATTACCAGTCCAGCGTGTTACCACTGGACTACAGATCCGTCTGCTGGCACAGAATTAAGTTCTTATATAGTAAAGATGACCTTGACCTGGAAGTGAGATGGATGAAACCTGCATCCTGCACCCTGTCTTGATTTTTATTTTGCCATGTCATTATAAAATCCCTGAGGTGGCTCATGAGTAATGGAGCGGAAACGAATGATAGCCATTTGAACATTTTCTGATCTTGACTTTGAACTAACATGTGGTTGACATTTGTGCAGAGTCATTCTAAAATTTAGTGTATACAAATTTAATGTAGCTTGATTGCGAAACAAGTTCTTACAACTTATATTAATCACTCGAGGCCTCATTCCTGATGGAATCCATCGCCATGAGGGAGAGAGAAGAGGCATGTGGAATTTAAATGCCTTGCCTAAGGGCACAATCGTAACGGCTCCAGCGGGGCTCAAACTCGGGACCTGAAGCAAACACTCTACCACTGCGCTATCACGACTTCCACAACACCTTGACATAGCAGTGAAATTCTAAAATTCCTCTGCCAGTTCAAGAGTTATGAAATCCCTGAGTCATTCATTCTAATCATGTTCCTGTAAATTGATATGTATTCTAAGCCCTATCCAATTTGTATAATAATCAGAAAATATGTTTAAAGTAAAAGTTATGAAGTGGATATAACCACAGGTTAAATGTGTGACCTTGACCTTAAAGCCTGACGTAATCATGTCTGCATCCCCTGCATTCCACATCCCCTGCATTCCACATCCCCTGCATTCCACATCCCCTGTATTCTACATCCCCTGCATTCTGCATCCCCTGCATTCTGCATCCCCTGCATTCTACATCCCCTGCATTCTACATCCCCTGCATTCTACATCCCCTGCATTTCTGCATCCCCTGCATTCTACATCCCCTGCATTCTACATCCCTGCATTCTGCATCCCGCATTCTGCATCCCCTGCATTCTACATCCCCTGCATTCTACATCCCTGCATTCTACATCCCCTGCATTCTGCATCCCCTGCATTCTACCCGCATTCTACATCCCCGCATTCTACATCCCCTGCATTCTACATCCCCTGCATTCTACATCCCCTGCATTCTACATCCCCTGCATTCTACATCCCCTGCATTCTACATCCCCTAATTCTACATCCCATCCCCTGCATTCTACATCCCCTGCATTCTACATCCCCTGCATTCTACATCCCCTGCATTCTACATCCCCTGCATTCTACATCTCCTGCATTCTACATCCCCTGCATTCTACATCCCCTGCATTCTACATCCCCTGCATTCTACATCTCCTGCATTCTACATCCCCTGCATTCTACATCCCCTGCATTCTACATCTCCTGCATTCTACATCCCCTGCATTCTGCATCCCCTGCATTCTACATCCCCTGCATTCTACATCCCCTGCATTCTACATCTCCTGCATTCTACATCTCCTGCATTCTACATCCCCTGCATTCTACATCTCCTCCCCTACGTGTCAGAGGTTACATATTGTGCTACTTTATAATTATGTGCCACATAACACACAACACCAACCTGATACTTTTCAATACAAAATAACTGGTTCCTTACCAGTGCTATCTATGAGCACCACATGGTCAGCTGGAAACCAGCCTGGTTTGGCCATACACCCTTCTTTCATCAGGGAACCCTTCCACATACCATCCTGGCGCTGTTCAATAATCTGAAAACAGACAATGTAATTCAATTATTAATAATATAATTATCAACTATCTGAAAACAGAAAATGTAATTAAATTATTATTAATATAATTGTCCATTTGTCCATAGTGTGTTCGCTTTTGGCTTTAAACTTGCACAAGCAGATATGGTCATATACATACTTTACAGCATTTCAGCTCCACTGTATTCACAGGCATGCATCAGGGTAGAGCTAACGACCTCTTCAAGCAAGACCCCAGTAACTCAAACCCACAGTTGCATGAGGTCGTTATATGGAAGTACAGGAAGGCCCAGCTGCACAACGTCAGGGACATATTAAATAGTACACAGCAGGGTTTTTGTCATTAATCCCCAGTCCACAAAGCATTTGAAATTGGAGCTTGAAGTCTTTTAATGCAAGTGTAGAGTCTCCTGGAATATTCTCTATGCACATAAATACCTCCAGAATATCAACTGCATCTTTCTAGTCTCTGTATTACAACATAAACAGCACAATAATAAACAAGAGCTCCAATATGGCTCTAATATAATTTACCAAGCAGTTTCACAGAATGATGTAATTTGAAGAATTAAAAAAAAAAATGATGGTGATTAATTGATGATAAAAATGAAGATCAAAATTGAGAATGAGGTTTCAAACTATGCACTGGTTTGCCTGTGTATATTTAGATAGTTTGGCCAGGGTAGGCTATGAAACCAAAGTACTACGTTACATAGATAAACCCCATCAGTTGCAGTGCTTTGATTACAATGCATTCATGTACAGTTTGATCCCTCACACTTGCACTTGTGGGTAGAATATAACATTAACCTTTATCACGCTCTAGACGAAATGAGCAGATAATAAATGTGTAATATTTTTCTTATTTTTCCTAGATAGTAGGACTTCACATTTCATTCAAATCATTCCCCCGTTGAGACAGACGGAACTGTCAAGCCCTACTTACGCGACACCTACATCATACTAGGAAGCTGAAACACGATACATTGACCGGCCATTGATCCACTCTGAATGACCAACTTCCCCCAACATTCAGCTTGAAACAACACACTCTAAAGTGGGGTTTATTACCCCACTCCCTGTATAAATAAATATACAGTCAAACCTGTGTCAGTGGTCACCTCTTCCTGTGATTCAGGGATCGCTGGTTCGATCCCCGTCTGACCCTAATAAAATTAACAGTCTTTCAGGTGGGACGTTAAACCGAGGTCTCGTATTGGTGCTTTACACCGTGCATGTAAAAGAACCAGAGGAGACTCTGGAATGGGTCTCTCTCTGTATCATTGCACTATCCTCCAAAAATCTAAAATGACTAATCTCTTCAGGAGGCGTCGCTCATATGGGCAACCGGTAGCGACGATAAATAAACGTAAAACACACACGAAACTAAACAGAAACTTTGTATTCCAAGATTCCAGAACCAGTTAGCGTCTGGCATTTGGAATACTATGAATATTCCACTTCATTCCTTAGACAAAGCTTTTTGTAACCATCTCTTTACCTTGTTATTCATCTGTCTCTATTTAGTAACCACTATTATGTTACCTAAATTCTGATCTAAAATAGTGTCTGCTTCATAATGACTGTCATTATAGATGAAGAATGAGATATTAACACATTCAACACCAAGTAACTGACATGGACTGGTCCATGATATTTTTAGACCAATAACGTAATAAGAAAATTACATTTGGACCAGTTCATTTATCAAAATGGGTCATTTTGCCTAAAAATAGTAATATTACTGGCAAAAAGTGCAGATCCTGATGATACGGCTCGTCACGAGCCGGCTCATCTGGATCTACACTTTTTTGTAAGCCTATTTAGAGGACTGTGGTGTTGAAAGTGTTAACCTGTATAATTTCCAACATGAACAGCAAGTTTGTAGATGTTTATATATTTGTGGTACATTTAGATCTTTTATCAATAAATCAAGCTTGATTAGATGAGCATTTTGTCTATGCTGCAACAGGTGTTCTCTGATGCTCCACCTATATCCTCAATGTGTGTGAGACAGCTGTGTAAACATGGAGTTCCAACAGGTAGTCAGTCCTCTCTCTGTCTATCATACATTGTTGGTATTTTAAATAATAAGAAGGTTAGGCAGTGGCAGGTACATTATGTCTACTGCTACTGGGGTTGAGACAATTCTACATGTCTTTTCGGTTCTTGCCTTTTACTACTAAGGTTGGACACAGGTGCCATCTTAAACTATACATTGTACATATAGAAACATCAAAAGGCCCGAGACGCCATATCGTTTCCTCAACGTCTGCAACATTCGAAGAAAAAAGTACTAGTCTTACTTTTTTCAAAACAAAATTTTCTACAATTGTTGAACTTCCAGTAAACAGCCACAGTAAATATACTGTTTCTGTCAACTTTGCTAAAATCCAAATCTTATATTTTGATGTTTTGGAAAGCCTGAATAATAGACAAAGTATCTGATCTGATTTTGTACTAAAACAATATTCACTAAATGCCCTAAACAATCATATTCTAAAATTGGCCTTAACATTTAAAATTGCTGAAGTTTAACCTCCATGCTGTATGTAGAAGATACAGGTCTTTTTCATCCAAAAATCATGTCCACAAATCTGCTAGATTTCAGAATCTCAGATTAAAACTCTATCACATTTTATTCCATGACTCAAAAGGGACAAATGGCGTATTACAACAAAGGGAAATAAATCTTTCATATTGTTTCTCTAATTCTAATATGCTTCTATACTTTTTCCAGATTTTGTTGCACGAGTATCGACACGCATGTAAGATTCCTTTTTGTTCATTTTCTTTGCTCAAATCAGGTGCGTTTTATACATGAAAATAAAGTTTTCCCCTGGAATTTCTCTACTTTTAAACTGCTTATACTTATACTCATTATAGCGTTCTACGTACAAAAGAGTATGGTACTTTTTGCAGGTCAAAGATATCATGAATATGTACCACTTATGCTAGAGACATACAGGTGATAAGTCGATCTAAGTCAAAGGTCATTTTGGCTTGAAAATGCTGGTTTTAAGCTGGATCCTTCTACAAGTCGAGGGTAGGCCTACTTTGTGGACTTATAACATTTGTTACCACAATGGTATTGTTCTCATTGACAAGGATTTTTTCTTTAATTTTTTAATTAAACTGAGCTAAATTTGAGATATCTGGCTGGCTTAATTCTTTTACAAATCATAAAATAACAATACACTGATGTACAACAATAATTTATGAAGTTTGTTCATCAGCTTTTCTATGGTATGCAAAGTAAATATAATTGTCTAAGCAAATGGTTATATTAAATCAAAATAAAACAAACAAAGAACCAGACATAAATAAAGTTCCAAACAACAAATAAAAATAAATATTTTGTTTGGCTTGTTAGCTTATACAAATTTAGTTTAGATCGATTGCGAAACAAGTTCCTACAACTTATATTAATCACTCTCGAGACCTCATTCCTGATGGAATCCTTCGCCACGAGGGATAAAGAAGAGACAATGTGGAATTTAAATACCTAACTTACAATCGTAACGGCTACAGATGGGCGCAAACTCCTGGCCTTTCGCGTCTTAAACAAATGCGCTACCACTGCGCTATCACGACTTGGCTTGTTTGTTGGCCATAAGTCGACCTAGTACTTTCATCACATTTCTTGATGAGAAAAGGGTCGACTTATGGCCAGGAATATACGGTATACATACCCTTACACCAGAGGAAACCTACTGAACTTTTACAAGCTCACATACAAATTTCTTGTGTGTTTTACGTTTATTTATCGTCGTTACCGGTTGCCCATATGAGCGACGCCTCTTGAAGAGATTAGTCATTTTAGAATTTTGGAGGATAGCATGATACACACAGAGACCCATTCCAGAGTCTCCTCTGGTTCTTTTACGTGCACGGTGTACAGCACTGGCACAAGACCTTGGTTTAAAGTCCCATCTGAAAGACTGTTAATTTTATTAGGATCAGACGGGTGGGATCGAACCAGCGATCCATGGATTACCAGTTCAGTGTGTTACCACTGGACTACAGATCCGTCTGTACCAGAGATGAGAAAACCTAACTTTTAAGGGCTCTAATTATCTGTGTGATATATATATATGCTCATGTGGGCATCTGCTCACAGGAAACATGAGGACATATAGTCCAGCCTTGGCATAATCCAGCAATAACTGAATGAGCAAAAACAATGTATATGTCAATGTAACTTGATAACAATTAAAACTGTATGGATTACTATGTTCTGCTAATGGGATGACCGGTAGGGAAGACTGTTTTCGGTTTAAATGGATCTGATGCATTTGAGTTCTTGTAAATGACGGACTCATTTCTAATTGCTTCCAGCCTGCGTATAATAACTAAAACTATAGCGTACAGTATATATGGCCAGTATCAGTTCAGTTATGGAAGTCGTGATAGCTCAGTGGTAGCGTATTCGCTTCATGTGCGAAAGGCTCGGAGTTCGAGCCCCGCTGGAGCATTTACGAATGAGCCCTTAGGCAAGGCATTTAAATTCCACATGCCTCTTCTCTCTCCTTCGTGGCGATGGATTCCTTCAGGAATGAGAGTGATTAAATATAAGTTATAAGAACTTGTTTCACAATTGAGCTAAAATAAATTTGTATAAACTAGTATCCGTTCATATAGCACTGAAACTGAGTACAATCAAACAACAACCACATTAATAATTCTGATGGATTCTTTTTTTTTACACAAATTTATTTTAGCTCGATTTCGAAACAAGTTCTTACAACTTATATTGACCACTCTCGAGACCTCATTCCTCGCCATGAATCAATCGCAACGAGGGAGAGAGAAGAGGCAATGTGGAATTTAAATGCCTTGCCTAAGGGCACAATCGTAATGGCTCCAGCGAGGCAAGATGGATTCTTGACAATGTAACATATGTTTATTTGCCAGGGACAGGCTACTGTCATCGCAGCAGTAACCCATTGGTTAGTAGGATCGTCATCATGTAATATCTCCCTTCATACAAGCCAGATGGAATATCTCCCTTCATACAAGCCAGATGGGATATCTCCCTTCATACAAGCCAGATGGGATATCTCCCTTCATACAAGCCAGATGGGATATCTCCCTTCATACAAGCCAGATGGAATATCTCCCTTCATACAAGCCAGATGGAATATCACCCTCCATACAAGCCAGATGGGATATCTCCCTCCATACAAGCCAGATGGGATATCTCCCTCCATACAAGCCAGATGGGATATCTCCCTTCATACAAGCCAGATGGGATATCTCCCTTCATACAAGCCAGATGGGATATCTCCCTTCATACAAGCCAGATGGGATATCTCCCTTCATACACGCCAGATGGGATATCTCCCTTCATACAAGCCAGATGGAATATCTCCCTTCCTACAAGCCAGATGGAATATCTCCCTTCATACAAGCCAGATGGAATATCTCCCTTCATATAAGCCAGATGGGATATCTCCATTCATACAAGCCAGATGGAATATCTCCCTTCATACAAGCCAGATGGAATATCTCCCTTCATACAAGCCAGGTGGCAGTCATAGTTGTTTTAGTTGCACAATGTCTATTCCAGTTTCGAGTAAAAGCAAATATTGAATGTCTTCTGAATCTACTGCAGTGTTGTGTACATAAAGCTACAAATTCCAAACGTAAAAGTTCAGCCTGATGTGCAATGGTACAGGATTGAGAATATCTGGTGTTCTAGGGATGTGGGTGCAATGCATGATTTGTGGTGCAGCTTCCATCAACCACTCTCTCTGTATATCTCCTGTTCTAGGGATGTGGGTGCAATGCATATGGTGTATGGTGCAGTTTCCATGAAACACTGTCAGAATATCTCCTGTTCTAGGGATGTGGGTGCAATGCATGATTTATGGTGCAGCTTCCATCAACCACTCTCTCTGTATATCTCCTGTTCTAGGGATGTGGGTGCAATGCATATGGTGTATGGTGCAGTTTCCATCAACCACTCTCTCTGAATATCTCCTGTTCTAGGGATGTGGGTGCAATGCATATGATTTATGGTGCAGCTTCCATCAACCACTCTCTCTGAATATCTCCTGTTCTAGGGATGTGGGTGCAATGCATATGATTTATGGTGCAGCTTCCATCAACCACTCTCTCTGAATATCTCCTGTTCTAGGGATGTGGGTGCAATGCATATGATTTATGGTGCAGCTTCCATCAACCACTCTCTCTGAATATCTCCTGTTCTAGGGATGTGGGTGCAATGCATATGATTTATGGTGCAGCTTCCATCAACCACTCTCTCTGTATATCTCCTGTTCTAGGGATGTGGGTGCAATGCATTGTTTATGGTGCAGTTTCCATGAAACACTCTCTGAATATCTCCTGTTCTAGGGATGTGGGTGCAATGCATATGGTTTATGGTGCAGTTTCCATCAACCACTCTCTCTGAATATCTCCTGTTCTAGGGATGTGGGTGCAATGCATATGATTTATGGTGCAGCTTCCATCAACCACTCTCTCTGTATATCTCCTGTTCTAGGGATGTGGGTGCAATGCATATGGTTTATGGTGCAGCTTCCATCAACCACTCTCTCTGAATATCTCCTGTTCTAGGGATGTGGGTGCAATGCATATGGTATATGGTGCAGCTTCCATCAAACACTCCCTCTGTATATCTCCTGTTCTAGGGATGTGGGTGCAATGCATGATTTATGGTGCAGTTTCCATCAACCACTCTCTCTGAATATCTCCTGTTCTAGGGATGTGGGTGCAATGCATGATTTATGGTGCAGTTTCCATCAACCACTCTCTCTGAATATCTCCTGTTCTAGGGATGTTATGTTATGTTATAGTTCGGGTTTTACGCCTGCATCAGCACCATTTTGGGCTATATCGCCGGCGGGCAGTTTACCTAACAACACCTTTCCTGGGCAGGCTCCAGCGGTTAACCAGTACTTGGGTGCACCAACCTCCGTAAGAAACTGCCAACTTTTTCATATAAATGAGACACGGTCTGAGCGGGGCTCGAACCCGTGACCATCAGTGATGATAGGTTACAGTGGTATACAAGTCAGCGACCTTAACCACTCGACCACGGAGGCGGACGTTCTAGGGATGTGGGTGCAATGCATGATTTATGGTGCAGTTTCCATCAACCACTCTCTCTCTGAATATCTCCTGTTCTAGGGATGTGGGTGCAATGCATGATTTATGGTGCAGTTTCCATCAACCACTCTCTCTGAATATCTCCTGTTCTAGGGATGTTATGTTATGTTATAGTTCGGGTTTTACGCCTGCATCAGCATCATTTTGGGCTATATCGCCGGCGGGCAGTTTACCTAACAACACCTTTCCTGGGCAGGCTCCAGCGGTTAACCAGTACTTGGGTGCACCAACCTCCGTAAGAAACTGCCAACTTTTTCATATAAATGAGACACGGTCTGAGCGGGGCTCGAACCCGTGACCATCAGTGATGATAGGTTACAGTGGTATACAAGTCAGCGACCTTAACCACTCGACCACGGAGGCGGACGTTCTAGGGATGTGGGTGCAATGCATGATTTATGGTGCAGTTTCCATCAACCACTCTCTCTGTGAATATCTCCTGTTCTAGGGATGTGGGTGCAATGCATGATTTATGGTGCAGTTTCCATCAACCACTCTCTCTGAATATCTCCTGTTCTAGGGATGTGGGTGCAATGCATGGTTTATGGTGCAGTTTCCATCAACCACTCTCTCTGAATATATCCTGTTCTAGGGATGTGGGTGCTATGCATATGATTTATGGTGCAGGTTCCATCAATATTTCTTCCAACTATCCAGCAAGTCTTCATTAATTAGCAGCATTGCTCCCTGGGCCTATATGCAAGATTAATCAGTTAGTAATCAACAATGAAGACCACAGAGAAATATGGATACCCAGAATACATCTGTTTCTCATTACAAGTGAAACAGGATCATTAATTAAGTACTTAATAAGGAGGTATGAGACAATAGCTTGACAGCTGTATCTACTGTACTCAATCTGCAAGACCAAACACTGTAGATAACAAGATCTTCATCTTTATAAACAGATACAGTGACATCTATGTGGTGACAGGTCCACTAGAAGCACACTACAATAGGGGCTGGGCTGGGCTACCTTGTGTTATTTAAGGTGTTGTAAATTACAGTGGCATTAACATTAGGTAAGTTAAGAGCAGTACCAATCCAGGAGAACATTACAGCAGGACCTACTCTGTGGTGTCAATCCATGAGTACATTACAGCATGACCTACTCTGTGGTGTCAATCCAGGAGAACATTACAGCAGGACCTACTCTGTGTTGTCAATCCAGGAGAACATTACAGCAGGACCTACTCTGTGGTGTCAATCCATGAGAACATTACAGCAGGACCTACTCTGTGGTGTCCATTCACGAGTACATTACAGCAGGACATACTCTGTGGTGTCAATCCATGAGTACATTACAGCAGGACTTACTCTGTGGTGTCCATTCACGAGTACATTACAGCAGGACCTACTATGTGGTGTCAATCCAGGAGAACATTGCAGCAGGACCTACTATGTGGTGTCAATCCAGGAGAACATTACAGCAGGTCCTACTCTGTGGTGTCAATCCAGGAGAACATTACAGCAGGACCTACTCTGTGGTGTCCATTCACGAGTACATTACAGCAGGACCTACTCTGTGGTGTCAATCCAGGAGAACATTACAGAAGGACCTACTATGTGGTGTCAATCCATGAGAACATTACAGCAGGACCTACTATGTGGTGTCAATCCATGAGAACATTACAGCAGGACCTACTATGTGGTGTCAATCCATGAGTACATTACAGAAGGACCTACTCTGTGGTGTCAATCCAGGAGAACATTACAGAAGGACCTACTCTGTGGTGTCAATCCATGAGTACATTACAGAAGGACCTACTCTGTGGTGTCAATCCAGGAGAACATTACAGAAGGACCTACTCTGTGGTGTCAATCCAGGAGAACATTACAGAAGGACCTACTCTGTGGTGTCAATCCATGAGTACATTACAGAAGGACCTACTCTGTGGTGTCAATCCATGAGTACATTACAGAAGGACCTACTCTGTGGTGTCAATCCAGGAGAACATTACAGCATGGTTCATGCATGGAGCTTCCAATTTTCATGATGTTTCTATGAGTAACATTCATCTAACCTCGGATAACCTCTTCAGTGCATTATACCATCATCGGTTCACCATGGAGCTTCCAATTTTCATGGTTCAGAATAATATTGGACAGAGCAAATAAAATGGTTTCATCAAAAGCAAAGCTCTTTCCCTCATTTTATTGATCTGCCAAATATGAGAATTCCAATAGAAGTAGCATGGATAGAGTGTCCTCCAGAGACATAACATTTAGTACTTCTGCTTCCATTTCCACATAAAAGCCAATGAATATGTATTGTGGAATAAATTGTGTTGTTTTTGTTTCAGAAAGTGAGACACTGGGGTTGAACTTTGTGTTAAATGTATGCACACACCATACCTAGCAAACAAGATATGTGCAGCAATCGGTGAGCTCCATACACACACCATACCTAGCAAACAAGATATGTGTAGCAATATGTGAGCTCCATACATACACCATACCTAGCAAACAAGATATGTGCAGCAATCTGTGAGCTCCATACACACACCATACCTAGCAAACAAGATATGTGCAGCAATCTGTGAGCTCCATACACACACCATACCTAGCAAACAAGATATGTGCAGCAATCTGTGAGCTCCATACACACACCATACCTAGCAAACAAGATATGTGCAGCAATCTGTGAGCTCCATACACACACCATACCTAGCAAACAAGATATGTGCAGCAATCTGTGAGCTCCATACACACACCATACCTAGCAAACAAGATATGTGCAGCAATCTGTGAGCTCCATACACACACCATACCTAGCAAACAAGATATGTGCAGCAATCTGTGAGCTCCATACACACACCATACCTAGCAAACAAGATATGTGCAGCAATCTGTGAGCTCCATACACACACCATACCTAGCAAACAAGATATGTGTAGCAATCTGTGAGCTCCATACACACACCATACCTAGCAAACAAGATATGTGTAGCAATATGTGAGCTCCATACACACACCATACCTAGCAAACAAGATATGTGTAGCAATCTGTGAGCTCCATACACACACCATACCTAGCAAACAAGATATGTGTAGCAATCGGTGAGCTCCATACACACACCATACCTAGCAAACAAGATATGTGTAGCAATCTGTGAGCTCCATACACACACCATACCTAGCAAACAAGATATGTGTAGCAATCGGTGAGCTCCATACACACACCATACCTAGCAAACAAGATATGTGTAGCAATCTGTGAGCTCCATACACACACCATACCTAGCAAACAAGATATGTGTAGCAATCTGTGAGCTCCATACACACACCATACCTAGCAAACAAGATATGTGTAGCAATCGGTGAGCTCCATACACACACCATACCTAGCAAACAAGATATGTGTAGCAATCTGTGAGCTCCATACACACACCATACCTAGCAAACAAGATATGTGTAGCAATCAGTGAGCTCCATACACACACCATACCTAGCAAACAAGATATGTGTAGCAATCAAATTAAATTTAAACCAGTTCATTGATCAAAATGGGTAATTTTTGTCTAAAAATAGCAATATTACTGGCAAAAAATGCAGATCCTGATGAGATAGCTTGTCACGAGCCGGCTCATCTGGATATACACTTTTTTGTAAGCCAATTTAGAGGTCTGTGGTGTTGAAAGGGTTAATAGTTTCCTATGTAAGGCTGCAGTCTCACCCTATACCATTATAATTTGTTTGTTAGATAATAGAGATAGCTCCTTGCATTTCTCTCTACTGTATTTGTCGCTGCCAACTTGATAAATGTCACTGAAGCCATATGTTATTTCTTTGAAGAGTGGTTCTAATACAAGTTACTGATAAACTTCTTAACCCATTCAACACCAAGTAACTGACATGGACTGGTCCATGATATATTTAGACCAATAAATTAATAACAAAATTACATTTGGATCAGTTCATTTATCAAAATGGGTATTTTTTTCCCTAAAAATAGTTATATTACTTGAAAAAAGTGCAGATCCTGATGAGATGGCTTGTCACGAGCCGGCTCATCTGGATCTACACTTTTTTGTAAGCCTATTTAGAGGTATGTGCTGTTGAAAGGGTTAAACCAACCAGTTTTTCTAGTAAATCCATTCTCTCAAGAATTAAATCCCTCAATCCATAAAGTGCAGTTAACCCATTTCATTCAATTTCTGGATACCGTTCAAACAGTATTTGCAAAGAACATAGAGCCAGATCAACCGCCACGGAACGTGCTGTCTGATCAGACTCTATGCTGTTTGCTATTCAGATGATCTTGCTAAGACACTTGGCTATGTAGCAAACAACATAGATCCTGATCAGCACGCAGCGTCACGCTGCGGCTGATCTGGATCTATGTTGTTTGCAAAAGCCTTTAAATATATCCAGAATGAAATGGGTTAAGAAATCTAGACATGACTGGCCTATGAAAGTCCAATGGAGATAGAGAACTGAAAAATGCTGTTGCTAAAATGCCTGACAGGATGACAATAATCATAAATCCCCAGAAACATGTTTACAAATTGTCAATCACTACAAGTCTGTCTATATTGGATACATTAACCATTGCCTGCTGAGTAAATATCATCTCATTTGCAAACAATATAGATCCAGATCAGCGGCAGTAATGCCACTAGAGTGCAAAGGGTTAATCCCACTCTGTTGAGACATGCTGCTAGAGTGCAAAGGGTTAATCCCACTCTGTTGAGACATGCTGCTAGAGTGCAAAGGGTTAATCCCACTCTGTTGAGACATGCTGCTAGAGTGCAAAGGGTTAATCCCACTCTGTTGAGACATGCTGCTAGAGTGCAAAGGGTTCATCCCACTCTGTTGAGACATAAACATATCAAGGGATCTAAATCAGGATATATGCCACATGACTGGAGCCTCTGTGGTTTAATGCATACTGTCTCTGGAGCCCCACTTGAACTGGCAAAAAGTGCAGATCCTGATGAGACGGCTTCAGCCATGACAAAGTTACAGAGCGGACATGCTAAATTATACCAATATTTGACCTTTAATCTGTGTGACCTCGACCTTTTAGGTAGGGTCACATGTCTTGGATGCGACACATCATCTTCATGTGGCAAACATTTGTGCATTGCTATTTGAAAATCACCCCATACATGACAACGCTACAGCCCGGATATTGGACGTGACACATCGTCTTCATGTGCTGAACATTTGTGCAGAGTTATTTGAAAATCCTCCAATGCATGAAGTGTGAGCCCGGACACGAACATGCGATGGACATACGGACGGACAAGCGCAATCCTATAGTCCCCAAACCGGTAAGCAGGTAGGGGAATAGCAACACAGTGTGATCTCCTTAGGCAAGCACCTAGATCCATATTGTCTTGTCGCTCTCCCCCATGGCAAACGGATTCAATCACGAATAAGATCTCGAGAGTGGTTAAACTAATGTTGTAAAAACTATTGTTTCGCAAACGAGCTAAAATAAATTTGTATAAACTACAACAGCAATACTCACACAAATATTGAACAGCGTGTAATATTAGTACTCGAGATCAATAAACAAGAGGAGACTAGTTGCGAGAATGCCACCAAGTAATATGTACGGTAAATCACATTTATAAACCAACTGTACACTGTAATGGCTGAGAACACCTATGAGTATGTGTACATAATTATTACAATGTCCAGATATAAATCCACAGAGATGTAATCAGTTCCCAACAATAACTAATCCTACATGTATTGGTAAACATGCACTGAATTGCTCCGATCACATGTACATTCACTGAGCTAGTACTGTATTGGTGGAGGAATGTTTCCTGAATGAGGGGAGATGCTGCTCCCTGGGGAGATAGCAGATTGTATCTCACTGGACAGATATACTAAAAGTGTGGCAGCATGCTGGGGAGCCAGGTACTTGTTCTGTAATTACTGCAAGTCCTATTAGCCAGCTGTTATTTCAATCATAGGGCAACTAACACCTTTATTATCTGCATCTATCTGCACACATAATCTGGCAATCAAACTGCCGTCTCTCATATATTCAAATGTTTGTGCTTATAATCTTGGAGCCAGTATTATCATTAATATTTTGATTCTATATCTGGGCATCATCAAGGTCTACTATGGAAGTATATCTGGGCATCATCAAGGTCTACTATGGAAGTATATCTGGCCATCATCAAGGTCTACTATGGAAGTATATATGGGCATCATCAAGGTCTACTATGGAAGTATATCTGGCCATCATCAAGGTCTACTATGGAAGTATATCTGGGCATCATCAAGGTCTACTATGGAAGTATATCTGGCCATCATCAAGGTCTACTATGGAAGTATATCTGGCCATCATCAAGGTCTACTATGGAAGTATATCTGGCCATCATCAAGGTCTACTATGGAAGTATATCTGGCCATCATCAAGGTCTACTATGGAAGTATATCTGGGCATCATCAAGGTCTACTATGGAAGTATATCTGGCCATCATCAAGGTCTACTATGGAAGTATATCTGGGCATCATCAAGGTCTACTATGGAAGTATATCTGGCCATCATCAAGGTCTACTATGGAAGTATATATGGTCATCATCAAGGTCTACTATGGAAGTATATATGGTCATCATAAAGGTATATGGAAGTAGATATGGCCATCATCAAGGTCTACTATGGAAGTATATCTGGCCATCATCAATATATATGGAAGTATATATGGCCATCATCAATATATATGGAAGTATATCTGGCCATCATTAAGGTGTATAGAATTATATATCAAGGTCAATGATGGTATATCCAATTAATTAATCAAGCCTATGACAGTAGATCAAACTATCATCAAGCTACTTGTGCACTGACTATCACTGGTCACCCTGACTACTTGTGCACTGACTATCACTGGTCACCATGGCTACTTGTGCACTGACTATCACTGGTCATCCTAGCTACTTGTGCACTGACTATCACTGGTCACCCTGACTACTTGTGCACTGACTATCACTGGTCACCCTGACTACTTGTGCACTGACTATCACTGGTCACCCTGACTACTTGTGCACTGACTATCACTGGTCATCCTGGCTACTTGTGCACTGACTATCACTGGTCACCCTGACTACTTGTGCACTGACTATCACTGGTCACCATGGATACTTGTGCACTGACTATCACTGGTCACCATGGCTACTTGTGCACTGACTATCACTGGTCATCCTGGCTACTTGTGCACTGACTATCACTGGTCACCATGGCTACTTGTGCACTGACTATCACTGGTCACCATGGATACTTGTGCACTGACTATCACTGGTCACGCTAGCTACTTGTGCACTGACTATCACTGGTCACCCTGACTACTTGTGCACTGACTATCACTGGTCACCATGGCTACTTGTGCACTGACTATCACTGGTCACCCTGGCTACTTGTGCACTGACTATCACTGGTCATCCTGGCTACTTGTGCACTGACTATCACTGGTCACCCTGACTACTTGTGCACTGACTATCACTGGTCATCCTGGCTACTTGTGCACTGACTATCACTGGTCACCCTGACTACTTGTGCACTGACTATCACTGGTCACCCTGACTACTTGTGCACTGACTATCACTGGTCACGCTAGCTACTTGTGCACTGACTATCACTGGTCACCCTGACTACTTGTGCACTGACTATCACTGGTCATCCTAGCTACTTGTGCACTGACTATCACTGGTCACCATGGCTACTTGTGCACTGACTAGCACTGGTCACGCTAGCTACTTGTGCACTGACTATCACTGGTCATCCTGGCTACTTGTGCACTGACTATCACTGGTCACCATGGCTACTTGTGCACTGACTATCACTGGTCACCATGGCTACTTGTGCACTGACTATCACTGGTCACCCTGACTACTTGTGCACTGACTATCACTGGTCATCCTGGCTACTTGTGCACTGACTATCACTGGTCATCCTGGCTACTTGTGCACTGACTATCACTGGTCACCATGGCTACTTGTGCACTGACTATCACTGGTCACCCTGACTACTTGTGCACTGACTATCACTGGTCATCCTGGCTACTTGTGCACTGACTATCACTGGTCATCCTGGCTACTTGTGCACTGACTATCACTGGTCACCATGGCTACTTGTGCACTGACTATCACTGGTCACCCTGACTACTTGTGCACTGACTATCACTGGTCATCCTGGCTACTTGTGCACTGACTATCACTGGTCATCCTGGCTACTTGTGCACTGACTATCACTGGTCACCATGGCTACTTGTGCACTGACTATCACTGGTCACCCTGACTACTTGTGCACTGACTATCACTGGTCATCCTGGCTACTTGTGCACTGACTATCACTGGTCATCCTGGCTACTTGTGCACTGACTATCACTGGTCACCATGGCTACTTGTGCACTGACTATCACTGGTCACCCTGGCTACTTGTGCACTGACTATTACTGGTCATCCTGGCTACTTGTGCACTGACTATCACTGGTCACCCTGACTACTTGTGCACTGACTATCACTGGTCACCCTGACTACTTGTGCACTGACTATCACTGGTCATCCTGGCTACTTGTGCACTGACTATCACTGGTCACCATGGCTACTTGTGCATTGACTATCACTGGTCACCCTGGCTACTTGTGCACTGACTATCACTGG
Organism: Archivesica marissinica; assembly: GCA_014843695.1. Lineage (NCBI taxonomy): Eukaryota > Metazoa > Mollusca > Bivalvia > Venerida > Vesicomyidae > Archivesica > Archivesica marissinica. The sequence continues at coordinate 52,142,076 of CM026390.1, forward strand.
TCACCATGGCTACTTGTGCACTGACTATTACTGGTCATCCTGGCTACTTGTGCACTGACTATCACTGGTCACCCTGACTACTTGTGCACTGACTATCACTGGTCACCCTGGCTACTTGTGCACTGACTATCACTGGTCATCCTGACTACTTGTGCACTGACTATCACTGGTCACCATGGCTACTTGTGCACTGACTATCACTGGCCACCATGGCTACTTGTGCACTGACTATCACTGGTCACCATGGCTACTTGTGCACTGACTATCACTGGTCACCATGGCTACTTGTGCACTGACTATCACTGGTCACCATGGCTACTTGTGCACTGACTATCACTGGTCACCATGGCTACTTGTGCACTGACTATCACTGGTCACCCTGACTACTTGTGCACTGAGTATCACTGGTCACCCTGGCTACATGTGCACTGACTATCACTGGTCATCCTAGCTACTTGTGCACTGACTATTACTGGTCACCATGGCTACTTGTGCACTGACTATTACTGGTCACCCTGACTACTTGTGCACTGACTATCACTGGTCATCCTGGCTACTTGTGCACTGACTATCACTGGTCACCATGGCTACTTGTGCACTGACTATTACTGGTCACCATGGCTACTTGTGCACTGACTATTACTGGTCACCCTGACTACTTGTGCACTGACTATCACTGGTCACCCTGACTATTTGTGCACTGACTATCACTGGTCACCATGGCTACTTGTGCACTGACTATTACTGGTCACCCTGACTACTTGTGCACTGACTATCACTGGTCACCATGGCAACTTGTGCACTGACTATTACTGGTCACCCTGACTACATGTGCACTGACTATCACTGGTCACAATGGCTACTTGTGCACTGACTATTACTTGTCACCCTAACTACTTATGCACTGACTATCACTGGTCACCATGGCTACTTGGTTACTGATTATCACTGGTCACCATGGCTACTTGTGCACTGACTATCACTGGTCATCATGGCTACTTGTGCACTGACTATTACTGGTCACCCTGACTACTTGTGCACTGACTATCACTGGTCACCATGGCTACTTGTGTACTGACTATCACTGGTCACCATGGCTACTTGTGCACTGACTATCACTGGTCACCATGGATACTTGTGCACTGACTATTACTGGTCACCCTGACTACTTGTGCACTGACTATCACTGGTCACCATGGCTACTTGTGCACTGACTATTACTGGTCATCCTGACTACTTGTGCACTGACTATCACTGGTCACCATGGCTACTTGTGCACTGACTATCACTGGTCACCATGGCTACTTGTGCACTGACTATCACTGGTCACCATGGCTACTTGTGCACTGACTATCACTGGTCACCATGGCTACTTGTGCACTGACTATCACTGGTCACCATGGCTACTTGTGCACTGACTATCACTGGTCACCATGGCTACTTGTGCACTGACTATCACTGGTCATCCTGACTACTTGTGCACTGACTATCACTGGTCACCATGGCTACTTGTGCACTGACTATCACTGGTCACCATGGCTACTTGTGCACTGACTATTATAGGCCACCCTCTCAAAGCATGTTCAAGCCCTGTAAGCACAGTTACTCTTTCAAATGAGGATTTGCGGAATGTCAGACAAACATTACAATCTAAGGGAAATAACAACTATTTTCTGACAGTATACAAGGTGAGCCCTAGTTCCTTCTCTTGTTATGTTTTTTCATGTGAGGATCTTGCTTTATTTTAGCTTGATTGCGAAACAAGTTTTAAAAACTTTAGATTAATCGCTTTCGAGACCTCATACCTGATGGAAGGCACAATCTTAACGATTACAGCTGGGCGCGAACTTCGCACCTGAAGTGAACGCTCCACGACTTCCATTCCAAAATTTATAGATTTCACATTGCTATGCACCTGAAGTGAACACTCCACGACTACCATTCCAAAATTGATAGATTTCACATTCCTATCACTTCTCGAAAGCAATTACACTAACGTTGTAGAACTTGTTACACAATCAAGCTAAAAGAAATTTGTATTAACTATAGATGGGATTGTCAGTTTTACTGAACCCAGGCAAAGTGAACATGCACATAAAGTATGTCAAGCATGGGTTTAGAAGCATCACCTTTAGATAACATTCTGATGTGTGTTTATGGGCACTGCACAGTACTGTCTCTAGTAAATGATACATATACCTTAATAAGTTCTCCAGCAATACAGTGACACACAGGTATGTCAGTAAATGAAAGGTTAAAGTCATACCTTAATGAGATCTCCATCTTTAAAGGTCAGTGAATTGGGGTCATATATGTTACAATGGTCTCTCACTGCTTTGGCTTGCACACAAAAACTTGCTTCTGAAAGGTCAAAAAATCAATAATGTAAACATTGATGTGTTTGTCTTACAGCATCCTACAGTATCTCCATATTGTATACAGCATCCTACAGTATCTCCATATTGTATATAGCATCCTACAGTATCTCCATATTGTATATAGCATCCTACAGTATCTCCATATTGTATATAGCATCCTACAGTATCTCCATATTGTATATAGCATCCTACAGTATCTCCATATTGTATACAGCATCCTACCGTATCTCCATATTGTATATAGCATCCTACAGTATCTCCATATTGTACACAGCATCCTACAGTATCTCCATATTGTACAGAGCATCCTACAGTATCTCCATATTGTACACAGCATCCTACAGTATCTCCATATTGTACACAGCATCCTACAGTATCTCCATATTGTACACAGCATCCTACAGTATCTCCATATTGTATACAGCATCCTACAGTATCTCCATATTGTACACAGCATCCTACAGTATCTCCATATTGTACACAGCATCCTACAGTATCTCCATATTGTATACAGCATCCTACAGTATCTCCATATTGTATACAGCATGCTACAGTATCTCCATATTGTATACAGCATCCTACAGTATCTCCATATTGTATACAGCATCCTATAGTATCTCCATATTGTATACAGCATCCTACAGTATCTCCATATTGTATACAGCATCCTGCAGTATCTCCATATTGTATATAGCATCCTACAGTATCTCCATATTGTATACAGCATCCTACAGTATCTCCATATTGTATACAGCATCCTACAGTATCTCCATATTGTATACAGCATCCTACAGTATATTGTGCCCATCGCAACTCTCAAATAACACCTGTGCCCATCACAATACCAAAATAACACCTGTGCTCATCGCAACTTCCAAATAACACCTGTGCCCATCGCAACTTCCAAATAACACCTGCGCCCATCACAACTCCCAAATAACACCTGCACCCATCACAACTCCCAAATAACACTTGCGCCCATCACAACTCCCAAATAACACCTGCGCCCATCACAACTCCCAAATAACACTTGCGCCCATCACAACTCTCAAATAACACCTGTGCCCACCACAACTCTCAAATAACACATGTGCCCACCACAACTCCCAAATAACACCTGCGCCCACAACAACTCCCAAATAACACCTGCGCCCATCACAACTCCCAAATAACACCTGTGCCCACCCAACTCTCAAACAACACATGTGCCCACCACAACTCCCAAATAACACCTGCGCCCACCACAACTCCCAAATAACACATGCGCCCACAACAACTCCCAAATAACACCTGCGCCCATCACAACTCCCAAATAACACATGTGCCCACCACAACTCCCAAATAACCTGCCATCCAACTCCCAAATAACACCTGTGCCCACACAACTCAAATAACATGGCCCACCACAACTCCCAAATAACACCTGCGCCCATCACAACTCCCAAATAACACCTGCGCCCATCACAACTCCCAAATAACACCTGCGCCCATCACAACTCCCAAATAACACCTGCGCCCATCACAACTCCCAAATAACACCTGTGCCCATCACAACTCCCAAATAACACCTGCGCCCATCACAACTCCCAAATAACACCTGTGCCCATCACAACTCCCAAATAACACCTGAGCCCATCACAACTCCCAAATAACACCTGCGCCCATCACAACTCCCAAATAACACCTGTGCCCATCACAACTCCCAAAATAACACCTGTGCCCATCACAACTCCCAAAATAACACCTGTGCCCATCACAACAACAAAATAACACCTGTACCCATCACAACTCCCAAATAACACCTGTGCCCATCACAACTCCCAAATAACACCTGCGCCCATCACAACTCCCAAATAACACCTGCGCCCATCACAACTCCCAAATAACACCTGTGCCCACCACAACTCCCAAATAACACCTGTGCCCATCACAACTCCCAAATAACACCTGCGCCCATCACAACTCCCAAATAACACCTGTGCCCATCACAACTCCCAAATAACACCTGCGCCCATCACAACTCCCAAATAACACCTGCGCCCATCACAACTCCCAAATAACACCTGTACCATCCAACTCCCAAATAACACCTGTGCCCATCACAACTCCCAAATAACACCTGCGCCCACCACAACTCCCAAATAACACATGCGCCCACAACAACTCCCAAATAACACCTGCGCCCATCACAACTCCCAAATAACACATGTGCCCACAACAACTCCCAAATAACACCTGCGCCCATCACAACTCCCAAATAACACCTGTGCCCACCACAACTCTCAAATAACACATGTGCCCACCACAACTCCCAAATAACACCTGCGCCCATCACAACTCCCAAATAACACCTGTGCCCATCACAACACCAACATAACACCTGTGCCCACACAACCAAATAACACCTGCGCCCATCACAACACCAAAATAACACCTGTGCCCATCACAACAACAAAATAACACCTGCGCCCATCACAACACCAACATAACACCTGTGCCCACCACAACTCCCAAATAACACCTGTGCCCATCACAACACCAACATAACACCTGTGCCCACCACAACTCCCAAATAACACCTGCGCCCATCACAACTCCCAAATAACACCTGTGCCCATCACAACTCCCAAATAACACCTGCGCCCATCACAACTCCCAAATAACACCTGCGCCCATCACAACTCCCAAATAACACCTGTGCCCATCACAACTCCCAAATAACACCTGCGCCCATCACAACTCCCAAATAACACCTGCGCCCATCACAACTCCCAAATAACACCTGTGCCCATCACAACTCCCAAATAACACCTGAGCCCATCACAACTCCCAAATAACACCTGCACCCATCACAACTCCCAAATAACACATGTGCCCATCACAACTCCCAAATAATACCTGTGCCCATCACAACTCCCAAAATAACACCTGTGCCCATCACAACAACAAAATAACACCTGTATCCATCACAACTCCCAAATAACACCTGTGCCCATCACAACTCCCAAATAACACCTGTGCCCATCACAACTCCCAAATAACACCTGCACCCATCACAACTCCCAAATAACACCTGCGCCCATCACAACTCCCAAATAACACCTGCACCCATCACAACTCCCAAATAACACCTGTACCATCCCAACTCCCAAATAACACCTGTGCCCATCACAACTTCAGAATAACACCTGGGCCCATCACAACTCATAAATAATTGTGTCATTTCACAGCCTGCCATTGTACACATTTTTACAATATAAACTTACAGTATTCCTGACAGACATTACAGTAAATCAACAATACATTAATCATGTTAATGTCTAACACAGAACTGTGCCTCGTGGCCAAGGACTCATGCCCCTGCACCGAATGTGGCATACCACATGGGTAATTTGCTAAATTTCTGGAATTCACTTCACACAGATTTTTAGTGGGATCGATACAGAGCAATGGAGGTTCCAACTGTCACACCCAGTTCTAAAATATGTAGAGTGAAACATCTTAATTGATTATCTTACTATGACCGTCATCTCCATGTCATAATCACCTACCTGTCATGGGCACCACCCTGCGGCAGTCATCTCCCTGTCACAGTTATCTCCCTTGTCATAGTTACCTCCCGTGTCACAGTATCCTCCCTGTCACAGTCATATACATGACACAGTCACCTCCATGTCACAGTCACCACCCTGTCACAGTCACCACCCTGTCACAGTCACCTCCCTGTCACAGTCACCACCTTGTCACAGTCTCCTCCCTGTCACAATCTCTTCCCTGTCACAGTCACGTCCATGTCACAGTCACCTCCATGTCACAGTCACCACCCTGTCACAGTTCCTCCCTGTCACAGTCTCCTCCCTGTCACAGTCACCACCCTGTCACAGTCCATGTCACAGTCTCCTCCCTGTCACAGTGACATCCCAATAACAACCACATCCCTATAACAACCACACCCCTATAACAACCACCTCCCTATAACAACCACTTCCCTATAACAACCACCTCCCTATAACAACCACATCCCTATAACAACCACTTCCCTACAACAACAACAACCCTGTAACAACCACCTCCCTATAACAACCACTTCCCTATAACAACCACCTCCCTATAACAACCACTTCCCTATAACAACCACTTCCCTACAACAACAACAACCCTGTAACAACCACCTCCCTATAACAACCACCTCCCTATAACAACCACATCCCTATAACAACCACATCCATATAACAACCACATCCCTATAACAACCAATTCCATATAACAACCACAACCCTATAACAACAACCTCCCTATAACAACCACCTCCCTATAACAACCACATCCCTATAACAACCACCTCCCTCTAACAACCACACCCCTATAACAACCACCCCCATATAACTACCACCTCCCTATAACAACCACCTCCCTATAACAACCACACCCCTATAACAACCACCCACATATAACAACCACCTCCCTATAACAACCACACCCCTATAACAACCCCCCCATATAACAACCACCTCCCTATAACAACCACCTCCCCAATGTAGCACTGTAGTCTTAATATCTACAAACACCTGTATAGTCTTAATATCTACAGACAAAGACATGTGGAAATGCTGTAGACAGAGTAGCGCTGTAGTGTTAAACATCTACAGACAAAGAGGGTAACACTGTAGTCTTAAATATCTACATTCAAACACCTGTGTAAGAACTGTTACATACACTAATGCATGCACTGAGCTCATCTATCTGCACAAAGTACAAGTACAGCATCTGCAACAAGTACAGCATCTGCACCAAGTACAAGTATAGCATCTGCACCAAGTACAAGTACAGCATCTGCACCAAGTACAAGTATAGCATCTGCACCAAGTACAAGTACAGCATCTGCACCAAGTACAAGTACAGCATCTGCACCAAGTACAAGTACAGCATCTGTACCAAGTACAAGTACAGCATCTGCACCAAGTACAAGTACAGCATCTGCACCAAGTACAAGTACAGCATCAGCACCAAGTACAAGTACAGCATCTGCACCAAGTACACGTATAGCATCTCCACTAAGTACAAGTATAGCATCTGCACCAAGTACAAGTATAGCATCTCCACTAAGTTCAAGTACAGCATCTGCACCAAGTACAAGTATAGCATCTGCACCAAGTGAAAGTACAGCATCAGCACCAAGTACATGTACAGCATCTGCACCAAGTACAAGTACAGCATCAGCACCAAGTACATGTACAGCATCTGCACCAAGTACAAGTACAGCATCTGCACCAAGTACAAGTACAGCATCTGCACCAAGTACAAGTATAGCATCTGCACCAAGTACAAGTATAGCATCTCCACTAAGTTCAAGTACAGCATCTGCACCAAGTACAAGTATAGCATCTGCACCAAGTACAAGTACAGCATCAGCACCAAGTACAAGCATAGCATCTGCACCAAGTACACGTATAGCATCTGCACCAAGTACAAGTACAGCATCTGCACCAAGTACAAGTATAGCATCTGCACCAAGTACAAGTACAGCATCAGCACCAAGTACAAGTATAGCATATGCACCAAGTACAGCATCAGCACCAAGTACAAGTATAGCATCTGCACCAAGTACAAGTATAGCATCAGCACCAAGTACATGCACAGTAACTCAACATTGTTGTCATAAGTCTTCATAAGGAAGACACATTTAGATTATTCGTGTCTGTTGTTTTTGGAAAATAACATTCTAAATGACAAACTAGACAATATAAATTATTATACAGAGAGCTAGTTATATAACGGGAAACATCACAGACATAGATGGTAACATTTGCTATCAATAAATTACAACAAGAGGATCTTGTTCTTCCCATGTCGCTCAACTGAGTAACAGTTTATTACAAATTAAACTTCTAGCAACTAACAGTTTCTAACCAAGATTGAACAGTATCATCAGAAAAATAAACCGGCGGCGAGATAATATAACAATATATGTCGTGTATATATATTTGGTCAATACCTGGACAGGATGCAGCCGAGGATATATTACGTGTATATATGTTTGGTCAATGCCTGGACAGGATGCAGCCGAGGATATATTACGTGTATATATGTTTGGTCAATGCCTGGACAGGATGCAGCCGAGGATATATTACGTGTATATATGTTTGGTCAATGCCTGGACAGGATGCAGCCGAGGATATATTATGTGTATATATGTTTGGTCAATGCCCGGACAGGATGCAGCCGAGGATATATTATGTGTATATATGTTTGGTCAATGCCTGGACAGGATGCAGCCGAGGATATATTATGTGTATATATGTTTGGTCAATGCCTGGACAGGAAGAAGCCAATGATATATAATGCCGACTACTGCTACCCAGTAGACACTGTTATTGAGGCAGAAAATTAGGTGTATTTGGCCTAGTGTGTCTTGAGTAATTTGCACCGAATGTAATTCAAGATATTATTTACTATTGACATTTAGATGGGTAATCTTGCAGAAATTGGGTGGTGATCAAGTTTGATCGACACGAGTAGATATATTATTTCCGGGCTTGAGGGAGTTCAGTTGATGGAAGTGCAATATGTTCATTGTACGTCATGTCTTCTTGTTTCTTCCCATATAGTTTGTATTTCCAACAGAACTTGGCATTATAAACATGCTGCAGCTGACTGCTACATATTAATGATTTTAATCATGTAGACTACATGTATCGATAATGGTACTAAAGGATTATGTTATAAAATATTATGCAACCGAAATTCTGTTGGAAATAATTACACTTAATCAAGAGTTTCTTATTTTATACAAATTTAATTTAGCTTGATTGCTAAATAAGTTATAAGAGTAATCACTCTTAAGACCTCATTCCTGATGGAATCCATCGCCACGAGGGAGAGAAAGGAGCAATGTGTTATTTAAATGCCTTGCCTTAGAGGGCACAATCGTAAAGCTATACAACTTGGCGCGAACTCCGGGCCTTTCGCACCTGAAGCGAACGAGCTACCACTGCACTATCAAGTTAGCTAATACACATTGTATCTGGACACAATGATAGTATCCCCTGCTATATCTGCACTAACTATCCCCTACTATATCTGCACTAACTATCCCCTGCAATATCTGCACTAACTATCCCCTGCTATATCTGCACCAACTATCCCCTGCTATATCTGCACTAACTATCCCCTGCTATATCTGCACTAACTAATACACATTGTATCTGGACACAATGGTAGTATCCCCTGCAATATATGCACTAACTATCCCCTGCTATATCTGCACTAACTATCCCCTGCTATATTTGCACATTGTATCTGGACACAATGATCATATCCCCTGCTAGTTTGCATGTACAATACTCCAGCAATTTCTGTAGAAATAAAGGAACATATCCCAATAAGAGGTGATTAACTGTCACAAGGTGCCACTTAAAGGCCAATTACCAACCAGATCAATTATACATAATAACCCATCAATCACCATTACCCTCCACTCACAATTAGGAAAATTATTCAACAATTCATATTATCCGACCTAACTTTTCCCTTGGAAACTAATGTTTCCTTATAATTCCATTTTTTCTGCAGTTTTTTCTTGACACTAATTGATGCTCCAATCATACCATCAACTATCATTTTTGTTTTTAAGTTTATTTAAGGTCACTACCAGTTGCTCATATTTTACCGGTTGCCCATTTGAGAAACGGGCAGTTTACATAAACATATCCTTTCCTGGGCAGGCTCCAGCGTTTAACGAGTACTTGGTCACCAACCTCCATAAGAAACTGCCAGCTTTTTCATATAAAGGGACACGGTCTGAGTGGGACTTGAACCCGTGACCATCAGTGATGATAGGTTAGTGTTATACAAGTCCGCGACCATAACCACTCGACCACAGAATCACCAACTTAGTTTAATCATATTTTATTGCATTCTTTATATTCTATGTACAATACAACTCAAATGTACAAACATGATACGGATGTTTAATCATATTTTATTGCTTTCTTTATATTCTATGTACAATACAACTCAAATGTACAAACATGTTATGGATGAATTAAATAAGATATATGGTACAAACATTATCAGTATGTATATATATATGGAGAAGCAATAGGGTTGGGCCACAAGTTTTAACAACATTAGTTTCGGCCAGCCCCAACTACTGAAACAACAACTTATTTATACATAAATAGCCTAGTAATTATTAAATATCGCAATCATTTCCAAGCAAATATTTACAAGTTTCAGTGATTACTGTACAGTAATTGGTATTGATGTACAGTTATTGTAGCTGTGTACGGCTTTTATCATTGCTATTGTCATTGTGCTAGATTTAAAATAATAACTGAGTAATAGCAGAGGACTATGATTCATCTAACATTGCATGCTAATGTCAATTCATTGTATGCAGCAGCTGGTGCTTCCGTTCTACCATTGAATGCTTCTGAACTCACTGTATGCAGTCTCATGCAGACTGTGTTCTCTATTCAATAATGCAAAGTATAATTCTTTGTTTATTTGTTTGCGCAAATCTTTGTTTATTTAGTTTGGGTTGGTCAATCTCAGCATTGTTTATAGTAAACATGATGATCATTTTCAGGTCATCTGGTACTAACAACTGATTAATTATGGAAATATATCTCACATACAAAACTATGTCATTCACAAAGGCTCATAGCTCAATCATAGTTCACCAGGGCAATTACAACTTGCTGATGATATGCATAACTGTAACTACTGGCATAACCCAGTGTTGAACAGAAACAGCTTTTATAGTAAAACTACTGGCTGCCAAAGGCCCAGGAGTGAGATTCATACAGGTATGAATGTGCTGTGCAGATTTATCAAACAAAATTATAATTACTGGCTATGTGTTATGTTATATGTTATATTTTGGGTTTTACGCCTGCATCAGCACCATTTTGGGCTATATCGCCGGCGGGCAGTTTACCTAACAACACCTTTCCTGGGCAGGCTCCAGCGGTTAACCAGTACTTGGGTGCATCAACCTCCGTAAGAAACTGCCAACTTTTTCATATAAATGAGACACGGCCTGAGTGGGGCTCGAACCCGTGACCATCAGTGATGATAGGTTACAGTGGTATACAAGTCAGCGATCGTAACCACTCGTCCACGGAGGCGGGACTGGCTATGTGTGAATTGTGTTTGTGGAGTGCATGTAGAATCCAAATATATAGGTGTTCAGCATGTGCTGCTGGCTCTAGCCATGTGGACAATACATTCCCACTTAAGGACTTAATTCAACATATGTGTTCCAACACTAAATCTGAGACAATCAGTCCAGACTTGAGCGACACTTCTGGTAACAAAATAGTATGAATAGGGTACTATATAGTATGAATAGGGTACTATATAGTATGAATAGGGTACTATACCATACTATAGAAATATGCAATGAAGAAGTGCCATCCATATCTGTGCAGCAACACTGTACTGGGAGTGCATATTGATGTCAAGGGAAAGATGTATATAGGATGTGTAGTTAATAGATCACTTTTACACATATTATAGAGACTAAAGTTGTTCCAGAAATGAAAAAGCTTTTACTGTATTTGTCGCTGCCGACTTGATAAATGTCACTGAAGCCATATGTTATTTCTTTGAAGAGTGGTTCTAATACAAGTTACTGATAAACTTCTTAACCCATTCAACACCAAGTAACTGACATGGACTGGTCCATGATATATTTAGACCAATAAATTAATAACAAAATTACATTTGGATCAGTTCATTTATCAAAATGGGTAATTTTTTTTCTAAAAATAGTTATATTACTTGAAAAAAGTGCAGATCCTGATGAGATGGCTTGTCACGAGCCGGCTCATCTGGATCTACACTTTTTTGTAAGCCAATTTAGAGGTCTGTGGTGTTGAAAGGGTTAATAGTTTCCTATGTAAGGCTGCAGTCTCACCCTATACCATTATAATTTGTTTGTTAGATAATAGAGATAGCTCCTTGCATTTCTCTCTGTCAACTTTTTTAACTGACAGCATCAAAGCTACGCAGCTCATCTGTATCATATTCTAAAAATACCATACAAACCAACACCTTATAGTAGGGAGTTAACCCTTTCCTTCATAGAGATTTAGGTTAATATACTATTATATCTCCATACAAACGACAGCCATTTAGCTATCATGCAGTGGATAAGTAGTCGCCATATCTACCCCACCTCCATAGATATTACTGGGACTACATGAGATTCTGGCCTTAATTATGAACATTGGTTTGGCTACTACAATGTCAATGTATGTGGTATTGGTAATGGCTTCAAGAGGTGCTTCCATGGGGGAAAGGGTTAAGTCATGAATCTGTACCTAAAATGACACCTCACAGCTAACACCAGACCCCTCAACAAGAGTGATTTAGTCGTTGCTGCTTTTATAGTTTCATCCAAATAGGTTATATGGAGACGGGAACCCGAGGCTCTTCTGAAGTGTCCATTCTGATCAATACAAGTTTGTATTATTACAAATTGCCAGGGTTTGGAGGCATCGCTCGCTCGGTGAAATTGCATGAAAGTTTGAATTAGTTCTAAGATGGTCATTAAGCAACAACAATTTGAGCCCGGTCCAAGACAATTGTTTTAAATCAATATCGAGATACCATATCGCAATGACCGATTACACGCTATCCCCATTCATCATATAACTACGGCACCAATATTCAGTAACCAATGGATCGTATAATAACTCATGCTTACTCTATCTCTGACATTTTGTTCATCGTTTGCCAAATAAGGTCATAAACAATTGCAGTATTTCCATATAACAGTTACACCGAATGTACTCTTGAACCTGTATTTGGTACACACACACTGAGTGAACTTAATGTAACGATGATAGATACACACACAACTCTGTCTGTCTGTCTGCCTGCCTGCCTGCCTTGTCTTGTCTTGTCTTGTCTTGTCTTGTCTGCCTGCCTGCCTGCCTGCCTGCCTGCCTGCCTGCCTGCCTGCCTGCCTGTCTGTCTGTCTGTCTGTCTGTCTGTCTGTCTGTCTGTATGTCTGTCTGTCTGTCTGTCTGTGGACAGGACAACTCAAATAGTTGTTAATTGACTTTGATGAAATGTTGAGGATATACATACATCTCTCCAAGTGCTATATCTATACATCTATACATCTCTCCAAGTGCTATATCTATACATCTATACATCTCTCCAAGTGCTATATCTATACATCTATACATCTCTCCAAGTGCTATATCTATACATCTATACATCTCTCCAAGTGCTATATCTATGCATCTCTCCGAGTGCTATATCTATACATCTATACATCTCTCCAAGTGCTATATCTATACATCTATACATCTCTCCAAGTGCTATATCTATACATCTCTCCAAGTGCTATATCTATACATCTATACATCTCTCCGAGTGCTATATCTATACATCTATACATCTCTCCAAGTGCTATATCTATACATCTATACATCTCTCCAAGTGCTATATCTATACATCTATACATCTCTCCAAGTGCTATATCTATACATCTATGCATCTCTCCAAGTGCTATATCTATACATCTATGCATCTCTCCAAGTGCTATATCTATACATCTATACATCTCTCCGAGTGCTATATCTATACATCTATACATCTCTCCAAGTGCTATATCTATACATCTATACATCTCTCCAAGTGCTATATCTATACATCTATGCATCTCTCCAAGTGCTATATCTATACATCTATACATCTCTCCAAGTGCTATATCTATACATCTATGCATCTCTCCAAGTGCTATATCTATGCATCTCTCCGAGTGCTATATCTATACATCTATACATCTCTCCAAGTGCTATATCTATGCATCTCTCCGAGTGCTATATCTATACATCTCTCCGAGTGCTATATCTATACATCTATACATCTCTCCAAGTGCTATATCTATACATCTCTCCAAGTGCTATATCTATACATCTATACATCTCTCCAAGTGCTATATCTATACATCTATACATCTCTCCAAGTGCTATATCTATACATCTATGCATCTCTCCGAGTGCTATATCTATACATCTCTCCAAGTGCTATATCTATACATCTATACATCTCTCCAAGTGCTATATCTATACATCTATGCATCTCTCCGAGTGCTATATCTATACATCTCTCCAAGTGCTATATCTATACATCTATGCATCTCTCCGAGTGCTATATCTATACATCTCTCCAAGTGCTATATCTATACATCTATACATCTCTCCAAGTGCTATATCTATACATCTATGCATCTCTCCGAGTGCTATATCTATGCATCTCTCCAAGTGCTATATCTATACATCTATACATCTCTCCAAGTGCTATATCTATACATCTATACATCTCTCCAAGTGCTATATCTATACATCTATACATCTCTCCAAGTGCTATATCTATACATCTATGCATCTCTCCAAGTGCTATATCTATACATCTATGCATCTCTCCAAGTGCTATATCTATACATCTATACATCTCTCCAAGTGCTATATCTATGCATCTCTCCGAGTGCTATATCTATACATCTCTCCGAGTGCTATATCTATACATCTATACATCTCTCCAAGTGCTATATCTATACATCTCTCCAAGTGCTATATCTATACATCTATACATCTCTCCAAGTGCTATATCTATACACCTCTCCAAGTGCTATATCTATACATCTATGCATCTCTCCGAGTGCTATATCTATACATCTCTCCAAGTGCTATATCTATACATCTATACATCTCTCCAAGTGCTATATCTATACATCTATGCATATCTCCAAGTGCTATATCTATACATCTATGCATCTCTCTGTGTGCTATATCTATACATCTATGCATCTCTCCGAGTGCTATATCTATACATCTATACATCTCTCCGAGTGCTATATCTATACATCTATACATCTCTCCGAGTGCTATATCTATACATCTATGCATCTCTCCAAGTGCTATATCTATGCATCTCTCCGAGTGCTACATCTATGCATCTCTCCGAGTGCTATATCTATACATCTCTCCAAGTGCTATATCTATACATCTCTCCAAGTGCTATATCTATACATCTCTCCAAGTGCTATATCTATACATCTCTCCGAGTGCTATATCTATACATCTATGCATCTCTCCGAGTGCTATATCTATACATCTCTCCAAGTGCTATATCTATACATCTCTCCAAGTGCTATATCTATACATCTATGCATCTCTCCGAGTGCTATATCTATACATCTCTCCAAGTGCTATATCTATACATCTCTCCAAGTGCTATATCTATACATCTCTCCAAGTGCTATATCTATACATCTCTCCAAGTGCTATATCTATACATCTCTCCGAGTGCTATATCTATACATCTCTCCAAGTGCTATATCTATACATCTCTCCAAGTGCTATATCTATACATCTCTCCAAGTGCTATATCTATACATCTATACATCTATGCATCTCTCAGAGTGCTATATCTATACATCTATGCATCTCTCAGAGTGCTATATCTATACATCTATGCATCTCTCCGAGTGCTATATCTATACATCTATACATCTCTCAGAGTGCTATATCTATACATCTATACATCTCTCTGAGTGCTATATATATACATCTATACATCTCTCAGAGTGCTATATCTATACATCTATACATCTCTCCGAGTGCTATATCTATACATCTATACATCTCTCCGAGTGCTATATCTATACATCTATGCATCTCTCTGAGTGCTATATATATACATCTATACATCTCTCAGAGTGCTATATCTATACATCTATGCATCTCTCAGAGTGCTATATCTATACATCTATGCATCTCTCCGAGTGCTATATCTATACATCTATACATCTCTCAGAGTGCTATATCTATACATCTATACATCTCTCTGAGTGCTATATATATACATCTATACATCTCTCAGAGTGCTATATCTATACATCTATACATCTCTCCGAGTGCTATATCTATACATCTCTCCGAGTGCTATATCTATACATCTATGCATCTCTCAGAGTGCTATATCTATACATCTATACATCTCTCTGAGTGCTATATCTATACATCTATACATCTCTCAGAGTGCTATATCTATACATCTATACATCTCTCTGAGTGCTATATATATACATCTATACATCTCTCAGAATGCTATATCTATACATCTATACATCTCTCCGAGTGCTATATCTATACATCTATACATCTCTCTGAGTGCTATATCTATACATCTATACATCTCTCTGAGTGCTATATCTATACATCTATACATCTCTCAGAGTGCTATATCTATACATCTATACATCTCTCTGAGTGCTATATATATACATCTATACATCTCTCAGAGTGCTATATCTATACATCTATACATCTCTCCGAGTGCTATATCTATACATCTATACATCTCTCCGAGTGCTATATCTATACATCTATGCATCTCTCAGAGTGCTATATCTATACATCTATGCATCTCTCAGAGTGCTATATCTATACATCTATACATCTCTCCGAGTGCTATATCTATACATCTATACATCTCTCCGAGTGCTATATCTATACATCTATACATCTCTCTGAGTGCTATATCTATACATCTATACATCTCTCCGAGTGCTATATCTATACATCTCTCCAAGTGCTATATCTATACATCTCTCCGAGTGCTATATCTATACATCTCTCCAAGTGCTATATCTATACATCTCTCCAAGTGCTATATCTATACATCTCTCCAAGTGCTATATCTATACATCTCTCCAAGTGCTATATCTATACATCTCTCCAAGTGCTATATCTATACATCTCTCCGAGTGCTATATCTATACATCTCTCCGAGTGCTATATCTATACATCTCTCAGAGTGCTATATCTATACATCTATACATCTCTCCGAGTGCTATATCTATACATCTATACATCTCTCTGAGTGCTATATCTATACATCTATACATCTCTCTGAGTGCTATATCTATACATCTATACATCTCTCTGAGTGCTATATCTATACATCTATGCATCTCTCCGAGTGCTATATCTATACATCTATGCATCTCTCAGAGTGCTATATCTATACATCTATGCATCTCTCCGAGTGCTATATCTATACATCTATGCATCTCTCAGAGTGCTATATCTATACATCTATGCATCTCTCTGTGTGCTATATCTATACATCTATACATCTCTCCGAGTGCTATATCTATACATCTATACATCTCTCCGAGTGCTATATCTATACATCTATACATCTCTCTGAGTGCTATATATATACATCTATGCATCTCTCAGAGTGCTATATCTATACATCTATGCATCTCTTTGAGTGCTATATCTATACCTCTATGCATCTCTCCGAGATAACGTGCAAGTATTTGATTATCTGGGACTATTTACTACAGCGTACGGATGTACCCAACTGATTTCCTTGAGATGTAATAAGGCTCAAAGTATACAGGAAAACAGAAAAGTGTTTTATTCAAATTGATGGTTATTGTGGTAATGGGATCAAAATCGCAAATATACTGAACGTTCACTTTGAGAACTTTTCCATCTTCGTTACTCGTTTTGGAATATTGCTATTATTAATTAGCAAAATTGCAAAACTTGTTTCATAAATATGCTATGAAATCACCACTAATGTAGATCCTATATATATAATGAGGATGGAACAGTTCTCAAGGCGAACTTTCAGTATATTTGTTGGGACACAGCTCATTTTAAAAGAAATACGGCTTGGAAGTTCTCACGTTCTCACTTTGAAGGTCCCGACATGTTTGTGCTTCTTCTATCTACATGACTACAAATATGCAAACCAAAGTTCGATTTCAGTTGGATGAAAACTGTATGATGTATGCAACAAAAACAGAGTTTAGACAATTATTAATATGTCTGAAAATTGACGTTATTAAAATTTTGCTAGCCCAATTCAAGCGTGAGCTCGTCAGTATTGATGCTTAGCTCAGCCAATTGGATTTATGGGATTTACGCGGCCTGTATGAAAATGATGAAATCGGATTGGTTGTTTGAGCTCGGCCTTTATGAAATTGCCTGACGAAATTCTTTTTGCAGACACCATCTTTGAAACATACTCGTTCATGCTTGCCAAATTCTTAAAAAAAATAGGTCTTAAATCGATCTTTATTTGTTCACAGCTCTTTCAAATTCATTAAGTTTTAGTTGTGACAAGTCTAACAATTACAAGTCCCACAGCTCAACACATCTCATGTCAATATGTAGTGCAAACTGTTGGTTGAAGAAATTTGGTAGACACTAAGCAGAAAGTAGTTCTACATTTACAAAATGAATAGCAGATAGTGGTGAACGTTCTTACCTGTAAATATCTCTATAGGGCTGGTCTGTTGACTACCAGGCGTAGTAGCACCGTTAGAACAAAGATTCCCATCCACACAGTTTGGAATACAAAACTTCATACTTCCTAGTTTTGCCTTAAACTCTCAGTTCCAATTAACAAACAATTACATTTTCCAAACTTCTCACAATTTCAAATGTTCACTATAAGAGTTCAGAAATAATCTTGTAGATGTTATATCAGGTACAACCGGGTATTTTCAAGGATCTCTAGGGATCTCCAGGTATTCACGGGTATTTTCAAGGATCTCTAGGGATCTCCAGGTATTCCCGGGTATTTTCAAGGATCTCTAGGGATCTCCAGGTATCGGCAGGTACAATAACTATATATATAGTACAAATATTTCAAGTTGATGTTTAAGAAATAATATTTGTCTTTCAACTATTTATGAGTGAATAAAACATGGTTTGGAGTTCCAACGCATAGAAATTAACCTATAAACAGTTAATTCCGGAGCCCAGAAAGACAAACCATGCTTTATTTATATGGTATTTAGCGATTTTCATAACACAGTTAATGGTTCTGCTAAGAATTCTCATTTACCACAGCACCCTCTTTCAGGTAATGAATGTGTTTTTATATGATGGCATTGAAGATTATGACAGATACAAGCTTCTCCATAATATAATATTGATATTAAACTAAATCACTGCAAACATGAATATTGATTGTACCGTTCAGTGGGTTCACAAACAGATAAGATATTTGATGATGATAGAAAATACCCTGCTTGTTTATCCTGCCATATATTATCCTACATCATTCATACTACGGAAAACAACACACAAGGGATATCCTCCTCTTTTTAATTGATAAAATTCAATAGTACTTGCAACTTTAATCGCTCGATTAATTAATGTAAAAGGTAATTTATTATTCATAGTTGATTAATGTAACAGTAAATTATTACCGGATATTCGCTATTGATTAATGTTAAAAGTAATTAATTATTGGTAATTTATTATTGGTAATTGATTAATGCCAACAGTATTTTATTAATTGGTAATTGATTAATTAATGTAAAAAGTAATCCATTATTGGTAACAACAAATTTAGTATTGGTAATTTAGTAATGTAAAAAGTAATTTATTATTGGCAATTGATTATTGCAAAAAGTAATTTATTATTGGCAATTGATTATTGCAAAAAGTAATTTATTATTGGCAATTGATTATTGCAAAAAGTAATTTATTATTGGCAATTGATTATTGCAAAAAGTAATTTATTATTGGTAATTGATTAATGTAAAAAAAACAAACAAGAAATTTATCGTTGGTAATTGATTAAATGTAAACATTAATTCATTATTGGTAACTTAGCAATGTAAAAAGTAATTAAAATTATTGGCAATTGATTATTGCAAAAAGTAACTTATTATTGGTAATTGATTAATGCAAAAAGGAATTTATCATCGGTAATTGATTATTGCAAAAAATGTATTTATTTTTGATAACTGATTTAACGCAACTGGCAACACCTGTTATATATGTTTATGCAGTAGCTCCTCCCACTTCCTTGCTGTCAATGACAATGACAAATGACTGCTGCATTAAACACTTTAAACACTTCGGTTTTTAATTTGCCCAAAACCAAACAATCTATATTCAGAAGAATAACAATGTTCTACCTTTGAATGTGTGTCCTCTAAAGATCAGTGAAATCTTATATAATCAAATCTATATAGATGTCAATATGAATACACAGTACAAGAATTCAAAGAGTTTGTGTTAACATTCTCTATTTAAATTCAATCCAGCTGCAACAACTTAAAACATCCAAACGTGCATACATTCAAAGTTCAGATTTTGTAATTTCCAAAAACACTGCACATACGTACAACGGAGGTAGGTATTATCGTAACGAAACAGTATGTTGCACGAAATGCACGAGATATTTGTTCCGTTTTTACTTCCTTCAAAGTAAATAAAGTTTATAAAACAGTATTGCAAATGAACGTGATGATATGGGGATTACGATATGGTTTTGCCAAGTCCGACTGAGAATTCCAATAGTTCTGTCCTTTATTTCTGCTATTGATGCTACCAACAATTACTCACATTTCATTCAATACACTACATTTCCAACATTTAAGACCAGATATAAATCATCTTCAAGAAAATGATATTGTGAATCATCTAAATGCGTTTTTTAGGTACAGAAAATGATCATTTGACGCTCTCATCAAAAATCAATATTTAAATCATCAGATGGTTCTTGTAAAGCATGGAACAGAGCCATCTCCTATTTCTGTATGAATGACACAGAGTAAAACTTTCTTCTTCAGATCAACTAGGTGAAGATTCAGATCCCAATGGTGTTGATTTTCTTGAAATATTTATTCCATTACGGAGATGCCGATTATAAACAGGATACTGTGCACCAGGGAACTGAGTATTTCATCATTTTATTATGTTTCCTGTAATATAACCAAGGAAAGTTGGCCATACTGTCATGTGTCCAGTACATGACCTTGCATTAATTGTTCTACAGTGCAATCTAATGCTTCCACAGACGGATCTGTAGTCCAGTGGTAACACGCTGGACTGGTAATCCAGTATCGCAGGTTCGATCCCCCGTCTGACCCTAATAAAATTAACAGTCTTTCAGATGGGACATTAAACTGAGGTCTCGTGTCGGTGCTTTACACCGTGCACGTAATAGAACCAGAGGAGACTCTGGAATGGGTCTCTGTCTGTATCATTGCACTATCCTCCAAAATCTAAAATGATTAATCTCTTCAGGAGGCGTCGCTCATATGGGCAACCGGTAGCGACGATAAATAAACGTAAAACACACTCTAAGGCTTCCATATCATATCCATATAATTGCTTAGTTTATCCAGTGCATTATACGCTTTAACAGTCTTCATAATTATATATATCTCATCGACAGGAGTGCCTCCAGGAAACATACAGTCACACACAGATTGACCTCTGAAATAACTTCACATGTATTACTCTAGTAGTGTATTTTTCGATTAATCTACAATTTCAAGGGCAATTAACTTTAATCATTAAATTAAAACCTGGTCTTACACTATAAACTGAAACATTCTAAATGTTTAAAAAAAACACTCTTTTTATTGATTTGCTGCAATCCTGGAATGCATCCAATTCTGTTTCATTCGTTAACCCGTAACTTGCCAAATAAATTGGTTACAATGTGCAAACAACATAGATCCAGATCAGCTGCGGCGTAACGCCAAGGCTGATCAGGATCTATGCTGTCTGCTATTCAGCCAAGTGCTTTAGCTCCACTATCCGAATAGCAAACAGCATAGAGCCTGATAAGATAGCCATCTGATTTAGCTCTATGCCATTTGCAAAAGCGACGTTTGTTGTGATTGGCAGGTTACGGGTTAAGTATTCCATGAGAATTTAAAACATATATTTTTTAATCCAGAATCTAGTAACCTAAAACTGAGAATGTATTTGTTTCTATTCACATGTTTTCCATCAAACTTCTCTACACAGAGAGCTACAATGTATGCAAGAAAAACCTATGTAATAACTACTCATTAACCAATAACAATGAACTGTCAGTGTATCTGTATCACTGCCAAATCATCATCTAACATCATATACCATTACAATTACCCTGCACGTTCACTACAGTGGCTTCACAAAACACAAACTGCACATTCAATACAGTGGCTTCACAAAACACAAACTGCACATATCTAGACAAATGCTGATGCTCAATGGAGTAAATATCTAGACAAATGCTGATGCTCAATGGAGTAAATATCTAGACAAATGCTGATGCTTAATGTAGAAAATATCTAGACAAAAGCTTGATGTCAACTGAGAAAATATCTAGACAAAAGCTTAATGTCAATAGAGAAAATATCTAGACAAAAGCTTGATGTCAACTGAGAAAATATCTAGACAAAAGCTTAATGTCAATAGAGAAAATATCTAGACAAATGCTGATGCTGAGTAGATCTTAAAGCAAATATCTAGACAAATGCTGATGCTGAGTAGATCTTAAAGCAAATATCTAGACAAATGCTGATGCTGAGTAGATCTTAAAGCAAATATCTAGACAAATGTTGATGCTGAGTAGATCTTAAAGCAAATATCTAGACAAATGTTGATGCTGAGTAGATCTTAAAGCAAATATCTAGACAAATGCTGATGCGGAGTAGATCTTAAAACAAATATCTAGACAAATGCTGATGCTGAGTAGATCTTAAAACAAATATCTAGACAAATGATGATGCTCAACAGAGAATATATCTAGACAAATGCTGATGCTGAGTAGATCTTAAAGCAAATATCTAGACAAATGCTGATGCTCAATGGTGAAACTATCTCGACAAATACTGATGCTCAATGGTGAAAATATCTAGACAAATGTTGATGCTCAATGGTGAAAATATCTAGACAAATGTTGATGTTCAATGGTGAAAATATCTAGACAAATGCTGATGCTCAATGGTGAAAATATCTAGACAAATGCTAATGCTCAATGGTGAAAATATCTAGACAACTGTTGATGCTTAATGGAAACAATATCTAGACAAATGCTGATGCTCAATGGAGAAAATATCTAGACAAATGCTGATACTCAATGTAGAAAATATCTAGACAAATGTTGATGCTCAATGGAGAAAATATCAAGACAAATGCTGATACTCAATGGAGACAATATCTAGACAAATGCTGATGGATGCTCAATGTAGAAAATATCTAGACAAATGCTGATGCTCAATTGAGACAATATCTAGACAAATGCTGATACTTAATGTAGAAAATATCTAGACAAATGCTGATGCTCACTGGAGAAAATATCTAGACAAATGCTGATGCTCACTGGAGAAAATATCTAGACAAATGCTGATGCTCACTGGAGAAAATATCAAGACAAATGCTGATACTCAATGGATACAATATCTAGACAAATGCTGATGGATGCTCAATGTAGAAAATATCTAGACAAATGCTGATGCTCAATTGAGCCAATATCTAGACAAATGCTGATACTTAATGTAGAAAATATCTAGACAAATGCTGATGCTCACTGGAGAAAATATCTAGACAAATGCTGATGCTCACTGGAGAAAATTTCTAGACAAATGCTGATGCTCAATGGAGACAATATCTAGACAAATGCTGATGCTCACTGGTGACTCTATCTAGACAAATGCTGATGCTCAATGGTGAAAATATATAGACAAATGTTGATGCTCAATGGAGAATATATCTAGTCAAATGCTGATGCTCAATGGTGAAAATATCTAGACAAATGTTGATGCTCAATGGTGAAAATATCTAGACAAATGTTGATGCTCAATGGTGAAAATATCTAGACAAATGCTGATGCTCAATGGTGAAAATATCTAGACAAATGCTAATGCTCAATGGAGAAAATATCTAGACAAATGCTGATGCTCAATTGAGACAATATCTAGACAAATGCTGATGCTTAATGTAGAAAATATCTAGACAAATGCTGATGCTCAATGGAGAAAATATCTAGACAAATGCTGATGCTCAATGGTGAAAATATCTAGACAAATGTTGATGCTCAATGGAGACAATATCTAGACAAATGCTGATGCTCAATGTAGAAAATATCTAGACAAATGCTGATGCTCAATGGAGAAAATATCTAGACAAATGCTGATACTTAATGTAGAAAATATCTAGACAAATGCTGATGCTCAATGGAGAAAATATCTAGACAAATGCTGATACTCAATGGAGACAATATCTAGACAAATGCTGATGGATGCTCAATGTAGAAAATATCTAGACAAATGCTGATGCTCAATGGAGAAAATATCTAGACAAATGTTGATGCTCACTGGAGAAAATATCAAGACAAATGCTGATACTCAATGGAGACAATATCTAGACAAATGCTGATGGATGCTCATTGTAGAAAATATCTAGACAAATGCTGATGCTCAATTGAGACAATATCTAGACAAATGCTGATACTTAATGTAGAAAATATCTAGACAAATGCTGATGCTCACTGGAGACAATATCTAGACAAATGCTGATACTTAATGTAGAAAATATCTAGACAAATGCTGATGCTCACTGGAGAAAATATCTAGACAAATGCTGATGCTCACTGGAGAAAATTTCTAGACAAATGCTGATGCTCAATGGAGACAATATCTAGACAAATGCTCAATGGTGAAACTATCTAGACAAATGCTGATGCTCAATGGTGAAAATATATAGACAAATGTTGATGCTCAATGGAGAATATATCTAGTCAAATGTTGATGCTCAATGGTGAAAATATCTAGACAAATGTTGATGCTCACTGGTGACTCTATCTAGACAAATGCTGATGCTCAATGGTGAAAATATCTAGACAAATGCTAATGCTCAATGGTGAAAATATCTAGACAACTGTTGATGCTTAATGGAAACAATATCTAGACAAATGCTGATGCTCAATGTAGAAAATATCTAGACAAATGTTGATGCTCAATGGAGAAAATATCAAAACAAATGCTGATACTCAATGGAGACAATATCTAGACAAATGCTGATGGATGCTCAATGTAGAAAATATCTAGACAAATGCTGATGCTCAATTGAGAAAATATCTAGACAAATGCTGATACTTAATGTAGAAAATATCTAGACAAATGTTGATGCTGAGTAGATCTTAAAGCAAATATCTAGACAAATGCTGATGCTGAGTAGATTTTAAAGCAAATATCTAGACAAATGCTGATGCTGAGTAGATCTTAAAGCAAATATCTAGACAAATGCTGATGCTGAGTAGATCTTAAAACAAATATCTAGACAAATGCTGATGCTGAGTAGATCTTAAAGCAAATATCTAGACAAATGTTGATGCTGAGTAGATCTTCAAGCAAATATCTAGACAAATGCTGATGCTGAGTAGATCTTAAAGCAAATATCTAGACAAATGCTGATGCTGAGTAGATCTTAAAGCAAATATCTAGACAAATGCTGATGCTGAGTAGATCATAAAGCAAATATCTAGACAAATGTTGATGCTGAGTAGATCTTAAAGCAAATATCTAGACAAATGCTGATGCTGAGTAGATCTTAAAACAAATATCTAGACAAATGCTG
Source organism: Archivesica marissinica (assembly GCA_014843695.1). Taxonomy (NCBI): domain Eukaryota; kingdom Metazoa; phylum Mollusca; class Bivalvia; order Venerida; family Vesicomyidae; genus Archivesica; species Archivesica marissinica. The sequence continues at coordinate 52,167,874 of CM026390.1, forward strand.
ATGCTGAGTAGATCTTAAAACAAATATCTAGACAAATGATGATGCTCAACAGAGAATATATCTAGACAAATGCTGATGCTGAGTAGATCTTAAAACAAATATCTAGACAAATGCTGATGCTCAACAGAGAATATATCTTGACAAATGCTGATGCTGAGTAGACCGTAAAGCAAATAGCTAGACAAATGCTGATGCTCAATGGAGTAAATATCTAGACAAATGCTGATGCTTAATGGAGAAAATATCTAGACAAATGCTGATGCTTAATGTAGAAAATATCTAGACAAATGCTGATGCTCAATGGAGACAATATCTAGACAAATGCTGATGCTTAATGGAGAAAATATCTAGACAAATGTTGATGTTCAATGTAGAAAATATCTAGACAAATGTTGATGCTCAATGTAGAAAATATCTAGACAAATGCTGATGCTCAATGGTGAAAATATCTAGACAAATGTTGATGCTCAATGGTGAAAATATATAGACAAATGTTGATGCTCAATGGAGAATATATCTAGTCAAATGCTGATGCTGAGTAGATCTTAAAGCAAATATCTAGACAAATGCTGATGCTGAGTAGATCTTAAAGCAAATATCTAGAAACATGTTGATGCTGAGTAGATCTTAAAGCAAATATCTAGACAAATGCTGATGCTGAGTAGATCTTAAAGCAAATATCTAGACAAATGCTGATGCTGAGTAGATCTTAAAGCAAATATCTAGACAAATGCTGATGCTCAATGGTGAAACTATCTAGACAAATACTGATGCTCAATGGTGAAAATATCTAGACAAATGTTGATGCTCAATGGTGAAAATATCTAGACAAATGTTGATGTTCAATGGTGAAAATATCTAGACAAATGCTGATGCTCAATGGTGAAAATATCTAGACAAATGCTAATGCTCAATGGTGAAAATATCTAGACAAATGCTGATACTCAATGTAGAAAATATCTAGACAAATGTTGATGCTCAATGGAGAAAATATCAAGACAAATGCTGATACTCAATGGAGACAATATCTAGACAAATGCTGATGGATGCTCAATGTAGAAAATATCTAGACAAATGCTGAAGCTCAATTGAGACAATATCTAGACAAATGCTGATACTTAATGTAGAAAATATCTAGACAAATGCTGATGCTCACTGGAGAAAATATCTAGACAAATGCTGATGCTCACTGGAGAAAATATCAAGACAAATGCTGATACTCAATGGATACAATATCTAGACAAATGCTGATGGATGCTCAATGTAGAAAATATCTAGACAAATGCTGATGCTCAATTGAGCCAATATCTAGACAAATGCTGATACTTAATGTAGAACATATCTAGACAAATGCTGATGCTCACTGGAGAAAATATCTAGACAAATGCTGATGCTCACTGGAGAAAATTTCTAGACAAATGCTGATGCTCAATGGAGACAATATCTAGACAAATGCTGATGCTCACTGGTGACAACACTATCTAGACAAATGCTGATGCTCAATGGTGAAATATATAGACAAATGTTGATGCTCAATGGAGAATATATCTAGTCAAATGCTGATGCTCAATGGTGAAAATATCTAGACAAATGCTAATGCTCAATGGTGAAAATATCTAGACAACTGTTGATGCTTAATGGAAACAATATCTAGACAAATGCTGATGCTCAATGTAGAAAATATCTAGACAAATGTTGATGCTCAATGGAGAAAATATCAAAACAAATGCTGATACTCAATGGAGACAATATCTAGACAAATGCTGATGGATGCTCAATGTAGAAAATATCTAGACAAATGCTGATGCTCAATTGAGACAATATCTAGACAAATGCTGATACTTAATGTAGAAAATATCTAGACAAATGTTGATGCTGAGTAGATCTTAAAGCAAATATCTAGACAAATGTTGATGCTGAGTAGATCTTCAAGCAAATATCTAGACAAATGCTGATGCTGAGTAGATCTTAAAGCAAATATCTAGACAAATGCTGATGCTGAGTAGATCTTAAAGCAAATATCTAGACAAATGCTGATGCTGAGTAGATCATAAAGCAAATATCTAGACAAATGTTGATGCTGAGTAGATCTTAAAGCAAATATCTAGACAAATGCTGATGCTGAGTAGATCTTAAAACAAATATCTAGACAAATGCTGATGCTGAGTAGATCTTAAAACAAATATCTAGACAAATGATGATGCTCAACAGAGAATATATCTAGACAAATGCTGATGCTGAGTAGATCTTAAAACAAATATCTAGACAAATGCTGATGCTCAACAGAGAATATATCTTGACAAATGCTGATGCTGAGTAGACCGTAAAGCAAATAGCTAGACAAATGCTGATGCTCAATGGAGTAAATATCTAGACAAATGCTGATGCTTAATGGAGAAAATATCTAGACAAATGCTGATGCTTAATGTAGAAAATATCTAGACAAATGCTGATGCTCAATGGAGACAATATCTAGACAAATGCTGATGCTTAATGGAGAAAATATCTAGACAAATGTTGATGCTCAATGTAGAAAATATCTAGACAAATGTTGATGCTCAATGTAGAAAATATCTAGACAAATGCTGATGCTCAATGGTGAAAATATCTAGACAAATGTTGATGCTCAATGGTGAAAATATATAGACAAATGTTGATGCTCAATGGAGAATATATCTAGTCAAATGCTGATGCTGAGTAGATCTTAAAGCAAATATCTAGACAAATGCTGATGCTGAGTAGATCTTAAAGCAAATATCTAGAAACATGTTGATGCTGAGTAGATCTTAAAGCAAATATCGAGACAAATGCTGATGCTGAGTAGATCTTAAAGCAAATATCTAGACAAATGCTGATGCTGAGTAGATCTTAAAGCAAATATCTAGACAAATGCTGATGCTCAATGGTGAAACTATCTAGACAAATGTTGATGTTCAATGGTGAAAATATCTAGACAAATGCTGATGCTCAATGGTGAAAATATCTAGACAAATGCTAATGCTCAATGGTGAAAATATCTAGACAACTGTTGATGCTTAATGGAAACAATATCTAGACAAATGCTGATGCTCAATGTAGAAAATATCTAGACAAATGTTGATGCTCAATGGAGAAAATATCAAAACAAATGCTGATACTCAATGGAGACAATATCTAGACAAATGCTGATGGATGCTCAATGTAGAAAATATCTAGACAAATGCTGATGCTCAATTGAGACAATATCTAGACAAATGCTGATACTTAATGTAGAAAATATCTAGACAAATGCTGATGCTCACTGGAGAAAATATCTAGACAAATGCTGATGCTCACTGGAGAAAATATCAAGACAAATGCTGATACTCAATGGAGACAATATCTAGACAAATGCTGATGGATGCTCAATGTAGAAAATATCTAGACAAATGCTGATGCTCAATTGAGACAATATCTAGACAAATGCTGATACTTAATGTAGAAAATATCTAGACAAATGCTGATGCTCACTGGAGAAAATATCTAGACAAATGCTGATGCTCACTGGAGAAAATTTCTAGACAAATGCTGATGCTCAATGGAGACAATATCTAGACAAATGCTGATGCTCACTGGTGACACTATCTAGACAAATGCTGATGCTCAATGGTGAAATATATAGACAAATGTTGATGCTCAATGGAGAATATATCTAGACAAATGCTGATACTCAATGTAGAAAATATCTAGACAAATGTTGATGCTCAATGGAGAAAATATCAAAACAAATGCTGATACTCAATGGAGACAATATCTAGACAAATGCTGATGGATGCTCAATGTAGAAAATATCTAGACAAATGCTGATGCTCAATTGAGACAATATCTAGACAAATGCTGATACTTAATGTAGAAAATATCTAGACAAATGTTGATGCTGAGTAGATCTTAAAGCAAATATCTAGACAAATGCTGATGCTGAGTAGATTTTAAAGCAAATATCTAGACAAATGCTGATGCTGAGTAGATCTTAAAGCAAATATCTAGACAAAAGTTGATGCTGAGTAGATCTTCAAGCAAATATCTAGACAAATGCTGATGCTGAGTAGATCTTAAAGCAAATATCTAGACAAATGCTGATGCTGAGTAGATCTTAAAGCAAATATCTAGACAAATGCTGATGCTGAATAGATCTTAAAGCAAATATCTAGACAAATGCTGATGCTGAGTAGATCTTAAAACAAATATCTAGACAAATGCTGATGCTGAGTAGATCTTAAAACAAATATCTAGACAAATGATGATGCTCAACAGAGAATATATCTAGACAAATGCTGATGCTGAGTAGATCTTAAAACAAATATCTAGACAAATGCTGATGCTCAACAGAGAATATATCTTGATAAATGCTGATGCTGAGTAGACCGTAAAGCAAATAGCTAGACAAATGCTGATGCTCAATGGAGTAAATATCTAGACAAATGCTGATGCTTAATGGAGAAAATATCTAGACAAATGCTGATGCTTAATGTAGAAAATATCTAGACAAATGCTGATGCTCAATGGAGACAATATCTAGACAAATGCTGATGCTTAATGGAGAAAATATCTAGACAAATGTTGATGCTCAATGTAGAAAATATCTAGACAAATGTTGATGCTCAATGTAGAAAATATCTAGACAAATGCTGATGCTCAATGGTGAAAATATCTAGACAAATGTTGATGCTCAATGGTGAAAATATATAGACAAATGTTGATGCTCAATGGAGAATATATCTAGTCAAATGCTGATGCTGAGTAAATCTTAAAGCAAATATCTAGACAAATGCTGATGCTGAGTAGATCTTCAAGCAAATATCTAGACAAATGCTGATGCTGAGTAGATCTTAAAGCAAATATCTAGACAAATGCTGATGCTGAGTAGATCTTAAAGCAAATATCTAGAAACATGTTGATGCTGAGTAGATCTTAAAGCAAATATCTAGACAAATGCTGAAGCTGAGTAGATCTTAAAGCAAATATCTAGACAAATGCTGATGCTGAGTAGATCTTAAAGCAAATATCTAGACAAATGCTGATGCTCAATGGTGAAACTATCTAGACAAATACTGATGCTCAATGGTGAAAATATCTAGACAAATGTTGATGCTCAATGGTGAAAATATCTAGACAAATGTTGATGTTCAATGGTGAAAATATCTAGACAAATGCTGATGCTCAATGGTGAAAATATCTAGACAAATGCTAATGCTCAATGGTGAAAATATCTAGACAACTGTTGATGCTTAATGGAAACAATATCTAGACAAATGCTGATGCTCAATGGAGAAAATATCTAGACAAATGCTGATACTCAATGTAGAAAATATCTAGACAAATGTTGATGCTCAATGGAGAAAATATCAAGACAAATGCTGATACTCAATGGATACAATATCTAGACAAATGCTGATGGATGCTCAATGTAGAAAATATCTAGACAAATGCTGATGCTCAATTGAGACAATATCTAGACAAATGCTGATACTTAATGTAGAAAATATCTAGACAAATGCTGATGCTCACTGGAGAAAATATCTAGACAAATGCTGATGCTCACTGGAGAAAATATCAAGACAAATGCTGATACTCAATGGAGACAATATCTAGACAAATGCTGATGGATGCTCAATGTAGAAAATATCTAGACAAATGCTGATGCTCAATTGAGCCAATATCTAGACAAATGCTGATACTTAATGTAGAAAATATCTAGACAAATGCTGATGCTCACTGGAGAAAATTTCTAGACAAATGCTGATGCTCAATGGAGACAATATCTAGACAAATGCTGATGCTCACTGGTGACACTATCTAGACAAATGCTGATGCTCAATGGTGAAATATATAGATAAATGTTGATGCTCAATGGAGAATATATCTAGTCAAATGCTGATGCTCAATGGTGAAAATATCTAGACAAATGTTGATGCTCAATGGTGAAAATATCTAGACAAATGTTGATGCTCAATGGTGAAAATATCTAGACAAATGCTGATGCTCAATGGTGAAAATATCTAGACAAATGCTAATGCTCAATGGTGAAAATATCTAGACAACTGTTGATGCTTAATGGAAACAATATCTAGACAAATGCTGATGCTCAATGGAGAAAATATCTAGACAAATGCTGATACTCAATGTAGAAAATATCTAGACAAATGTTGATGCTCAATGGAGAAAATATCAAGACAAATGCTGATACTCAATGGAGACAATATCTAGACAAATGCTGATGGATGCTCAATGTAGAAAATATCTAGACAAATGCTGATGCTCAATTGAGACAATATCTAGACAAATGCTGATACTTAATGTAGAAAATATCTAGACAAATGCTGATGCTCACTGGAGAAAATATCTAGACAAATGCTGATAGTCAATGGAGACAATATCTAGACAAATGTTGATGGATGCTCAATGTAGAAAATATCTAGACAAATGCTGATGCTCACTGGAGAAAATATCTAGACAAATGCTGATGCTCACTGGAGAAAATATCAAGACAAATGCTGATACTCAATGGAGACAATATCTAGACAAATGCTGATGGATGCTCAATGTAGAAAATATCTAGACAAATGCTGATGCTCAATTGAGACAATATCTAGACAAATGCTGATACTTAATGTAGAAAATATCTAGACAAATGCTGATGCTCACTGGAGAAAATATCTAGACAAATGCTGATACTCAATGTAGAAAATATCTAGACAAATGCTGATGCTCACTGGAGAAAATATCTAGACAAATGCTGATGCTCACTGGAGAAAATTTCTAGACAAATGCTGATGCTCAATGGAGACAATATCTAGACAAATGCTCAATGGTGAAACTATCTAGACAAATGCTGATGCTCAATGGTGAAAATATATAGACAAATGTTGATGCTCAATGGAGAATATATCTAGTCAAATGTTGATGCTCAATGGTGAAAATATCTAGACAAATGTTGATGCTCAATGGTGAAAATATCTAGACAAATGCTGATGCTCAATGGTGAAAATATCTAGACAAATGCTAATGCTCAATGGTGAAAATATCTAGACAACTGTTGATGCTTAATGGAAACAATATCTAGACAAATGCTGATGCTCAATGTAGAAAATATCTAGACAAATGTTGATGCTCAATGGAGAAAATATCAAAACAAATGCTGATACTCAATGGAGACAATATCTAGACAAATGCTGATGGATGCTCAATGTAGAAAATATCTAGACAAATGCTGATGCTCAATTGAGAAAATATCTAGACAAATGCTGATACTAATGTAGAAAATATCTAGACAAATGTTGATGCTGAGTAGACAAACAAATATCTAGACAAATGCTGATGCTGAGTAGATTTTAGCAAATATCTAGACAAATGCTGATGCTCAGTAGATTAAAGCAAATATCTAGACAAATGCTGATTAAAAAAACAACAAAACAAACAAACAAAACAACAAAGTTGATGCTGAGTAGATCTTCAAGCAAATATCTAGACAAATGCTGATGCTGAGTAGATCTTAAAGCAAATATCTAGACAAATGCTGATGCTGAGTAGATCTTAAAGCAAATATCTAGACAAATGCTGATGCTGAGTAGATCATAAAGCAAATATCTAGACAAATGTTGATGCTGAGTAGATCTTAAAGCAAATATCTAGACAAATGCTGATGCTGAGTAGATCTTAAAACAAATATCTAGACAAATGCTGATGCTGAGTAGATCTTAAAACAAATATCTAGACAAATGATGATGCTCAACAGAGAAATATCTAGACAAATGCTGATGCTGAGTAGATCTTAAAACAAATATCTAGACAAATGCTGATGCTCAACAGAGAATATATCTTGACAAATGCTGATGCTGAGTAGACCGTAAAGCAAATAGCTAGACAAATGCTGATGCTCAATGGAGTAAATATCTAGACAAATGCTGATGCTTAATGGAGAAAATATCTAGACAAATGCTGATGCTTAATGTAGAAAATATCTAGACAAATGCTGATGCTCAATGGAGACAATATCTAGACAAATGCTGATGCTTAATGGAGAAAATATCTAGACAAATGTTGATGCTCAATGTAGAAAATATCTAGACAAATGTTGATGCTCAATGTAGAAAATATCTAGACAAATGCTGATGCTCAATGGTGAAAATATCTAGACAAATGTTGATGCTCAATGGTGAAAATATATAGACAAATGTTGATGCTCAATGGAGAATATATCTAGTCAAATGCTGATGCTGAGTAGATCTTAAAGCAAATATCTAGACAAATGCTGATGCTGAGTAGATCTTAAAGCAAATATCTAGAAACATGTTGATGCTGAGTAGATCTTAAAGCAAATATCGAGACAAATGCTGATGCTGAGTAGATCTTAAAGCAAATATCTAGACAAATGCTGATGCTGAGTAGATCTTAAAGCAAATATCTAGACAAATGCTGATGCTCAATGGTGAAACTATCTAGACAAATGTTGATGTTCAATGGTGAAAATATCTAGACAAATGCTGATGCTCAATGGTGAAAATATCTAGACAAATGCTAATGCTCAATGGTGAAAATATCTAGACAACTGTTGATGCTTAATGGAAACAATATCTAGACAAATGCTGATGCTCAATGGAGAAAATATCTAGACAAATGCTGATACTCAATGTAGAAAATATCTAGACAAATGTTGATACTCAATGGAGACAATATCTAGACAAATGCTGATGGATGCTCAATGTAGAAAATATCTAGACAAATGCTGATGCTCAATTGAGACAATATCTAGACAAATGCTGATACTTAATGTAGAAAATATCTAGACAAATGCTGATGCTCACTGGAGAAATATCTAGACAAATGCTGATGCTCACTGGAGAAATATCAAGACAAATGCTGATACTCAATGGATACAATATCTAGACAAATGCTGATGGATGCTCAATGTAGAAAATATCTAGACAAATGCTGATGCTCAATTGAGCCAATATCTAGACAAATGCTGATACTTAATGTAGAAATATCTAGACAAATGCTGATGCTCACTGGAGAAAATATCTAGACAAATGCTGATGCTCACTGGAGAAAATTTCTAGACAAATGCTGATGCTCAATGGAGACAATATCTAGACAAATGCTGATGCTCACTGGTGACACTATCTAGACAAATGCTGATGCTCAATGGTGAAATATATAGACAAATGTTGATGCTCAATGGAGAATATATCTAGACAAATGCTGATACTCAATGTAGAAAATATCTAGACAAATGTTGATGCTCAATGGAGAAAATATCAAAACAAATGCTGATACTCAATGGAGACAATATCTAGACAAATGCTGATGGATGCTCAATGTAGAAAATATCTAGACAAATGCTGATGCTCAATTGAGACAATATCTAGACAAATGCTGATACTTAATGTAGAAAATATCTAGACAAATGTTGATGCTGAGTAGATCTTAAAGCAAATATCTAGACAAATGCTGATGCTGAGTAGATTTTAAAGCAAATATCTAGACAAATGCTGATGCTGAGTAGATCTTAAAGCAAATATCTAGACAAAAGTTGATGCTGAGTAGATCTTCAAGCAAATATCTAGACAAATGCTGATGCTGAGTAGATCTTAAAGCAAATATCTAGACAAATGCTGATGCTGAGTAGATCTTAAAGCAAATATCTAGACAAATGCTGATGCTGAGTAGATCATAAAGCAAATATCTAGACAAATGTTGATGCTGAATAGATCTTAAAGCAAATATCTAGACAAATGCTGATGCTGAGTAGATCTTAAAACAAATATCTAGACAAATGCTGATGCTGAGTAGATCTTAAAACAAATATCTAGACAAATGATGATGCTCAACAGAGAATATATCTAGACAAATGCTGATGCTGAGTAGATCTTAAAACAAATATCTAGACAAATGCTGATGCTCAACAGAGAATATATCTTGATAAATGCTGATGCTGAGTAGACCGTAAAGCAAATAGCTAGACAAATGCTGATGCTCAATGGAGTAAATATCTAGACAAATGCTGATGCTTAATGGAGAAAATATCTAGACAAATGCTGATGCTTAATGTAGAAAATATCTAGACAAATGCTGATGCTCAATGGAGACAATATCTAGACAAATGCTGATGCTTAATGGAGAAAATATCTAGACAAATGTTGATGCTCAATGTAGAAAATATCTAGACAAATGTTGATGCTCAATGTAGAAAATATCTAGACAAATGCTGATGCTCAATGGTGAAAATATCTAGACAAATGTTGATGCTCAATGGTGAAAATATATAGACAAATGTTGATGCTCAATGGAGAATATATCTAGTCAAATGCTGATGCTGAGTAAATCTTAAAGCAAATATCTAGACAAATGCTGATGCTGAGTAGATCTTCAAGCAAATATCTAGACAAATGCTGATGCTGAGTAGATCTTAAAGCAAATATCTAGACAAATGCTGATGCTGAGTAGATCTTAAAGCAAATATCTAGAAACATGTTGATGCTGAGTAGATCTTAAAGCAAATATCTAGACAAATGCTGAAGCTGAGTAGATCTTAAAGCAAATATCTAGACAAATGCTGATGCTGAGTAGATCTTAAAGCAAATATCTAGACAAATGCTGATGCTCAATGGTGAAACTATCTAGACAAATACTGATGCTCAATGGTGAAAATATCTAGACAAATGTTGATGCTCAATGGTGAAAATATCTAGACAAATGTTGATGTTCAATGGTGAAAATATCTAGACAAATGCTGATGCTCAATGGTGAAAATATCTAGACAAATGCTAATGCTCAATGGTGAAAATATCTAGACAACTGTTGATGCTTAATGGAAACAATATCTAGACAAATGCTGATGCTCAATGGAGAAAATATCTAGACAAATGCTGATACTCAATGTAGAAAATATCTAGACAAATGTTGATGCTCAATGGAGAAAATATCAAGACAAATGCTGATACTCAATGGATACAATATCTAGACAAATGCTGATGGATGCTCAATGTAGAAAATATCTAGACAAATGCTGATGCTCAATTGAGACAATATCTAGACAAATGCTGATACTTAATGTAGAAAATATCTAGACAAATGCTGATGCTCACTGGAGAAAATATCTAGACAAATGCTGATGCTCACTGGAGAAAATATCAAGACAAATGCTGATACTCAATGGAGACAATATCTAGACAAATGCTGATGGATGCTCAATGTAGAAAATATCTAGACAAATGCTGATGCTCAATTGAGCCAATATCTAGACAAATGCTGATACTTAATGTAGAAAATATCTAGACAAATGCTGATGCTCACTGGAGAAAATATCTAGACAAATGCTGATGCTCAATGGAGAAAATATCTAGACAAATGCTGATGCTCACTGGTGACAATATCTAGACAAATGCTGATGCTCAATGGTAAAATATCTAGACAAATGCTTTGATGCTCAATGGAGAAAATATCTAGACAAATGCTGATGCTCAATGGAGAAAATATCTAGACAAATGTTGATGCTCAATGGTGAAAATATCTAGACAAATGTTGATGCTCAATGGTGAAAATATCTAGACAAATGCTGATGCTCAATGGTGAAAATATCTAGACAAATGCTAATGCTCAATGGTGAAAATATCTAGACAAATGCTGATGCTTAATGGAGACAATATCTAGACAAATGCTGATGATGCTCAATGTAGAAAATATCTAGACAAATGCTGATGCTCAATGGAGAAAATATCTAGACAAATGTTGATGCTCAATGGAGAAAATATCAAGACAAATGCTGATACTCAATGGAGACAATATCTAGACAAATGCTGATGGATGCTCAATGTAGAAAATATCTAGACAAATGCTGATGCTCAATTGAGACAATATCTAGACAAATGCTGATACTTAATGTAGAAAATATCTAGACAAATGCTGATGCTCATGGAGAAAATATCTAGACAAATGCTGATACTCAATGGAGACAATATCTAGACAAATGCTGATGGATGCTCAATGTAGAAAATATCTAGACAAATGCTGATGCTCACTGGAGAAAATATCTAGACAAATGCTGATGCTCACTGGAGAAAATATCAAGACAAATGCTGATACTCAATGGAGACAATATCTAGACAAATGCTGATGGATGCTCAATGTAGAAAATATCTAGACAAATGCTGATGCTCAATTGAGACAATATCTAGACAAATGCTGATACTTAATGTAGAAAATATCTAGACAAATGCTGATGCTCACTGGAGACAATATCTAGACAAATGCTGATACTTAATGTAGAAAATATCTAGACAAATGCTGATGCTCACTGGAGAAAATATCTAGACAAATGCTGATGCTCACTGGAGAAAATTTCTAGACAAATGCTGATGCTCAATGGAGACAATATCTAGACAAATGCTGATGCTCAATGGTGAAACTATCTAGACAAATGCTGATGCTCAATGGTGAAAATATATAGACAAATGTTGATGCTCAATGGAGAATATATCTAGTCAAATGTTGATGCTCAATGGTGAAAATATCTAGACAAATGTTGATGCTCAATGGTGAAAATATCTAGACAAATGCTGATGCTCAATGGTGAAAATATCTAGACAAATGCTAATGCTCAATGGTGAAAATATCTAGACAACTGTTGATGCTTAATGGAAACAATATCTAGACAAATGCTGATGCTCAATGTAGAAAATATCTAGACAAATGTTGATGCTCAATGGAGAAAATATCAAAACAAATGCTGATACTCAATGGAGACAATATCTAGACAAATGCTGATGGATGCTCAATGTAGAAAATATCTAGACAAATGCTGATGCTCAATGTAGAAAATATCTAGACAAATGCTGATGCTCACTGGAGAAAATATCTAGACAAATGCTGATGCTCACTGGAGAAAATTTCTAGACAAATGCTGATGCTCAATGGAGACAATATCTAGACAAATGCTGATGCTCACTGGAGAAAATATCTAGACAAATGCTGATGCTCAATGGTGAAATATCTAGACAAATGTTGATGCTCAATGGAGAAAATATCTAGACAAATGCTGATGCTCAATGGAGAAAATATCTAGACAAATGCTGATGCTCAATGGAGAAAATATCTAGACAAATGCTGATGCTCAATGGAGAAAATATCTAGACAAATGCTGATGCTCAATGGAGAAAATATCTAGACAAATGCTGATGCTCAATGGAGACAATATCTAGACAAATGCTGATGCTCACTGGTGACACTATCTAGACAAATGCTGATGCTCAATGGTGAAAATATATAGACAAATGTTGATGCTCAATGGAGAATATATCTAGTCAAATGCTGATGCTCAATGGTGAAAATATCTAGACAAATGTTGATGCTCAATGGTGAAAATATCTAGACAAATGTTGATGCTCAATGGTGAAAATATCTAGACAAATGCTGATGCTCAATGGTGAAAATATCTAGACAAATGCTAATGCTCAATGGTGAAAATATCTAGACAACTGTTGATGCTTAATGGAAACAATATCTAGACAAATGCTGATGCTCAATGGAGAAAATATCTAGACAAATGCTGATACTCAATGTAGAAAATATCTAGACAAATGTTGATGCTCAATGGAGAAAATATCAAGACAAATGCTGATACTCAATGGAGACAATATCTAGACAAATGCTGATGGATGCTCAATGTAGAAAATATCTAGACAAATGCTGATGCTCAATTGAGACAATATCTAGACAAATGCTGATACTTAATGTAGAAAATATCTAGACAAATGCTGATGCTCACTGGAGAAAATATCTAGACAAATGCTGATAGTCAATGGAGACAATATCTAGACAAATGTTGATGGATGCTCAATGTAGAAAATATCTAGACAAATGCTGATGCTCACTGGAGAAAATATCTAGACAAATGCTGATGCTCACTGGAGAAAATATCAAGACAAATGCTGATACTCAATGGAGACAATATCTAGACAAATGCTGATGGATGCTCAATGTAGAAAATATCTAGACAAATGCTGATGCTCAATTGAGACAATATCTAGACAAATGCTGATACTTAATGTAGAAAATATCTAGACAAATGCTGATGCTCACTGGAGAAAATATCTAGACAAATGCTGATAGTCAATGGAGACAATATCTAGACAAATGTTGATGGATGCTCAATGTAGAAAATATCTAGACAAATGCTGATGCTCACTGGAGAAAATATCTAGACAAATGCTGATGCTCACTGGAGAAAATATCAAGACAAATGCTGATACTCAATGGAGACAATATCTAGACAAATGCTGATGGATGCTCAATGTAGAAAATATCTAGACAAATGTTAATGCTCAATGGAGAATATATCTAGTCAAATGTTGATGCTCAATGGTGAAAATATCTAGACAAATGTTGATGCTCAATGGTGAAAATATCTAGACAAATGCTGATGCTCAATGGTGAAAATATCTAGACAAATGCTAATGCTCAATGGTGAAAATATCTAGACAACTGTTGATGCTTAATGGAAACAATATCTAGACAAATGCTGATGCTCAATGTAGAAAATATCTAGACAAATGTTGATGCTCAATGGAGAAAATATCAAAACAAATGCTGATACTCAATGGAGACAATATCTAGACAAATGCTGATGGATGCTCAATGTAGAAAATATCTAGACAAATGCTGATGCTCAATTGAGACAATATCTAGACAAATGCTGATACTTAATGTAGAAAATATCTAGACAAATGCTGATGCTCACTGGAGAAAATATCTAGACAAATGCTGATGCTCACTGGAGAAAATATCAAGACAAATGCTGATACTCAATGGAGACAATATCTAGACAAATGCTGATGGATGCTCAATGTAGAAAATATCTAGACAAATGCTGATGCTCAATGTAGAAAATATCTAGACAAATGCTGATGCTCACTGGAGAAAATATCTAGACAAATGCTGATGCTCACTGGAGAAAATTTCTAGACAAATGCTGATGCTCAATGGAGACAATATCTAGACAAATGCTGATGCTCATTGGAGAAAATATCTAGACAAATGCTGATACTCAATGGATACAATATCTAGACAAATGCTGATGGATGCTCAATGTAGAAAATATCTAGACAAATGCTGATGCTCAATTGAGCCAATATCTAGACAAATGCTGATACTTAATGTAGAAAATATCTAGACAAATGCTGATGCTCACTGGAGAAAATATCTAGACAAATGCTGATGCTCACTGGAGAAAATTTCTAGACAAATGCTGATGCTCAATGGAGACAATATCTAGACAAATGCTGATGCTCACTGGTGACACTATCTAGACAAATGCTGATGCTCAATGGTGAAAATATATAGACAAATGTTGATGCTCAATGGAGAATATATCTAGTCAAATGCTGATGCTCAATGGTGAAAATATCTAGACAAATGTTGATGCTCAATGGTGAAAATATCTAGACAAATGTTGATGCTCAATGGTGAAAATATCTAGACAAATGCTGATGCTCAATGGTGAAAATATCTAGACAAATGCTAATGCTCAATGGTGAAAATATCTAGACAACTGTTGATGCTTAATGGAAACAATATCTAGACAAATGCTGATGATCAATGGAGAAAATATCTAGACAAATGCTGATACTCAATGTAGAAAATATCTAGACAAATGTTGATGCTCAATGGAGAAAATATCAAGACAAATGCTGATACTCAATGGAGACAATATCTAGACAAATGCTGATGGATGCTCAATGTAGAAAATATCTAGACAAATGCTGATGCTCAATTGAGAAATATCTAGACAAATGCTGATACTTAATATAGAAAATATCTAGACAAATGCTGATGCTCAATGGAGAAAATATCTAGACAAATGCTGATGCTCAATGTAGAAAATATCAAGACAAATGCTGATACTCAATGGAGACAATATCTAGACAAATGCTGATGGATGCTCAATGTAGAAAATATCTAGACAAATGCTGATGCTCAATTGAGACAATATCTAGACAAATGCTGATACTTAATGTAGAAAATATCTAGACAAATGCTGATGCTCACTGGAGAAAATATCTAGACAAATGCTGATGCTCACTGGAGAAAATTTCTAGACAAATGCTGATGCTCAATGGAGACAATATCTAGACAAATGCTGATGCTCAATGGTGAAACTATCTAGACAAATGCTGATGCTCAATGGTGAAAATATATAGACAAATGTTGATGCTCAATGGAGAATATATCTAGTCAAATGTTGATGCTCAATGGTGAAAATATCTAGACAAATGTTGATGCTCAATGGTGAAAATATCTAGACAAATGCTGATGCTCAATGGTGAAAATATCTAGACAAATGCTAATGCTCAATGGTGAAAATATCTAGACAACTGTTGATGCTTAATGGAAACAATATCTAGACAAATGCTGATGCTCAATGTAGAAAATATCTAGACAAATGTTGATGCTCAATGGAGAAAATATCAAGACAAATGCTGATACTCAATGGAGACAATATCTAGACAAATGCTGATGGATGCTCAATGTAGAAAATATCTAGACAAATGCTGATGCTCAATTGAGACAATATCTAGACAAATGCTGATACTTAATGTAGAAAATATCTAGACAAATGCTGATGCTCACTGGAGAAAATATCTAGACAAATGCTGATGCTCACTGGAGAAAATATCAAGACAAATGCTGATACTCAATGGAGACAATATCTAGACAAATGCTGATGGATGCTCAATGTAGAAAATATCTAGACAAATACTGATGCTCAATTGAGACAATATCTAGACAAATGCTGATACTTAATGTAGAAAATATCTAGACAAATGCTGATGCTCACTGGAGACAATATCTAGACAAATGCTGATACTTAATGTAGAAAATATCTAGACAAATGCTGATGCTCACTGGAGAAAATATCTAGACAAATGCTGATGCTCACTGGAGAAAATTTCTAGACAAATGCTGATGCTCAATGGAGACAATATCTAGACAAATGCTGATGCTCAATGGTGAAAATATCTAGACAAATGTTGATGCTCAATGGTGAAAATATCTAGACAAATGCTGATGCTCAATGGTGAAAATATCTAGACAAATGCTAATGCTCAATGGTGAAAATATCTAGACAACTGTTGATGCTTAATGGAAACAATATCTAGACAAATGCTGATGCTCAATGTAGAAAATATCTAGACAAATGTTGATGCTCAATGGAGAAAATATCAAAACAAATGCTGATACTCAATGGAGACAATATCTAGACAAATGCTGATGGATGCTCAATGTAGAAAATATCTAGACAAATGCTGATGCTCAATTGAGACAATATCTAGACAAATGCTGATACTTAATGTAGAAAATATCTAGACAAATGCTGATGCTCACTGGAGAAAATATCTAGACAAATGCTGATGCTCACTGGAGAAAATATCAAGACAAATGCTGATACTCAATGGAGACAATATCTAGACAAATGCTGATGGATGCTCAATGTAGAAAATATCTAGACAAATGCTGATGCTCAATTGAGACAATATCTAGACAAATGCTGATACTTAATGTAGAAAATATCTAGACAAATGCTGATGCTCACTGGAGAAAATATCTAGACAAATGCTGATGCTCACTGGAGAAAATTTCTAGACAAATGCTGATGCTCAATGGAGACAATATCTAGACAAATGCTGATGCTCATTGGAGAAAATATCTAGACAAATGCTGATACTCAATGGATACAATATCTAGACAA
>CM026390.1:52186637-52394448 GCA_014843695.1 Archivesica marissinica
GAAAATATCTAGACAAATGCTGATGCTCACTGGAGAAAATATCTAGACAAATGCTGATGCTCACTGGAGAAAATATCAAGACAAATGCTGATACTCAATGGATACAATATCTAGACAAATGCTGATGGATGCTCAATGTAGAAAATATCTAGACAAATGCTGATGCTCAATTGAGCCAATATCTAGACAAATGCTGATACTTAATGTAGAAAATATCTAGACAAATGCTGATGCTCACTGGAGAAAATATCTAGACAAATGCTGATGCTCACTGGAGAAAATTTCTAGACAAATGCTGATGCTCAATGGAGACAATATCTAGACAAATGCTGATGCTCACTGGTGACTCTATCTAGACAAATGCTGATGCTCAATGGTGAAAATATATAGACAAATGTTGATGCTCAATGGAGAATATATCTAGTCAAATGCTGATGCTCAATGGTGAAAATATCTAGACAAATGTTGATGCTCAATGGTGAAAATATCTAGACAAATGTTGATGCTCAATGGTGAAAATATCTAGACAAATGCTGATGCTCAATGGTGAAAATATCTAGACAAATGCTAATGCTCAATGGTGAAAATATCTAGACAACTGTTGATGCTTAATGGAAACAATATCTAGACAAATGCTGATGCTCAATGGTGAAAATATATAGACAAATGTTAATGCTCAATGGAGAATATATCTAGTCAAATGTTGATGCTCAATGGTGAAAATATCTAGACAAATGTTGATGCTCAATGGTGAAAATATCTAGACAAATGCTGATGCTCAATGGTGAAAATATCTAGACAAATGCTAATGCTCAATGGTGAAAATATCTAGACAACTGTTGATGCTTAATGGAAACAATATCTAGACAAATGCTGATGCTCAATGTAGAAAATATCTAGACAAATGTTGATGCTCAATGGAGAAAATATCAAGACAAATGCTGATACTCAATGGAGACAATATCTAGACAAATGCTGATGGATGCTCAATGTAGAAAATATCTAGACAAATGCTGATGCTCAATTGAGACAATATCTAGACAAATGCTGATACTTAATGTAGAAAATATCTAGACAAATGCTGATGCTCACTGGAGAAAATATCTAGACAAATGCTGATGCTCACTGGAGAAAATATCAAGACAAATGCTGATACTCAATGGAGACAATATCTAGACAAATGCTGATGGATGCTCAATGTAGAAAATATCTAGACAAATGCTGATGCTCAATGGAGACAATATCTAGACAAATGCTGATGCAATGGAGAAAATATCTAGACAAATGCTGATGCTCACTGGAGAAAATATCTAGACAAATGCTGATGCTCAATGGAGAAATATCTAGACAAATGCTGATGCTCAATGGAGAAAATATCTAGACAAATGCTGATGCTCAATGGATAAAACAATATCTAGACAAATGCTGATGCTCAATGGAGAAAATATCTAGACAAATGCTGATGCTGAGTTGAGTAGCAAATATCTAGACAAATGCTGATGCTCAATGGAGTAAATATCTAGACAAATGCTGATGCTTAATGGAGAAAATATCTAGACAAATGCTGATGCTTAATGTAGAAAATATCTAGACAAATGCTGATGCTCAATGGAGACAATATCTAGACAAATGCTGATGCTTAATGGAGAAAATATCTAGACAAATGTTGATGCTCAATGTAGAAAATATCTAGACAAATGTTGATGCTCAATGTAGAAAATATCTAGACAAATGCTGATGCTCAATGGTGAAAATATCTAGACAAATGTTGATGCTCAATGGTGAAAATATATAGACAAATGTTGATGCTCAATGGAGAATATATCTAGTCAAATGCTGATGCTCAATGGTGAAAATATCTAGACAAATGCTAATGCTCAATGGTGAAAATATCTAGACAACTGTTGATGCTTAATGGAAACAATATCTAGACAAATGCTGATGATCAATGGAGAAAATATCTAGACAAATGCTGATACTCAATGTAGAAAATATCTAGACAAATGTTGATGCTCAATGGAGAAAATATCAAGACAAATGCTGATACTCAATGGAGACAATATCTAGACAAATGCTGATGGATGCTCAATGTAGAAAATATCTAGACAAATGCTGATGCTCAATTGAGACAATATCTAGACAAATGCTGATACTAATATAGAAAATATCTAGACAAATGCTGATGCTCACTGGAGAAAATATCTAGACAAATGCTGATGCTCACTGGAGAAAATATCAAGACAAATGCTGATACTCAATGGAGACAATATCTAGACAAATGCTGATGGATGCTCAATGTAGAAAATATCTAGACAAATGCTGATGCTCAATTGAGACAATATCTAGACAAATGCTGATACTTAATGTAGAAAATATCTAGACAAATGCTGATGCTCACTGGAGAAAATATCTAGACAAATGCTGATGCTCACTGGAGAAAATTTCTAGACAAATGCTGATGCTCAATGGAGACAATATCTAGACAAATGCTGATGCTCAATGGTGAAACTATCTAGACAAATGCTGATGCTCAATGGTGAAAATATATAGACAAATGTTGATGCTCAATGGAGAATATATCTAGTCAAATGTTGATGCTCAATGGTGAAAATATCTAGACAAATGTTGATGCTCAATGGTGAAATATCTAGACAAATGCTGATGCTCAATGGTGAAAATATCTAGACAAATGCTAATGCTCAATGGTGAAAATATCTAGACAACTGTTGATGCTTAATGGAAACAATATCTAGACAAATGCTGATACTCAATGGAGACAATATCTAGACAAATGCTGATGATGCTCAATGTAGAAAATATCTAGACAAATGCTGATGCTCAATTGAGACAATATCTAGACAAATGCTGATACTTAATGTAGAAAATATCTAGACAAATGCTGATGCTCACTGGAGAAAATATCTAGACAAATGCTGATGCTCACTGGAGAAAATATCAAGACAAATGCTGATACTCAATGGAGACAATATCTAGACAAATGCTGATGGATGCTCAATGTAGAAAATATCTAGACAAATGCTGATGCTCAATTGAGACAATATCTAGACAAATGCTGATACTTAATGTAGAAAATATCTAGACAAATGCTGATGCTCACTGGAGAAAATATCTAGACAAATGCTGATACTCAATGGAGACAATATCTAGACAAATGCTGATGGATGCTCAATGTAGAAAATATCTAGACAAATGCTGATGCTCACTGGAGAAAATATCTAGACAAATGTTGATGCTCACTGGAGAAAATATCAAGACAAATGCTGATACTCAATGGAGACAATATCTAGACAAATGCTGATGGATGCTCATTGTAGAAAATATCTAGACAAATGCTGATGCTCAATTGAGACAATATCTAGACAAATGCTGATACTTAATGTAGAAAATATCTAGACAAATGCTGATGCTCACTGGAGACAATATCTAGACAAATGCTGATACTTAATGTAGAAAATATCTAGACAAATGCTGATGCTCACTGGAGAAAATATCTAGACAAATGCTGATGCTCACTGGAGAAAATTTCTAGACAAATGCTGATGCTCAATGGAGACAATATCTAGACAAATGCTCAATGGTGAAACTATCTAGACAAATGCTGATGCTCAATGGTGAAAATATATAGACAAATGTTGATGCTCAATGGAGAATATATCTAGTCAAATGTTGATGCTCAATGGTGAAAATATCTAGACAAATGTTGATGCTCAATGGTGAAAATATCTAGACAAATGCTGATGCTCAATGGTGAAAATATCTAGACAAATGCTAATGCTCAATGGTGAAAATATCTAGACAACTGTTGATGCTTAATGGAAACAATTTCTAGACAAATGCTGATGCTCAATGTAGAAAATATCTAGACAAATGTTGATGCTCAATGGAGAAAATATCAAAACAAATGCTGATACTCAATGGAGACAATATCTAGACAAATGCTGATGGATGCTCAATGTAGAAAATATCTAGACAAATGCTGATGCTCAATGTAGAAAATATCTAGACAAATGCTGATGCTCACTGGAGAAAATATCTAGACAAATGCTGATGCTCACTGGAGAAAATTTCTAGACAAATGCTGATGCTCAATGGAGACAATATCTAGACAAATGCTGATGCTCATTGGAGAAAATATCTAGACAAATGCTGATACTCAATGGATACAATATCTAGACAAATGCTGATGGATGCTCAATGTAGAAAATATCTAGACAAATGCTGATGCTCAATTGAGCCAATATCTAGACAAATGCTGATACTTAATGTAGAAAATATCTAGACAAATGCTGATGCTCACTGGAGAAAATATCTAGACAAATGCTGATGCTCACTGGAGAAAATTTCTAGACAAATGCTGATGCTCAATGGAGACAATATCTAGACAAATGCTGATGCTCACTGGTGACACTATCTAGACAAATGCTGATGCTCAATGGTGAAATATATAGATAAATGTTGATGCTCAATGGAGAATATATCTAGTCAAATGCTGATGCTCAATGGTGAAAATATCTAGACAAATGTTGATGCTCAATGGTGAAAATATCTAGACAAATGTTGATGCTCAATGGTGAAAATATCTAGACAAATGCTGATGCTCAATGGTGAAAATATCTAGACAAATGCTAATGCTCAATGGTGAAAATATCTAGACAACTGTTGATGCTTAATGGAAACAATATCTAGACAAATGCTGATGCTCAATGGAGAAAATATCTAGACAAATGCTGATACTCAATGTAGAAAATATCTAGACAAATGTTGATGCTCAATGGAGAAAATATCAAGACAAATGCTGATACTCAATGGAGACAATATCTAGACAAATGCTGATGGATGCTCAATGTAGAAAATATCTAGACAAATGCTGATGCTCAATTGAGACAATATCTAGACAAATGCTGATACTTAATGTAGAAAATATCTAGACAAATGCTGATGCTCACTGGAGAAAATATCTAGACAAATGCTGATAGTCAATGGAGACAATATCTAGACAAATGTTGATGGATGCTCAATGTAGAAAATATCTAGACAAATGCTGATGCTCACTGGAGAAAATATCTAGACAAATGCTGATGCTCACTGGAGAAAATATCAAGACAAATGCTGATACTCAATGGAGACAATATCTAGACAAATGCTGATGGATGCTCAATGTAGAAAATATCTAGACAAATGCTGATGCTCAATTGAGACAATATCTAGACAAATGCTGATACTTAATGTAGAAAATATCTAGACAAATGCTGATGCTCACTGGAGAAAATATCTAGACAAATGCTGATAGTCAATGGAGACAATATCTAGACAAATGTTGATGGATGCTCAATGTAGAAAATATCTAGACAAATGCTGATGCTCACTGGAGAAAATATCTAGACAAATGCTGATGCTCACTGGAGAAAATATCAAGACAAATGCTGATACTCAATGGAGACAATATCTAGACAAATGTGCTGATGCTCAATGGTGAAAATATCTAGACAAATGCTAATGCTCAATGGTGAAAATATCTAGACAACTGTTGATGCTTAATGGAAACAATATCTAGACAAATGCTGATGCTCAATGTAGAAAATATCTAGACAAATGTTGATGCTCAATGGAGAAAATATCAAAACAAATGCTGATACTCAATGGAGACAATATCTAGACAAATGCTGATGGATGCTCAATGTAGAAAATATCTAGACAAATGCTGATGCTCAATTGAGACAATATCTAGACAAATGCTGATACTTAATGTAGAAAATATCTAGACAAATGCTGATGCTCACTGGAGAAAATATCTAGACAAATGCTGATGCTCACTGGAGAAAATATCAAGACAAATGCTGATACTCAATGGAGACAATATCTAGACAAATGCTGATGGATGCTCAATGTAGAAAATATCTAGACAAATGCTGATGCTCAATGGAGAAAATATCTAGACAAATGCTGATGCTCAATGGAGAAAATATCTAGACAAATGCTGATGCTCACTGGAGAAAATATCTAGACAAATGCTGATGCTCAATGGAGACAATATCTAGACAAATGCTGATGCTCATTGGAGAAAATATCTAGACAAATGCTGATACTCAATGGATACAATATCTAGACAAATGCTGATGGATGCTCAATGTAGAAAATATCTAGACAAATGCTGATGCTCAATTGAGCCAATATCTAGACAAATGCTGATACTTAATGTAGAAAATATCTAGACAAATGCTGATGCTCACTGGAGAAAATATCTAGACAAATGCTGATGCTCACTGGAGAAAATTTCTAGACAAATGCTGATGCTCAATGGAGACAATATCTAGACAAATGCTGATGCTCACTGGTGACACTATCTAGACAAATGCTGATGCTCAATGGTGAAAATATATAGACAAATGTTGATGCTCAATGGAGAATATATCTAGTCAAATGCTGATGCTCAATGGTGAAAATATCTAGACAAATGTTGATGCTCAATGGTGAAAATATCTAGACAAATGTTGATGCTCAATGGTGAAAATATCTAGACAAATGCTGATGCTCAATGGTGAAAATATCTAGACAAATGCTAATGCTCAATGGTGAAAATATCTAGACAACTGTTGATGCTTAATGGAAACAATATCTAGACAAATGCTGATGCTCAATGGAGAAAATATCTAGACAAATGCTGATACTCAATGTAGAAAATATCTAGACAAATGTTGATGCTCAATGGAGAAAATATCAAGACAAATGCTGATACTCAATGGAGACAATATCTAGACAAATGCTGATGGATGCTCAATGTAGAAAATATCTAGACAAATGCTGATGCTCAATTGAGACAATATCTAGACAAATGCTGATACTTAATGTAGAAAATATCTAGACAAATGCTGATGCTCACTGGAGAAAATATCTAGACAAATGCTGATGCTCACTGGAGAAAATATCAAGACAAATGCTGATACTCAATGGAGACAATATCTAGACAAATGCTGATGGATGCTCAATGTAGAAAATATCTAGACAAATGCTGATGCTCAATTGAGACAATATCTAGACAAATGCTGATACTTAATGTAGAAAATATCTAGACAAATGCTGATGCTCACTGGAGAAAATATCTAGACAAATGCTGATGCTCACTGGAGAAAATTTCTAGACAAATGCTGATGCTCAATGGAGACAATATCTAGACAAATGCTCAATGGTGAAACTATCTAGACAAATGCTGATGCTCAATGGTGAAAATATATAGACAAATGTTGATGCTCAATGGAGAATATATCTAGTCAAATGTTGATGCTCAATGGTGAAAATATCTAGACAAATGTTGATGCTCAATGGTGAAAATATCTAGACAAATGCTGATGCTCAATGGTGAAAATATCTAGACAAATGCTAATGCTCAATGGTGAAAATATCTAGACAACTGTTGATGCTTAATGGAAACAATATCTAGACAAATGCTGATGCTCAATGTAGAAAATATCTAGACAAATGTTGATGCTCAATGGAGAAAATATCAAGACAAATGCTGATACTCAATGGAGACAATATCTAGACAAATGCTGATGGATGCTCAATGTAGAAAATATCTAGACAAATGCTGATGCTCAATTGAGACAATATCTAGACAAATGCTGATACTTAATGTAGAAAATATCTAGACAAATGCTGATGCTCACTGGAGAAAATATCTAGACAAATGCTGATGCTCACTGGAGAAAATATCTAGACAAATGCTGATACTCAATGGAGAAATCAATATCTAGACAAATGCTGATGGATGCTCAATGTAGAAAATATCTAGACAAATGCTGATGCTCAATTGAGACAATATCTAGACAAATGCTGATACTTAATGTAGAAAATATCTAGACAAATGCTGATGCTCACTGGAGAAAATATCTAGACAAATGCTGATGCTCATGGAGAAAATTCTAGACAAATGCTGATGCTCAATGGAGAAATATCTAGACAAATGCTGATGCTCATGGGAAAATATCTAGACAAATGCTGATGCTCATGGGAAAATTAGAAAATGTGATCTCAATGGGAATATCTAGCAATACTCAATGGAGACAATATCTAGACAAATGCTGATGGATGCTCAATGTAGAAAATATCTAGACAAATGCTGTGCTCATGGAGAAATATCTAGACAAATGTGATGGATCTCAATGGAGACAATATCTAGACAATGGCAATATCTAGACAAATGCTGATACTTAATGTAGAAAATATCTAGACAAATGCTGATGCTCACTGGAGAAAATATCTAGACAAATGCTGATGCTCACTGGAGAAAATTTCTAGACAAATGCTGATGCTCAATGGAGACAATATCTAGACAAATGCTGATGCTCAATGGTGAAACTATCTAGACAAATGCTGATGCTCAATGGTGAAAATATATAGACAAATGTTGATGCTCAATGGAGAATATATCTAGTCAAATGTTGATGCTCAATGGTGAAAATATCTAGACAAATGTTGATGCTCAATGGTGAAAATATCTAGACAAATGCTGATGCTCAATGGTGAAAATATCTAGACAAATGCTAATGCTCAATGGTGAAAATATCTAGACAACTGTTGATGCTTAATGGAAACAATATCTAGACAAATGCTGATGCTCAATGTAGAAAATATCTAGACAAATGTTGATGCTCAATGGAGAAAATATCAAGACAAATGCTGATACTCAATGGAGACAATATCTAGACAAATGCTGATGGATGCTCAATGTAGAAAATATCTAGACAAATGCTGATGCTCAATTGAGACAATATCTAGACAAATGCTGATACTTAATGTAGAAAATATCTAGACAAATGCTGATGCTCACTGGAGAAAATATCTAGACAAATGCTGATGCTCACTGGAGAAAATATCAAGACAAATGCTGATACTCAATGGAGACAATATCTAGACAAATGCTGATGGATGCTCAATGTAGAAAATATCTAGACAAATGCTGATGCTCAATTGAGACAATATCTAGACAAATGCTGATACTTAATGTAGAAAATATCTAGACAAATGCTGATGCTCACTGGAGAAAATATCTAGACAAATGCTGATGCTCACTGGAGAAAATTTCTAGACAAATGCTGATGCTCAATGGAGACAATATCTAGACAAATGCTAAATATCTAGACAAATGCTGATGCTCATGGGAAAATTTAGACAAATGTGATGCTCAATGGAGAATATCTAGCAAATGTGATGCTCAATGGTGAAAATATCTAGACAAATGTTGATGCTCAATGGTGAAAATATCTAGACAAATGCTGATGCTCAATGGTGAAAATATCTAGACAAATGCTAATGCTCAATGGTGAAAATATCTAGACAACTGTTGATGCTTAATGGAAACAATATCTAGACAAATGCTGATGCTCAATGTAGAAAATATCTAGACAAATGTTGATGCTCAATGGAGAAAATATCAAGACAAATGCTGATACTCAATGGAGACAATATCTAGACAAATGCTGATGGATGCTCAATGTAGAAAATATCTAGACAAATGCTGATGCTCAATTGAGACAATATCTAGACAAATGCTGATACTTAATGTAGAAAATATCTAGACAAATGCTGATGCTCACTGGAGAAAATATCTAGACAAATGCTGATGCTCACTGGAGAAAATATCAAGACAAATGCTGATACTCAATGGAGACAATATCTAGACAAATGCTGATGGATGCTCAATGTAGAAAATATCTAGACAAATGCTGATGCTCAATTGAGACAATATCTAGACAAATGCTGATACTTAATGTAGAACATATCTAGACAAATGCTGATGCTCACTGGAGAAAATATCTAGACAAATGCTGATGCTCACTGGAGAAAATTTCTAGACAAATGCTGATGCTCAATGGAGACAATATCTAGACAAATGCTGATGCTCATTGGAGAAAATATCTAGACAAATGCTGATGCTCAATGGAGACAATATCTAGACAAACATCTTTCATCATATTCATGCCAGTAATATATGAGAAGAATTTTGAAATATTGCCAATCAGTTGACCTAGTGGCCTAGTTTTAAGACATAGTGACCTCATTTGAGAAATATCGATCATAATGCGATGAATTGTCATGATGCTTCCACAAGTGGTTCAGTAGCAAAATGTTGATGATGAATGAAGGCATATCAGGCTGTAATAATGATGAAATGTGTAACCGTTATATGTTTCTTTATTAACCCATTCAACACTAAGTAACAGACATGGACTGGTCCACGATATTTTTAGACCGATAAATTTATCCGAAAATTACAATTGGACTAGTTCATTTATATCAAAATGGGTAATTTTTACTAAAAAGTGTAAAATTACTAGCAAAAAGTATAGATCCTGATGAGACGGGTCGCTACAAGCACTTTGATAAGGAGCTTTTACCGTATCAATGGTCTCACCAGAACTACAAGATAAATAATAATAATAATATTAAATAATTTTATATATTGCAAGTTTGCAACCTGGCACCATTAAAACGTAAAGACATCCGAGCGCCGGTTTCATACAGTAAAATTACACAAAACAACACCATAGCTCCAACAACTAAACTCGTAGCATTTTGCCATTAGGATATAGGTATTGTTTACTAGCCGATATATAGATTGGCATTATAAGTGCTCCAAGAAGCTCTCCAGAGACAATGTCCATTAGAAGATTTCAGCCTTCACTAGTTTCTTGGAGGTAGTAGAAAAAGGACTAATTGTATTATCCTAGATCCATATGCATGGTGAAATAGAAACAACATTGCCAGCAGACAGAGAGTGAGTTTGTGATTTGTTTTGTTTTTTATTTAACCCATTAGACACAAAGTAGCTGACATGGACTGTTGCATGATATTTTTAGACCAATAAATGAATAAGAAAATTATATTTGGACCAGTTCATTTATCAAAATGGGTAATTTAATAGTAATATTACTAGCAGCAAAAAGTGCAGATCCTGATAAGATGGCTCATTACGAGCCGGCTCATCTGGATCTACACTATTTGTAAGCCTATTTAGAGGTATGGGGCGTTGAAAGGGTTAACTTTATTTATCGTCGCTACTGGACAGGAAGTTTACCTAACAACACCTTTCCTGCGCAGACTCCACCAAGGTGCACGACCTCCGTAAGAAACTGCCAACTTTTTCATATAAATGAGACACGGCCTGAGTGTGGCTCGAACCCTTGACCAAAAGTGTGATAGGTTACAGTGGTATGTATACAAGTCAGCGACCGTAACAACTCGACCACGGAGGTGCACTGAGTTCGGGATCAAACTATAGTTAGAACAATAGAAGATGCATTGTGCATGTCTAGTAGAGCTGCCATGCGTACTCACGTTAGTCAAAATCCCGATTTATATGTATTTCTTGAATCTGATACGTACTGAAATGCAAATACTTTCGGAGATGTATTTATGTAGAAATCTGAGATGATATAATATACAACATCATGCCACTCAGAATGCATAGGACAATCATATTTCTTAGTGGTTACGGACATTTGTGCAATTATATGCAGATCTTTGCTTTATATACGGCATGCCCCCGATTAAATGGTCCCCTAATAAAAGCCCCTCCCCCCCCCCCACCATTTTGAAGCAAAACAAAATAATGCTCATCTCAGTGTCTGCTACAATCATAGTCCATAAATGATTAATCTCTTCAGGAGGCGTCGCTCATGTGGGCAACCGGTAGCGATGATAAATAAATGGAAAACACACACACTTTGCATATAATTTGTCACAAAATGCATCACCCCCAGGGGCGTTTAAACTGGGTGTATACGGTATTCCATGTTTTAAGCAACTAGTACAAATACTGTGTTGATTTGTAACATACACAGACTAATGATGAAAGACGCATAAATCATCTCCGAATGCTAATTTCAATCTAAAATATTCCGCTCTCTAAAACTTTTTACCCGCTATATAGCTGCCATCTTAGAACAGGCGTCTTTAGGCTGGTCAAACTATAGTCTGATCAAACCAGTCTGCATTCGAGGTTGTTTAGTTAAACTACCAGTATAGTAACGATAGATTTGGCTCGAACTCGCTCAAAGTTACATCCGTCCGTATGTCCATTATACAAGAGTAACATATATGTGATCCGTAAGTATATCTCCTATGATGTAAATAGTACTAAATACACACATTTTAAAAGGGCTAAGCACATTTCAACTGACTATGTTAAACAATTAACTGCTGAATAAATTGGAAGGAATGTGCAAACAACATAGATTTTAGCTCCACTATCCGAATAGCAAACAACATAAAGCCTGATCAGACGGCACGTTCTGCATGTGCAGATCTGGTTCTAATAACTGTTTGCGAAAGCAACATTAGTTCAGTTTATTTTGCAAATCAGGTAGCAACATTATACTGGTAGTGTTTTCCATGTAAAACAGAATTATCATTGTCCACCATTCTTCAAAGGGATATAACTCTGTCAGACTTCAACTGGGGAGAACAAGATTATGATTTATTTTATGCCTTTCAAAGAAATATAGAAATTCATCAGTGAAATAAATGTGTTGTTCCACTGGTTGAAAGCACATTTTATTTCTAACTGCTTTTTGGTGCGACTACTTTCAGAAAATATTTATATCCATTTGCCCAGTAATTAGAATAGAACATAATTATAGAACTTATTAATCCATTTCATTCTGGATACATTTAAAGGCTTTTGCAAACAACATAGATCCAGATCAGCCGCAGCGTGACGCTGCGTGCTGATCAGGATCTATGTTGTTTGCTAATCCAGATCAGCCGCAGCGTGACGCTGCGTGCTGATCAGGATCTATGTTGTTTGCTACATAGCCAAGTGTCTTAGCAAGATCATCTGAATAGGAAACAGCACAGAGCGTGACGCTGCGTGCTGATCAGGATCTATGTTGTTTGCTACATAGCCAAGTGTCTTAGCAAGATCATCTGAATAGGCAACAGCACAGAGCCTGATCAGATGGCACGTTCCGTGGTGGCTGATCTGGCTCTATGTTCTTTGCAAATACTGTTTGAACGGTATCCAGAATCAAATGGGTTAAGCATTTAGCATGCTCTTTATACACTTGAATATGCTTCACACAGTAACTATGACCATACATTTTATGTGGACGAAAACAAACTTGTGGAAAGAAAATGACAGGTGGAAAAGGGTCGGGGATGGAAAAAAAGTTGCTAAACAAGAGCAGGTTACTGTAATAATCTGCCTGATTCAGACAGGAATTTGTATGTTATTGTAAATATTTGTTATCAAATGAAAAAGTTTTACACGAATTTCATGCCTAATGTGCATAATTTGCCGATTAATTAACATTAATTTTAAATGTAAACTAGTTAAAGTGTGTATTAAATCATAGCAATGAGGTTTTTCAACATCAATGCAAGAGGCTCTCAGTGGGGGAAATAAAAACATGCGACCTTGGACATCTAAAACATAAAACAAAAAGAAAATTGTGTCTCATCTTCAGACGTTCGAAATAGTGTATTTTCACTTGTGGCTACTTGGCTACGTCACTCGTGAACATTCACTATTTCAGAGCTTACTCAATGAGGACTACTAGGACTATTCTACATAAATGTTGTTATTTTTTTTTTAGTTTATACAAATTTATTTTAGCTCGATTGCGAAACAAGTTATTTCAACTGATATTAATCACTCTCGGGACCTCATTCCTGATGGAATCCATCGCCATGAAGGAGAGAGAAGAGGCAATGTGGAATTTAAATGCCTTGTCTAAGGGCACAATCGTAACGGTTCCAGCGGGGCTTGAACTCCGGGCCTTTCGCACATGAAGCGAACACGTTTTCACTGCGCTATCACGACTTCCACAAATGTAGTTTGAACTGATTTGGAGATTTTAGGTAATTTTATATGACAACAAGAATGTGTAATGTATCCAGTCTAGCTTTAATTACTCTTTGTCAACAATGCATGTAACTAATAAAAGGGGGTATAGTAACATTAGCTTGCTGAAAGTTATACAATGCAATATCTATACAAACACATTTGAAAAGACAGATTTATTCATCGCTTATGAAATACAAGTAGAAAACAAACCTGGAAGAAAAACGATTCATCACTGCGTCTTTCCACTAGTATGTTTTAACGCACGTATTATATATTACACAAGTCTCAGTCATTCAACTGGTCTAAGGCACAGCGTCCAAAGCATTTGCAATTCTAATAGGCAAGCTTGCTATTATTGTCACACAAATATTACCCACAGTGTAAAATAAAACGAGGATCTAGAGGTCCTAAATCACTCAACTGACTTTTGTACTGTGATCACATATCAACAAACTGCATGGTACAAGTTACTTATTGTATGCATACAAGTATTAGGAACAACAGACCTTATTTGGCAAACTTCATACTATTGGTTCATGAGAAAAATGTATGGTTTTGCGTTTCAATTGACCTATCAACCAAGTCTTTGACCCCAAGTGACACCACCTGAATATTCTTGGTAGAGGTTGTTGTTTCAAAGATCCTATATACCAAACATTAGTCACACTATTGGTTTCTGAGAACAATATAATTCCATCATACAATTAAACGAATAAATTTTATTTTTATTTTAGGCTGAAAAATGTTTTAAATGATAGAAAACAATGCTACCATAAATAAGTGGTGGTAGAACGTCACATTTAGATGTAGTGGTACACCAACATATTTAATCCTAGAGCATTCACATTGAGGATATTTCAAAATGACAATGCAATGACAATAAAATTCATTGGACATGGATGATAGGTTTGGAGCATGATAACATGGATGATGATGTCATTAGTTGTTTATATCAATATTGTACTAGATCTAGTGACTGAGTGGAGCATAACTAGTTATCATCTTAATGACTGAATGGAGGCTGAACTATGACTGAATGGAGGCTGTGCTATTTATGACTAATGACTGAATGGAGGCTGTCCTATTTATGAGTAATGACCGAATGGAGGCTGTGCTATTTATGACTAATGACTGAATGGAGGCTGTCCTATTTATGACTAATGACTGAATGGAGGCTGTGCTATTTATGACTAATGACTGAATGGAGGCTGTCCTATTTATGATTAATGACTGAATGGAGGCTGTCCTATTTATGACTAATGACTGAATGGAGGCTGTGCTATTTATGACTAATGACTGAATGGAGGCTGTACTATCTATGACTAATGACTGAATGGAGGCTGTCCTATTTATGACTAATGACTGAATGGAGGCTGTCCTATTTATGACTAATGACTGAATGGAGGCTGTGCTATTTATGACTAATGACCGAATGGAGGCTGTGCTATTTATGACTAATGACTGAATGGAGGCTGTACTATTTATGACTAATGACTGAATGGAGGCTGTCCTATTTATGACTAATGACCGAATGGAGGCTGTCCTATTTATGACTAATGACCGAATGGAGGCTGTGCTATTTATGACTAATGACCGAATGGAGGCTGTCCTATTTATGACTAATGACCAAATGGAGGCTGTCCTATTTATGACTAATGACTGAATGGAGGCTGTACTATTTATGACTAATGACTGAATGGAGGCTGTACTATTTATGACTAATGACTGAATGGAGGCTGTGCTATTTATGACTAATGACTGAATGGAGGCTGTGCTATTTATGACTAATGACTGAATGGAGGCTGTGCTATTTATGACTAATGACTGAATGGAGGCTGTTTTACTCATGTACTATTTATGAGATAAGCATCACAAATCCTTTGTATATAATGATCTCTTGTGAAATGTTAATAATATCCCAGCAAATTTACAATACCGGAATCCTCAGGAATGAAATAGAATGAACGTCTTTGCAGATGTACTAACAAGATCCAAACACGTCAGATTTTCTACAGTTTGCTGTATGAGTTTTTCCTTTACTTTTTCGTTACTTGCCATATTATAACTGAGCCGAGTGCATGGAGTAAGTAAGTAGAGCCGAGTGCATGGAGTAAGTAAGTAGGGCCGAGTGCATGGAGTAAGTAAGTAGAGCCGAGTGCATGGAGTAAGTAAGTAGAGCCGAGTGCATGGAGTAAGTAAGTAGAGCCGAGTGCACGGAGTAAGTTAGTAGAGCCGAGTGCATGGAGTAAGTAAGTAGAGCCGAGTGCATGGAGTAAGTAAGTAGAGCCGAGTGCATGGAGTAAGTAAGTAGAGCCGAGTGCATGGAGTAAGTAAGTAGAGCCGAGTGCATGGAGTAAGTAAGTAGAGCCGAGTGCATGGAGTAAGTAAGTAGAGCCGAGTGCATGGAGTAAGTAAGTAGAGCCGAGTGCATGGAGTAAGTAAGTAGTGCCGAGTGCATGGAGTAAGTAAGTAGAGCCGAGTACATGGAGTAAGTAAGTAGAGCCGAGTGCAGGGAGTAAGTAAGTAGAGCCGAGTGCATGGAGTAAGTAAGTAGAGCCGAGTGCATGGAGTAAGTAAGTAGAGCCGAGTGCATGGAGTAAGTAAGTAGTCACTTAATATTGTGGTATCTCAAACACATTTAACTGTATACTGAAAAAAATAAGAGTTATCAATGAAGGTTATTTAAATACCCCCAGCAAGAAAGACCCACGAGATCTCCATGCAGCCCCTGTTCCGAACCCCATGTGACAAGTTTCAACTGCACCTGATTGGAGCTTTCTTTCCTTCCTTCCTGTTCCGAGAATACAGGAAATAACTTCCTAAATATAAATGCTTACCTTCTCTTCCTTTGAATGTAGAGAATGTAATCCTCTCACTCATGTATAATTCATTCAAATAATAATCCAGTAAGTTAACAGCTAATTTTCTATAAATTTATTCCACTTTAAATCCTAAACCTTGATCAATTAAACGCATGCGTCATTTCTATTTAAATCCTAATTCAATCAATTAATTCTTTGTGCCTCAGATAAACACTATAATGAAAGTCTATAAGAAAATGCTCAACATCCTTTTTAGGATCTAAAAATAGCAGAAATAAAAACACACTGAAAAACGACTTTCCTTCCTCCACAAAGAGGTCCATTCATCAGTTGTTGAAATGTTTCTGTCCGTCAAATTATTTTACGCCTAATTAAAGCATGAAACATTATTATGCACCTTTCAAATAAATGTCCTTTAATGACTCCACAGTCATTCAAACTTTTCATAACTCCATATCAAGTACCAGTCCCGTGTCAACGGCCTCGATGACGGGTCATTTGATTGTCCACTGTGACGACCCAAATATGACCAGGTGGTCAAGTGTTTAAGCAGATGACAGGAAGATATCCAGTACATTTACAAAGGAGTCAAAAAGGATCACAGTTTGCATCAAGGTGAGATTTCACTCTCTATCAAATGAATGAGGACAAATCAGGACAACTAGTGTTTATCTTTGACTTTAGTAAACTGGGCTATATGCATGTTCAAAACCTCCAGATTTCATGATCATTTCCTTTGTGCGTTTCATGTTTATTTATCGTAGCTACCGGTTGCTCATATGAGCGACGCCTCCTGAATTGATTAATCATTTTAGATTTTTGGAGGATAGTGCAATGATAGAGACAGAGACCCATTCCAGAGTCTTCTCTGGTTCTTTTACGTGCACAGCACAGTATAAAGCACTGACACGAGACCACAGTATAAAGTTCCCTCCGAAAGACTGTTAATTTTATTAGGGTCAGACGGGGTGATCGAACCTGCGATCCCTGGAATACCAGTCCAACGCGATAACGACTGGATTACGGATCCGTCTGTCATTTTCTTTCTGCATTTCTTATCAATATATAGCAGTGGTTGAGTTAGTGGTTCAGGCATCAAACATTTCTGTCCTTATTTATAAACAACATTATTTTCTGTAAGTCTTTTGTTTTATTCTGTGAGTGTATATAACACAACTGAAGATTCTTTCTCTAGTAATTCATTATGCAGCTAGTGGACAATATAATCGTGTTGATCCTATATGTTGCAAGTATCTTTCTCAACTGCTGCAAACCCTTTCAATTCTCTACATTGAGACTACAGACAATAGCCAGCTTATTTTTTCCTGCAATCGGTACTTCACATCTATGACCCTCCATCTCACACTTGGCTCTTTTCAACCACTTCCTTACATCTATGACCCTCCATCTCCCACTTGGATGTCTTCAACCACATCCTCACATCTATGACCCTCCATCTCATACTTGGATGTCTTCAACCACATCCTCACATCTATGACCCTCCATCTCACACTTGGATGTCTTCAACCACATCCTCACATCTATGACTCTATGACACCCTCCATCTCCCACTTGGATGTCTTCAACCACATCCTCACATCTATGACCCTCCATCTCACACTTGGATGTCTTCAACCACATCCTCACATCTATGACTCTATGACACCCTCCATCTCCCACTTGGATGTCTTCAACCACATCCTCACATCTATGACACCCTCCATCTCACACTTGGATGTCTTCAACCACATCCTCACATCTATGACACCCTCCATCTCACACTTGGATGTCTTCAACCACATCCTCACATCTATGACCCTCCATCTCACACTTGGATGTCTTCAACCACATCCTCACATCTATGACCCTCCATCTCACACTTGGATGTCTTCAACCACATCCTTACATCTATGACCCTCCATCTCACACTTGGATGTCTTCAA
The DNA here is from genome assembly GCA_014843695.1 of Archivesica marissinica. Classification (NCBI taxonomy): domain Eukaryota; kingdom Metazoa; phylum Mollusca; class Bivalvia; order Venerida; family Vesicomyidae; genus Archivesica; species Archivesica marissinica. The sequence continues at coordinate 52,205,267 of CM026390.1, forward strand.
CCACATCCTTACATCTATGACCCTCCATCTCACACTTGGATGTCTTCAACCACATCCTTACATCTATGACCCTCCATCTCACACTTGGATGTCTTCAACCACATCCTCACATATATGACCCTCCATCTCCCACTTGGATGTCTTCAACCACATCCTCACATCTATGACTCTATGACACCCTCCATCTCCCACTTGGATGTCTTCAACCACATCCTCACATCTATGACCCTCCATCTCCCACTTGGATGTCTTCAACCACATCCTCACATCTATGACACCCTCCATCTCACACTTGGATGTCTTCAACCACATCCTCACATCTATGACCCTCCATCTCACACTTGGATGTCTTCAACCACATCCTCACATCTATGACTCTATGACACCCTCCATCTCACACTTGGCCGTCTTCAACCACATCCTTACATCTATGACCCTCCATCTCACACTTGGATGTCTTCAACCACATCCTTACATCTATGACTCTATGACACCCTCCATCTCACACTTGGATGTCTTCAACAACATCCTTACATCTATGACTCTATGACACCCTCCATCTCCCACTTGGCCGTCTTCAACCACATCCTTACCTCTATGACTCTATGACACCCTCCATCTCCCACTTGGCTCTCTTCAAAGACACCCTTACATCTATGACACCCTCAATTCTCCCACCCACACCCTCAATTCTCCCACTTGGCTCTCTTCAAAGACACCCTTACATCTATGACACCCTCCATCTCACACTTGGCTCTCTTTCTGCTTTCTCCTCAATCCCACACGTATGTACATATTATTTATACTTGACTATGTTTATTCAAAGAAATAAATATTGTTTAAACTACCTAAATCACATACTACTAAGAACACACACACTTTCCTCCATCTAGACATGGCTGTATGAGAGGACCTGTACATTTAAAATTCACTTTTAAATACCTTCGAGTACCATACGTTTATCTCTGTAAACCTTATGTTGAGTCATTTATGTCTACAGGTAAAACATACTTACACCATGTATACAAATAGGCTCAGGTCATTACCGTAACATTAACATATGAAAGAAATCATCAAACATTAATTTCACAGGAATAGAAAATGATGAAAGGTTGTGGTATGATCATGACCAAACTTGGCATGTGACAAGAACAGAAAATGATGAAAGGCTGTGGGATGATCATGACCAAACTTGGCATGTGACAAGAACAGAAAATGATGAAAGGCTGTGGGATGAACATGACCAAACTTGGCATGTGACAAGAACAGAAAATGATGAAAGGCTGTGGGATGAACATGACCAAACTTGGCATGTGAAAGAACAGAAAATGATGAAAGGTTGTGGTATAATCATGACCAAACTTGGCATGTGACAAGAACAGAAAATGATGAAAGGCTGTGGGATGAACATGACCAAACTTGGCATGTGAAAGAACAGAAAATGATGAAAGGTTGTGATATAATCATGACCAAACTTGGCATGTGACAAGAGAAGAAAATGATGAAAGGCTGTGGGATGATCATGACCAAACTTGGCATGTGTCAAGAAAAGAAAATGATGAAAGGCTGTGGGATGAACATGACCAAACTTAGCATGTGAAAGAACAGAAAATGATGAAAGGTTGTGGTATAATCATGACCAAACTTGGCAGGTGACAAGAAAAGAAAATGATGAAAGGTTGTTGGTATAATCATGACCAAACTTGGCATGTGACAAGAAATGAAAATGATGAAAGGTTGTGGTATGAACATGACCAAACTTGACAACACAGACATTTTGGATGAATGGGTTGACATAAATGGCATCGTACATGCAACCACATCTATTAAGCGACCATTATAAACATTTTTCCTATATAAATACATTCCATTGAAGGATATTTTCATTATGCGACCACATAATATTCGGCTCAGGATGCAGGCTAAATTATATCTCTCTTAAAAGACCCATGTATGAAACTCTACAAAATTTCACTTGACCATTGGGCATTTTACACATGTCTAAATTAGATAGTGAGTTTGCAAATGTATTGACCATTACCACCTGTCAGTCAAGCTTAACGATATCCAATCGACACTTCACACACCCTCAAGCAATGCTTATATTCCAAATCGGGCGTGCTAAACATTCTGAAAAAGTAATCTACGGATTTAAACAAGTATTTGATTGGCGGGGTGCCATGCTTTCTGTTCTTTTCCGTTCTTTTCCGAATAAAATATACAGCGGACACCTGCTTTACACATCTTCGCACAGTGCTTGAATCTTTAGAACTTAATCTCATATTAAACCAATGTTACTAGACTCAATTGTTTGAGACAGATCATTTTTGACGATTTAATGATTTAGCAGAATAATGACACGTATTTTCTTGCTTCACTTTTTGTGGTGCTAATATTTGCGTCCTGAGATGTCACAAATAATAAATTAATGAGGGTATTTCCGAATAAACATCGGCGTCACATTGCATTAAGATGACCGAGAAGTGAGGGCGTTACATTCAATACGGTCCTTGCATTACAGCAATTCCAACAAACAAATTTTCTTTAGCCCGATCAAAATTAGGCTTGTCTTGGCTGCATCTATTATACAACTAGCCCAATGCTCTGCCATTGTCGTGCTATATTGGAGAGAGAATACAGTGTCATCGAGAGGTTTGTGTGGATGCTGGGGGGGACGTATGTGTGCTAGTGGGGGTAGAATACAGTGTCATCGAGAGGTTTGTGTGGACGTTGGGGGGACGTATGTGTGCTAGTGGGGTTAGAATACAGTGTCATCGAGGGGTTTGTGTTGACGCTGGGGGGATGTATGTGTGCTAGTGGGGGTAGAATATAGTGTCATTGAGAGGTTTGTGTGGATGTTGGGGGGGACGTATGTGTGCTAGTGGGGGTAGAATACAGTGTCATCGAGGGGTTTGTGTGGACGTTGGGGGGGACGTATGTGTGCTAGTGGGGTTAGAATACAGTGTCATCGAGGGGTTTGTGTTGACGCTGGGGGGATGTATGTGTGCTAGTGGGGGTAGAATATAGTGTCATTGAGAGGTTTGTGTGGATGTTGGGGGGGACGTATGTGTGCTAGTGGGGGTAGAATACAGTGTCATCGAGGGGTTTGTGTGCTAGTGGGAGTAGGGCAAACAATATATACATGAGTATGGGGTTTGTGCGTATGTAAGGGCATACACATCCCTCTCCAACAATTATCCCTCTCCAACAATTATCCCTTTACAACAATTGTCCCTCTCCAACAATTATCCCTTTACAACAATTGTCCCTCTCCAACAATTATCCCTCTACAACAATTGTCCCTCTCCAACAATTGTCCCTCTACAACAATTGTCCCTCTCCAACAATTATCCCTCTACAACAATTATCCCTTTACAACAATTGTCCCTCTCCAACAATTATCCCTCTACAACAATTGTCCCTCTCCAACAATTATCCCTCTACAACAATTATCCCTCTACAACAATTGTCCTTCTCCAACAATTATCCCTCTACAACAATTGTCCCTCTCCAACAATTATCCCTCTACAACAATTATCCCTCTACAACAATTATCCATTTACAACAATTGTCCCTCTCCAACAATTATCCCTCTACAACAATTATCCCTCTACAACAATTATCCATTTACAACAATTGTCCCTCTCCAACAATTATCCCTCTACAACAATTATCCCTCTATAACAATTATCCCTCTCCAACAATTGTCCTTTTACAACAATTGTCCCTCTCCAACAATTGTCCTTTTACAACAATCCGTGTCCCTTCTCAACAATTGTACCTCTCCAACAACTGTCTGTGGGCACTGATTGCATACATACCACACAGAAATACGAGTCTATTGTACCGTGCTGAGTGACTGTCTGTGGGCACTGATTGCATACATACCACACAAGTATGAGTCTATTGTACCGTGCTGAGTGACTGTCTGTGGGCACTGATTGCATACATACCACACAGAAGTACGAGTCTATTGTACCATGCTGAGTGACTGTCTGTGGGCACTGATTGCATACATACCACACAAGTATGAGTCTATTGTACCGTGCTGAGTGACTGTCTGTGGGCACTGATTGCATACATACCACACAAGTATGAGTCTATTGTACCGTGCTGAGTGACTGTCTGTGGGCACTGATTGCATACATACCACACAGAAGTATGAGTCTATTGTACCATGCTTCACAACCTCACCCCAAAAATCCTATTTACATAACAGTGATTAAATTACCCCATTTGCTTTCACTTTGTATAATGTTGCCTATCCTACATTTGTCATGGTTTGACATTAAGAATTGATATATTAATTGAATTAAATACTTTCTACCTACACAATTCTGTTCAATGCAGAATACTATACATACAGGTGTTTTATATATATATATATATATATAGTTATCTGTGTACAATCAGTTAGATGATATTTACAATAACAAACAGTAATACTGAAACTCCATGATTTAGCTATACCAATAACAATAAACACACAATAAGGAAATACTAATCAAACATTAACTTTCTGTTATAGTACACAGTATAGGGGGGGGGGAGCTACAGGTAGTACTGTCACCTAGGCAGTGTGGTGAGGGTTACAGTAGCACTATCACCCAGGAGATGGGGGTTACAGTAGCACTATCACCCAGGAGGGGTGACAGTAGCACTATCACCCAGGAGATGGGGGTTACAGTAGTACTATCACCAGGAGATGGAGGTTACAGTAGCACTATCACCCAGGAGATAGGGGTTTCAGTAGTACTATCACCCAGGAGATGGAGGTTACAGCAGTAGATATCACCCAGGAGAGGGTTGTAGTACTACAGAGTATACGAGCACTATCACCCAGGAGATAGGGGTTTCAGTAGTACTATCACCCAGGAGATGGAGGTTACAGTAGCACTATCACCCAGGAGATAGGGGTTTCAGTAGTACTATCACCCAGGAGATGGAGGTTACAGTAGCACTATCACCCAGGAGATAGGGGTTTCAGTAGTACTATCACCCAGGAGATGTGGTTACAGTAGCACTATCACCCAGGAGATAGGGGTTACAGTAGCACTATCACCCAGGAGATAGGGGTTACAGTAGCACTATCACCCAGGAGATAGGGGTTACAGTAGCACTATCACCCAGGAGATGGAGGTTTCAGTAGCACTATCACCCGGGAGATGGAGGTTTCAGTAATACTATCACCCAGGAGATGGGGGTTACAGTAGTACTATCACCCGGGAGATGGGGGTTACAGTAGTACTATCACCCGGGAGATGTGGGTTACAGTAGTACTATCACCCGGGCGATGGAGGTTACAGTAGCACTATCACCCGGGCGATGGAGGTTACAGTAGCACTATTACCCGGGCGATGGAGGTTACAGTAGCACTATCACCCGGGAGATGGAGGTTACAGTAGTACTATCACCCGGGAGATGGGGGTTACAGTATACTATCACCCAGGAGATGGAGGTTACAGTAGCACTATCACCCAGGAGATAGGGGTTTCAGTAGTACTATCACCCAGGAGATAGGGGTTTCAGTAGCACTATCACCAGGGAGATGTGGGTTACCGTATCACTATCACCCAGGCGATGGAGGTTACAGTAGTACTATTACCCGGGAGATGGGAGTTACAGTAGTACTATTACCCGGGCGATGGAGGTTACAGTAACTATCACCCGGGAGATGGGGTTACAGTAGTACTATCACCCGGGCAATGGAGGTTACAGTAGCACAATCACCAGGGAGATGTGGGTTACAATAGCACTATCACCCAGGAGATGGAGGTTACAGTAGTACTATCACCCAGGGAGATGGAGGTTACAGTAGTACTATCACCCAGGAGATGGAGGTTACAGTAGTACTATCACCCAGGAGATGGAGGTTACAGTAGTACTATCACCCAGGAGATGGAGGTTACAGTAGTACTATCACCCAGGAGATAGGGGTTACAGTAGTACTATCACCCAGGAGATGGAGGTTACAGTAGTACTATCACCCAGGAGATGGAGGTTACAGTAGTACTATCACCCGGGAGATGGAGGTTACAGTAGTACTATCACCCAGGAGATGGAGGTTACAGTAGTACTATCACCCAGGAGATGTGGGTTACAGTAGTACTATCACCCAGGGAGATGGAGGTTACAGTAGTACTATCACCAGGGAGATGGAGGTTACAGTAGTACTATCACCCAGGGAGATGGAGGTTACAGTAGCACTATCACCTGGGAGATGGAGGTTACAGTAGTACTATCACCCAGGGAGATGGAGGTTACAGTAGCACTATCACCCAGGAGATGGGGGTTACAGTAGTACTATCACCCAGGAGATGGAGGTTACAGTAGCATTATCACCCAGGAGATGTGGGTTACAGTAGTACTATCACCCGGGAGATGGGGGTTACAGTATCACTATCACCCAGGAGATGGAGGTTACAGTATCACTATCACCCAGGGAGATGGAGGTTACAGTAGCACTATCACCTGGGAGATGGAGGTTACAGTAGTACTATCACCCAGGAGATGGAGGTTACAGTAGCACTATCACCTGGGAGATGGAGGTTACAGTAGTACTATCACCCAGGGAGATGGAGGTTACAGTAGTACTATCACCCAGGGAGATGGAGGTTACAGTAGTACTATCACCAGGGAGATGGGGTTACAGTAGCACTATCACCCAGGAGATGTGGGTTACAGTAGCACTATCACCCAGGAGATGGGGGTTACAGTAGTACTATCACCCGGGAGATGGGGTTACAGTAGCACTAACACCCAGGAGATGTGGGTTACAGTAGCACTATCACCCAGGAGATGGGGGTTACAGTAGTATTATCACCCAGGAGATGGAGGTTACAGTAGTACTATCACCCAGGAGATGGAGGTTACAGTAGTACTATCACCCAGGAGATGGGGGTTACAGTAGTACTATCACCCAGGAGATAGGGGTTACAGTAGTACTATCACCCAGGAGATAGGGGTTACAGTAGTACTATCACCCAGGAGATAGGGGTTACAGTAGTACTATCACCCAGGAGATGGAGGTTACAGTAGTACTATCACCCAGGAGATGTGGGTTACAGTAGCACTATCACCTGGGAGATGGAGGTTACAGTAGTACTATCACCCAGGAGATGGAGGTTACAGTAGCACTATCACCCAGGAGATGGGGGTTACAGTAGCACTATCACCCAGGAGATGGAGGTTACAGTAGTACTATCACCCGGGAGATGGAGGTTACAGTAGTACTATCACCCAGGAGATGTGGGTTACAGTAGTACTATCACCCAGGAGATGGGGGTTACAGTAGTACTATCACCCAGGAGATGGGGTTACAGTAGTACTATCACCCGGGAGATGGGGTTACAGTAGTACTATCACCCAGGAGATGGAGGTTACAGTAGTATTATCACCCAGGAGATGGAGGTTACAGTAGTACTATCACCCGGGAGATGGAGGTTACAGTAGCACTATCACCCAGGAGATGGAGGTTACAGTAGTACTATCACCCGGGAGATGGGGGTTACAGTAGTACTATCACCCAGGAGATGGAGGTTACAGTAGTACTATCACCCAGGGAGATGGAAGTTACAGTAGTACTATCACCCAGGAGATGGAGGTTACAGTATCACTATCACCCGGGGAGATGGAAGTTACAGTAGTACTATCACCCAGGAGATGGGGGTTACAGTAGCACTATCACCCAGGAGATGGAGGTTACAGTAGTACTATCACCCGGGAGATGGAGGTTACAGTATCACTATCACCCGGGGAATGGGGGTTACAGTAGTACTATCACCCGGGAGATGGAGGTTACAGTAGTACTATCACCCAGGGAATGGGGGTTACAGTAGTACTATCACCCGGGAGATGGAGGTTACAGTATCACTATCACCCGGGGAATGGGGGTTACAGTAGTACTATCACCCGGGAGATGGAGGTTACAGTATCACTATCACCCGGGGAATGGGGGTTACAGTAGTACTATCACCCGGGGAATGGGGGTTACAGTATCACTATCACCCGGGGAATGGGGGTTACAGTAGTACAGTCACAGGGGAAGTGGAGGTTACAGTATCACTATCACCCGGGGAATGGGGGTTACAGTAGTACAGTCACAGGGGAAGTGGGTTACAGTAGTACAGTCACAGGGGAAGTGGGTTACAGTAGTACAGTCACAGGGGAAGTGGGTTACAGTAGTACAGTCACAGGGGAAGTGGGTTACAGTAGTACAGTCACAGGGGAAGTGGGTTACAGTAGTACAGTCACAGGGGAAGTGGGTTACAGTAGTACAGTCACAGGGGAAGTGGGTTACAGTAGTACAGTCACAGGGGAAGTGGGTTACAGTAGTACAGTCACAGGGGAAGTGGGTGGGTGGGGGGGGGTGATACAATAATTCTGTTTATAAAGGATATGCTGATTATTAACACTGATGATCAAAAGATACACTTTATTTTTATTTCAGTTTATTTAACCATAAGCACTTGACCACAGAGGCGGACAAGACACTAAGTGTTGATGGTTCCAAAGGGTTTCTCATATAAAGAAATGCCATTAAAGGCCTGCAGTTTGACCCCGTCCAATTGTAAAGATTTATACTTTACTACCTGTTCCATGTGATTAGTGGCTTGTATCAACAATGTAGCAGTACATTCAGTATAATTTGGCGTATGTAGGTATTTTCTAACGGTTAATATGCACGATCACTCTGTGAGCTGAGAATTAGTCAAAATGAGGCCCTGACAATTTAAGTAAACGTATATTATTGATTGTAAAGAAAATTGATAGTTATGAGTATTCAAACTACATAATCCAGATCAGCCCAGGGACATAGATTACATGTTATGTAGGTGCCTCATCAGCCGTAGCGTAATCACTGAGACTGATAATTTGTATGCATGTATATAATATATGTGTATGGGCCGGAGGCCTTGAATTACGAATAAACTGTTAAACTGATCAGGATCTATGTTGTTTGTAAGGTCGGAGTTTCGTCACTTTCATATTCTGTTCTGTCACTTTCATGTATCATCTGGTTTAAAAAGGCCGCCAGATTAAGTGTGAAAATAATGCCTGTTTATACCTTGCCCAAATGTTGGATTTGAACTGGAGCGTACAACGGAGTCTTGTATTATTCTTGACTTGCACTAATTATATATCTACAGTATTATTCGCAAGTTTTCTGTTATATTTTAAATATTTCTCTGTGTCAGTGTGTGTTTACCGATATTGATGCTACATAATAATCACAGTGAATGCTATGAGTACATGTATAATATTATAATTATAATCTCTTGAACATACGAGTATTACACATATTCTGCCGATTTCTACAAGTAAAATAACAATGTATGTAACTGATGAGCAGAGAAAAGAATTGCTGACTTTCTTGCAAAATAAGAACTGGGACGTAGAGATGGAAATAGAAGAAACAGCCACCGCCATGCCCGTTGCAGAGGCTGCTTACGTACCTCCCCCTATGCCTCAGCATGCTGAAGGTGTTGCTGAGTGTCCACTGTGCTTGTGTTCCCCTTGCATAATAAATGAACAGAACAAACAACTTTGGTGGCATGCTAATAATCGTCCACCGCATAATCTAAATTCACATGAGAGAAAGCTTCTATACAGGAGGTTTTGGGCAATGCTATATAATTGTGGCGCATGGAAAGATGTCAGATATATAGAGAGAAAAGTAGCGGCTAGAAGAGGAGACTGTACTTGGCATAAGAGGGAATTGATGCCTGAATGTGTGGTACAGCAATGCAGGAACTGGCTGCCTAACCCGCGCAACCAGCCTTATTTGGGCCATAAGTGGAGTTGAATTGTTTATACCAGTTGTAAGTACTATAAAAATACAGAACTTCAATTTCAGCAATTTATAACCTCTGATATGTACGTGGGTCATAATAGATATAAGTGGTGCTCATGTATTAGATGTATACCATGCAGGGCCTCGCATGTGGCAAATACGATGTGCGTCGACCGTCAGATTTGTACCGCTATTCCTCGTGTGTTTAGTGCGTCGACCGTCAGATTTGTACCGCTATTCCTCGTGTGTTTAGTGCGTCGACCGTCAGATTTGTACCGCTATTCCTCGTGTGTTTAAGGTCAAATATAGGTCAACCTGCAGGCCTTTAAGAGTAATACTGTCAGCAGGATTGGATCAGTACAGTTGCATAAATCACACATGCAAAAAAACCAAGGTCTCAGTTTTGCATGAGAGAACATTCATATTTTTGTGTGTGCATGCAAATGATACCTCTCGATTTCACACAAAGATGTGTTATATTACTAAGTTGGCTGTCACGTTTCACAGTAATAACCATAATGTCAACTAAATAACATAAATTAGGCCAAATTATACTAATTAAGAAAATGGAAATGTTCCTAATGTTTGATTGTTTAAAGGGTGACATGCTTAGTGAGAAATTACACTATGTTAGGTATATGCTGGTTCAATCTTACAAACAATACTAGGATGGTTCTGTTACTTAACTTAATTGTATTTCAGAATATTACCGACAGCTTGATTCTATCATTAGAAGCTAGTCATATGTTTTATTAAGACTACTAAAGTAACTGTTGGTATGGAGCAGTTAATATTATTCCTCACTCCATCAGGAACACCCAGCTCTCCATCGCACTATGAGGAACACCCAGCTCTCCATCCCACTATCAGGAACACCCAGCTCTCCATCGCACTATGAGGAACACCCAGCTCTCCATCCCACTATCAGGAACACCCAGCTCTCCATCGCACTATCAGGAACACCCAGCTCTCCATCCCACTATCAGGAACACCCAGCTCTCCATCCCACTATCAGGAACACCCAGCTCTCCATCCCACTATCAGGAACACCCAGCTCTCCATCCCACTATCAGGAACACCCAGCTCTCCATCCCACTATCAGGAACACCCAGCTCTCCATCCCACTATCAGGAACACCCAGCTCTCCATCACACTCAGGAACACCCAGCTCTCCATCGCACTATGAGGAACACCCAGCTCTCCATCACACTCAGGAACACCCAGCTCTCCATCCCACTATCAGGAACACCCAGCTCTCCATCCCACTCAGGAACACCCAGCTCTCCATCGCACTATCAGGAACACCCAGCTCTCCATCACACTATCAGGAACACCCAGCTCTCCAACCCACTATCAGGAACACCCAGCTCTCCAACCCACTATCAGGAACACCCAGCTCTCCAACCCACTATCAGGAACACCCAGCTCTCCATCACACTATCAGGAACACCCAGCTCTCCATCGCACTATCAGGAACACCCAGCTCTCCAACCCACTATCAGGAACACCCAGCTCTCCATCACACTCAGGAACACCCAGCTCTCCAACCCACTATCAGGAACACCCAGCTCTCCATCACACTCAGGAACACCCAGCTCTCCATCCCACTCAGGAACACCCAGCTCTCCAACCCACTATCAGGAACACCCAGCTCTTCATCACACTATCAGGAACACCCAGCTCTACATCGCACTATCAAGAACACCCAGCTCTCTATCCCACTATCAGGAACACCCAGCTCTCCACTCTACAATCAGGAACACCCAGCTCTCCAACCCACTATCAGGAACACCCAGCTCTCCAACCCACTATCAGGAACACCCAGCTCTCCATCACACTATCAGGAACACCCAGCTCTCCATCGCACTATCAGGAACACCCAGCTCTCCAACCCACTATCAGGAACACCCAGCTCTCCAACCCACTATCAGGAACACCCAGCTCTCCAACCCACTATCAGGAACACCCAGCTCTCCAACCCACTATCAGGAACACCCAGCTCTCCATCACACTATCAGGAACACCCAGCTCTCCAGCACACTATCAGGAACACCCAGCTCTCTAACCCACTATCAGGAACACCCAGCTCTCCAACCCACTATCAGGAACACCCAGCTCTCCAACCCACTATCAGGAACACCCAGCTCTCCAACCCACTATCAGGAACACCCAGCTCTCCAACCCACTATCAGGAACACCCAGCTCTCCAACCCACTATCAGGAACACCCAGCTCTCCATCACACTCAGGAACACCCAGCTCTCCAACCCACTATCAGGAACACCCAGCTCTCCAACCCACTATCAGGAACACCCAGCTCTCCATCCCACTATCAGGAACACCCAGCTCTCCACCCTACAATCAGGAACACCCAGCTTTCCATCCAACTCAGGAACACCCAGCTCTCCATTGCACTATCAGGACCACTCCGCCCCTAAGATCACGTGACTCAGTAACGCGAAACCGCCGACAAACAAATACAATATGGCTATGTGATATGTAGCCTTATAGAACTCTATGTATTGAACAAGGATGTTAGATAGATAAAACATGCCCTGATTGAACATATTAAATTTATAATTTGCCAGAAAAATGTGTCTGATGGGGAGTGGACTCGAAAATTACACTGTAACTGTTTATACTATACTGGAACAACACTAAGATAATAACATGGATGTCACATCTGCGTACCTTGTACAGTTCTCTCCCTTGTACAGTCCATCAAAATGAATGTGCATTCCCATCTGCGTACCTTGTACAGTTCTCTCCCTTGTACAGTCCATCACACTGAATGTGCATTCCCATCTGGGTACCTTGTACAGTTCACTCACTCCCTTGTACAATCTATCAAATTGTGCATTCCCATCTGGGTACCTTGTACAATTCTCTCCCTTGTACAATCTATCAAATTGTGAATTCACATCTGGGTACCTTGTACAGTTCTCTCCCTTGTACAGTCCATCAAACTGAATGTGCATTCCCATCTGGGTACCTTGTACAGTTCTCTCCCTTGTACAGTCCATCAAACTGAATGTGCATTCCCATCTGGGTACTTTGTACAGTTCTCTCCCTTGTACAATCTATCAAATTGTGCATTCCCATCTGGGTACCTTGTACAGTTCTCTCCCTTGTACAGTCCATCAAACTGAATGTGCATTCCCATCTGGGTACCTTGTACAGTTCTCTCCCTTGTACAATCCATCAAACTGAATGTGCATTCCCATCTGGGTACCTTGTACAGTTCCCTCCCTTGTACAATCCATCAAACTGAATGTGCATTCCCATCTGGGTACCTTGTACAGTTCCCTCCCTTGTACAATCCATCAAACTGAATGTGCATTCCCATGACTTTAAGTGAGAACACCATAAAATATACACCCTATAACAATCATAAACGTTTTACATATTCTAGTATTAAAATACTTACATAATTTCACGGATGGTGATTTTAATGTTAAACTATTTCAGTTTTATTGTACAATCTACTACTTTACTACCTACAAAAATAATACGGACATATGATGTGCATGAACACATTGAGGTATTACATGTATCATAGAGGAAACAAAATGTTTTAGGAAAATCACAAAATTTAATTTAAAATACATGTAATTTTGCTTGAAACACTACAGAGCTGTATGTTGATGCATGATACGCGTTCCTCCTGTCATTGCTGTATACAAATTTCTTTTAGCTTGATTGTGAAACATTAGTTTAATCACTCTTGGGACATCATTCCTGTTGGAAGCAATCACCATGAGGAAGAGAGAAGAGGCATCAAGGAATTAATTCTTACCTAAGGACGTACATCACCACTGTGGTTTTGGTGGGGTTCGAACTCACAACGTCAGACACCATATCTATTACAGCACAGAGGCTCCACCAAATCCCTTCACTAAAGGCATGACCACAATTATGATTATATTCTCCCTTTGACAAGGCCTTAATTAGAGCATCTCCTTACACCAGGCCTCATACAACACTCCTAAGGCCTCATTCTCACCTCATTCTGGTCATGCCCGCAATTGCCTCGACCTCACTATGGACCTTCTCAACTGGTCTCAATATTGAAATCCTCACATCAATGAGGTGTTACCCTCAATTACATGGGTAGCATACACTATCCCTTCACTGTGGGAATACCCTCAATTACATGGGTAGCATACACTACCCCTTCACTGTGGGCATTCCCCCAATTACATGGGTAGCATACAATATCCCTTAACTGTGGGCATTCCCCCAATTACATGGGTAGCATACAATATCCCTTCACTGTGGGCATTCCCCCAATTACATGGGTAGCATACACTATCCCTTCACTGTGGGCATTCCCCCAATTACATGGGCGTCACTTTGACAATATCCCATCACTGTGGGCATGCCAACCATTACATGGGCGTACCTTCGACAATATCCTATCACTGTGGGCATGCCAACCATTACATGGGCGTACCTTCGACAATATCCCATCACTGTGTGCATGCCAACCATTACATGGGCGTACCTTCGACAATATCCCATCACTGTGGGCATGCCAACCATTACATGGGCATACCTTCGACAATATCCCATCACTGTGTGCATGCCAACCATTACATGGGCGTACCTTCGACAATATCCCATCACTGTGGGCATGCCAACCATTACATGGGCATACCTTCGACAATATCCCATCACTGTGTGCATGCCAACCATTACATGGGCGTACCTTCGACAATATCCCATCACTGTGGGCATGCCAACCATTACATGGGCATACCTTCGACAATATCCCATCACTGTGTGCATGCCAACCATTACATGGGCGTACCTTCGACAATATCCCATCACTGTGGGCATGCCAACCATTACATGGGCATACCTTCGACAATATCCCATCACTGTGTGCATGCCAACCATTACATGGGCGTACCTTCGACAATATCCCATCACTGTGGGCATGCCAACCATTACATGGGCATACCTTCGACAATATCCCATCACTGTGTGCATGCCAACCATTACATGGGCATACCTTCGACAATATCCCATCACTGTGGGCATGCCAACCATTACATGGGCGTACCTTCGACAATATCCCATCACTGTGGGCATGCCAACAATTACATGGGCGTACCCTCGACAATATCCTGTCACTGTGGGCATGCCAACCATTACATGGGCGCACCCTCGACAATATCACTTCACTCTGGGTATAACCCTAACTCCACGAGTATCACTCTGACAAATCTCTTCTATATGTTTCCAATTACCTGGGCCTCACTATGTTACCTTCACTCAGGATATGCCCCCACCTACACGAGCATCACTTGTATGCTCTCCCCGCCAGCCCTGTTCACACTGCCACTCTAACCAGCCCTCACTGTAGACGCCCGTTGTACTGAGACTAACTCTTCCAAACCTTCAACTCTGTTATCAATTTAAACTGTTTTCTGCACTACACGACTTGAAACATGATTGACATATACAATCAAATAAAAAAAGATACAGCTGATCACGGAGATATGAAACTCAGAAATTGGTAATCCCAAAGATACATCCAATTTATTGTAGAAAGAAAGATGTCTGAGACAGGCAGGCTCTAGACAGAAAGAATGAGCCGTTGCTGTATAATAATGAAACCAGATTATTTATCGTTATTATTCATCGTAATCGGGAGAAATTATTATGTTACTATGACATTCCAGACATAGGGGATCACTCCGAGGCACTATAACATCGCCAAAAGTGTTCTTTGTTGAATCAAACTATAGATTTTTTAAACCGTAAAATTTAATAATTTCATTTATAAATTTGAAGCACAATAATATGCATATGTACTACAGAATATCCATGGCTACATAATATCCATGGCTACATAATATCCATGGCTACATAATATCCATGGCTACGTAATATTCATGGCTACATAATATCCATGGCTACAGAATATACATGGCTACAGAATATCCATGGCTACAGAATATCCATGGCTACAGTACAGATATAACTAAACCAAAAACTGATTTGATGTTATTCACATTAATTCTTTCAATAACGTAACATATTTGCGTCCCTTAAAGCCGGAAAGTGGAAAAGTCAAACAAACTCACAACTCGAGATTGGAGTAATGTGCATGTCACAAACAGCTCAAATATTTCATCCATGGCTTTGCTTTAAATTTACATCAATCAACCCGTACAATGCTGACTAAATTGGAAGGAATATGACAGTGTAAACAACATAAATCCAGATCAATGCAGCATCTGATCAAGATCTATGTTGTTTTCTATTCTGCCAAGTGGTTTCGCTCCACTATCTGAATAGCAAATAGCATAGAGCATGATCAGATGGCACGTTCTGTTTGCAAAATCAAATACTATTTTTGCACACCTCAATGGACAGTTTTGCCTGGATTCTTTGCTCTTATGGATATGGCAAACCTCCATTATGATTAACAAGTTCAGACCTACACTGAAGATGTACAAACCTATACCGAAGATGTACAAACCTATACCGAAGATGTACAAACCTATACTGAAGATGTACAAACCTATACTGAAGATGTACAAACCTATACTGAAGATGTACAAACCTATATCGAAGATGTACAAACCTATACTGAAGATGTACAAACCTATATCGAAGATGTACAAACCTATATTGAAAATGTACAAACCTATACCATGGTTGTAACAAACCTATATTGAAGATGTACAAACCTATACCGAAGATGTACAAACCTATATTGAAGATGTACAAACCTATACTGAAGATATACAAATCTATACTGAAGATGTACAAACCTATACCGAAGATGTACAAACCTATACTGAAGATGTACAAACCTATACTGAAGATGTACAAACCTATACTGAAGATGTACAAACCTATACTGAAGATGTACAAACCTATACTGAAGATGTACAAACCTATATTGAAGATGTACAAACCTATACTGAAGATGTACAAACCTATACTGAAGATGTACAAACCTATATTGAAGATGTACAAACCTATATTGAAAATGTACAAACCTATACTGAAGATGTACAAACCTATACTGAAGATGTACAAACCTATATTGAAGATGTACAAACCTATACTGAAGATGTACAAACCTTTACTGAAGATTTACAAACCTACACTGAAGTTGTACAAACCTTTACTGAAGATGTACTAACCTATACCGAGGTTGTACAAACCTATACCAAAGATGTACAGACTTATACCACCATGTACACTACCCTGACTTATACAAATATGCATGGTGAAAGTGCTCACAGTGGGATACGATCATGTAAGGAGAGAGATCAAGTTCAGATAAAAAGCTTTTCAAAAGTGTGCAGGGTCTTTGTAGTAGTGAAGGAAAGGGCACAAAACACCCAAACATAAATATTGTTCAATTTTGTTAAGAAAAGTACAACACTCCATGATAAAACAAATTTGTGTTTGTTTAAATTTGCATAACTGTGACATGCACTGTGACATGCATGTCTTCATGTAATCTGGATATCTGTCATCATATTACCTTATATTGCTTTCAAAAACATCTCACAGTATTTTTAAGTAGATAAAAGTAGAGTTCACTTTCACTAAAACATTGAATATCTCTATAGTAACTGAATGTCTCTGAATGTCTCTACACTAACTTAGCATCTCTACACTAACTGAATGTCTCTACAATAACTGAATGTCTCTACAATAACTGAATGTCTCTACAATAACTGAATGTCTCTATACATTAACTCCTGTACCATACCTCCCCACCTCCTGTATAATACCTCCCCACCTCCAGTATAATACCTCACCACCTCCAGTACAATACCTCACCACCTCCAGTACAATACCTCACCACCTCCAGTACAATACCTCACCACCTCCAGTACAATACCTCCCTACCTCCAGTACAATACCTCCCACCTCCAGTACAATACCTCCCCACCTCCTGTACAATACCTCCCTACCTCCAGTACAATACCTCCCCACCTCCTGTATAATACCTTCCCACCTCCAGTACAATACCTTCCTACCTCCAGTACAATACCTCCCTACCTCCAGTACAATACCTTCCAACCTCCTGTACAATACCTTCCTACCTCCAGTACAATACCTCACCACCTCCAGTACAATACCTTCCTACCTCCAGTACAATACCTCCCTACCTCCAGTACAATACCTCCCTACCTCCAGTACAATACCTCCCTACCTCCAGTACAATACCTTCCTACCTCCAGTACAATACCTCCCTACCTCCAGTACAATACCTCCCCACCTCCTGTATAATACCTTCCCACCTCCAGTACAATACCTTCCTACCTCCAGTACAATACCTCCCCACCTCCTGTACAATACCTTCCTACCTCCAGTACAATACCTCCCTACCTCCAGTACAATACCTTCCAACCTCCTGTACAATACCTCCCCACCTCCAGTACAATACCTCCCTACCTCCAGTACAATACCTTCCAACCTCCTGTACAATACCTCCCCACCTCCAGTACAATACCTCCCTACCTCCAGTACAATACCTTCCAACCTCCTGTACAATACCTCCCCACCTCCAGTACAATACCTCCCCACCTCCAGTACAATACCTCCCCACCTCCAGTACAATACCTCCCCACCTCCAGTACAATACCTCCCTACCTCCAGTACAATACCTCACCACCTCCTGTAAAATACCTCCCCACCTCCAGTACAATACCTCCCCACCTCCAGTACAATACCTCCCCACCTCCAGTACAATACCTCACCACCTCCAGTACAATACCTCCCCACCTCCAGTACAATACCTCCTTACCTCCAGTACAATACCTCACCACCTCCAGTACAATACCTCCCACCTCCTGTATAATACCTCACCACCTCCAGTACAATACCTCCCCACCTCCAGTACAATACCTCCCACCTCCTGTATAATACCTCACCACCTCCAGTACAATACCTCCCTACCTCCAGTACAATACCTCCCCACCTCCTGTACAATACCTCCCCACCTCCTGTACAATACCTTCCTACCTCCTGTACAATACCTCCCCACCTCCTGTACAATACCTACCTACCTCCAGTACAATACCTCCCCACCTCCTGTACAATACCTACCTACCTCCAGTACAATACCTCCCCACCTCCTGTACAATACCTCCCCACCTCCAGTACAATACCTCCCTACCTCCAGTATAATACCTCACCACCTCCTGTACAATACCTCCCTACCTCCAGTACAATACCTCACCACCTCCAGTACAATACCTCACCACCTCCAGTACAATACCTCACCACCTCCAGTACAATACCTCCCCACCTCCTGTACAATACCTCCACACCTCCAGTACAATACCTCCCCACCTCCAGTACAATACCTCCCACCTCCTGTACAATACCTCCCCACCTCCAGTACAATACCTCACCACCTCCTGTACAATACCTCCCACCTCCAGTACAATACATCCCCACCTCCAGTACAATACCTCACCACCTCCAGTACAATACCTCCCACCTCCTGTACAATACCTCCCCACCTCCTGTACAATACCTCCCCACCTCCTGTACAATACCTCCCCACCTCCAGTACAATACCTTCCCACCTCCAGTACAATACCTCCCCACCTCCAGTACAATACCTCCCACCTCCAGTACAATACCTCCCCACCTCCAGTACAATACCTCCCACCTCCTGTACAATACCTCCCCACCTCCAGTACAATACCTCCCTACCTCCAGTATAATACCTCACCACCTCCAGTACAATACCTCCCACCTCCAGTACAATACCTCCCACCTCCTGTATAATACCTCACCACCTCCAGTATAATACCTCACCACCTCCAGTACAATACCTCCCACCTCCAGTACAATACCTCCCACCTCCAGTATAATACCTCACCACCTCCAGTACAATACCTCCCACCTCCAGTACAATACCTCACCACCTCCAGTATAATACCTCACCACCTCCAGTACAATACCTCACCACCTCCAGTATAATACCTCCCCACCTCCTGTACAATACCTCCCTACCTCCAGTACAATACCTCCCTACCTCCAGTACAATACCTCCCTACCTCCTGTACAATACCTCCCTACCTCCAGTACAATACCTCCCACCTCCTGTACAATACCTCCCCACCTCCAGTACAATACCTCCCCACCTCCAGTACAATACCTCCCACCTCCAGTACAATACCTCCTGTACAATACCTCCCCACCTCCAGTACAATACCTTCCCACCTCCTGTATAATACCTCCCTACCTCCAGTACAATACCTCCCCACCTCCAGTACAATACCTCCCCACCTCCTGTACAATACCTCCCCACCTCCAGTACAATACCTCCCCACCTCCTGTACAATACCTCCCTACCTCCAGTACAATACCTCCCCACCTCCAGTACAATACCTCCCTACCTCCAGTACAATACCTCCCCACCTCCTGTACAATACCTCCCTACCTCCAGTACAATACCTCCCCACCTCCAGTACAATACCTCCCCACCTCCTGTACAATACCTCCCCACCTCCAGTACAATACCTCACCACCTCCAGTACAATACCTCACCACCTCCAGTACAATACCTCCCCACCTCCAGTACAATACCTTCCCACCTCCTGTATAATACCTCCCACCTCCTGTACAATACCTCCCCACCTCCAGTACAATACCTTCCCACCTCCGGTACAATACCTCCCACCTCCAGTACAATACCTCCCCACCTCCAGTACAATACCTTCCCACCTCCGGTACAATACCTCCCACCTACAGTACAATACCTCCCCACCTCCAGTACAATACCTTCCCACCTCCGGTACAATACCTCCCCACCTCCAGTACAATACCTTCCCACCTCCTGTATAATACCTCACCACCTCCAGTACAATACCTCACCACCTCCAGTACAATACCTCCCACCTCCAGTACAATACCTCCCCACCTCCAGTACAATACCTTCCCACCTCCAGTACAATACCTCCCCACCTCCAGTACAATACCTCCCACCTCCAGTACAATACCTCCCACCTCCTGTACAATACCTCACCACCTCCAGTACAATACCTCACCACCTCCAGTACAATACCTCCCCACCTCCAGTACAATACCTCCCTACCTCCAGTACAATACCTCCCTACCTCCAGTACAATACCTCACCACCTCCAGTAATATACCTCACCACCTCCTGTACAATACCTCACCACCTCCAGTACAATACCTTCCCACCTCCTGAATAATACCTTCCCACCTCCAGTACAATACCTTCCCACCTCCTGTATAATACCTCCCCACCTCCAGTACAATACCTCACCACCTCCAGTAATATACCTCACCACCTCCTGTACAATACCTCACCACCTCCAGTACAATACCTTCCCACCTCCTGTATAATACCTTCCCACCTCCAGTACAATACCTTCCCACCTCCTGTATAATACCTCCCCACCTCCTGTATAATACCTCCCCACCTCCAGTACAATACCTCCCCACCTCCTGTACAATACCTCCCTACCTCCAGTACAATACCTCACCACCTCCAGTACAATACCTCCCACCTCCAGTACAATACCTTCCCACCTCCTGTACAATACCTCACCACCTCCAGTACAATACCTCCCCACCTCCAGTACAATACCTCCCACCTCCTGTACAATACCTCCCCACCTCCAGTACAATACCTTCCCACCTCCGGTATAATACCTCCCCACCTCCTGTACAATACCTCCCCACCTCCTGTACAATACCTCCCCACCTCCAGTACAATACCTTCCCACCTCCAGTACAATACCTCCCCACCTCCAGTACAATACCTCCCACCTCCAGTACAATACCTCCCCACCTCCAGTACAATACCTCCCACCTCCTGTACAATACCTCCCCACCTCCAGTACAATACCTCCCTACCTCCAGTATAATACCTCACCACCTCCAGTACAATACCTCCCACCTCCAGTACAATACCTCCCACCTCCTGTATAATACCTCACCACCTCCAGTATAATACCTCACCACCTCCAGTACAATACCTCCCACCTCCAGTACAATACCTCCCACCTCCAGTATAATACCTCACCACCTCCAGTACAATACCTCCCACCTCCAGTACAATACCTCACCACCTCCAGTATAATACCTCACCACCTCCAGTACAATACCTCACCACCTCCAGTATAATACCTCCCCACCTCCTGTACAATACCTCCCTACCTCCAGTACAATACCTCCCTACCTCCAGTACAATACCTCCCTACCTCCTGTACAATACCTCCCTACCTCCAGTACAATACCTCCCACCTCCTGTACAATACCTCCCTACCTCCTGTACAATACCTCCCTACCTCCAGTACAATACCTCCCACCTCCTGTACAATACCTCCCCACCTCCAGTACAATACCTCCCCACCTCCAGTACAATACCTTCCCACCTCCGGTACAATACCTCCCCACCTCCAGTACAATACCTTCCCACCTCCTGTATAATACCTCACCACCTCCAGTACAATACCTCACCACCTCCAGTACAATACCTCCCACCTCCAGTACAATACCTCCCCACCTCCAGTACAATACCTTCCCACCTCCAGTACAATACCTCCCCACCTCCAGTACAATACCTCCCACCTCCAGTACAATACCTCCCACCTCCTGTACAATACCTCAACCTCCAGTACAATACCTCCCACCTCCAGTACAACCTCCCCACCTCCAGTACAATACCTCCCTACCTCCAGTACAATACCTCCCTACCTCCAGTACAATACCTCACCACCTCCAGTAATATACCTCACCACCTCCTGTACAATACCTCACCACCTCCAGTACAATACCTTCCCACCTCCTGTATAATACCTCCCCACCTCCAGTACAATACCTCACCACCTCCAGTAATATACCTCACCACCTCCTGTACAATACCTCACCACCTCCAGTACAATACCTTCCCACCTCCTGTATAATACCTTCCCACCTCCAGTACAATACCTTCCCACCTCCTGTATAATACCTCCCCACCTCCTGTATAATACCTCCCCACCTCCAGTACAATACCTCCCCACCTCCTGTACAATACCTCCCTACCTCCAGTACAATACCTCACCACCTCCAGTACAATACCTCCCACCTCCAGTACAATACCTTCCCACCTCCTGTACAATACCTCACCACCTCCAGTACAATACCTCCCCACCTCCAGTACAATACCTCCCACCTCCTGTACAATACCTCCCCACCTCCAGTACAATACCTTCCCACCTCCGGTATAATACCTCCCCACCTCCTGTACAATACCTCCCCACCTCCTGTACAATACCTCCCCACCTCCAGTACAATACCTTCCCACCTCCAGTACAATACCTCCCCACCTCCAGTACAATACCTCCCCACCTCCAGTACAATACCTCCCCACCTCCAGTACAATACCTCCCACCTCCTGTACAATACCTCCCCACCTCCAGTACAATACCTCCCTACCTCCAGTATAATACCTCACCACCTCCAGTACAATACCTCCCACCTCCAGTACAATACCTCCCACCTCCTGTATAATACCTCACCACCTCCAGTATAATACCTCACCACCTCCAGTACAATACCTCCCACCTCCAGTACAATACCTCCCACCTCCAGTATAATACCTCACCACCTCCAGTACAATACCTCCCACCTCCAGTACAATACCTCACCACCTCCAGTATAATACCTCACCACCTCCAGTACAATACCTCACCACCTCCAGTATAATACCTCCCCACCTCCTGTACAATACCTCCCTACCTCCAGTACAATACCTCCCTACCTCCAGTACAATACCTCCCTACCTCCTGTACAATACCTCCCTACCTCCAGTACAATACCTCCCACCTCCTGTACAATACCTCCCCACCTCCAGTACAATACCTCCCCACCTCCAGTACAATACCTCCCACCTCCAGTACAATACCTCCCTACCTCCAGTACAATACCTCCCTACCTCCAGTACAATACCTTCCCACCCTCCTGTACAATACCTCACCACCTCCAGTACAATACCTTCCCACCTCCTGAATAATACCTTCCCACCTCCAGTACAATACCTTCCCACCTCCTGTATAATACCTCCCCACCTCCAGTACAATACCTCACCACCTCCAGTAATATACCTCACCACCTCCTGTACAATACCTCACCACCTCCAGTACAATACCTTCCCACCTCCTGTATAATACCTTCCCACCTCCAGTACAATACCTTCCCACCTCCTGTATAATACCTCCCCACCTCCTGTATAATACCTCCCCACCTCCAGTACAATACCTCCCCACCTCCTGTACAATACCTCCCTACCTCCAGTACAATACCTCACCACCTCCAGTACAATACCTCCCACCTCCAGTACAATACCTTCCCACCTCCTGTACAATACCTCACCACCTCCAGTACAATACCTCCCCACCTCCAGTACAATACCTCCCACCTCCTGTACAATACCTCCCCACCTCCAGTACAATACCCCCCTCCGGTATAATACCTCACCACCTCCAGTACAATACCTCCCACCTCCAGTACAATACCTCCCCACCTCCTGTACAATACCTCCCTACCTCCAGTACAATACCTCCCCACCTCCTGTACAATACCTCCCCACCTCCAGTATAATACCTTCCTACCTCCAGTACAATACCTTCCCACCTCCTGTACAATACCTCCCCACCTCCAGTACAATACCTCACCACCTCCAGTATAATACCTTCCTACCTCCAGTACAATACCTCCCTACCTCCAGTACAATACCTCCCCACCTCCTGTACAATACCTCCCCACCTCCTGTACAATACCTCCCCACCTCCAGTACAATACCTTCCTACCTCCAGTATAATACCTTCCCACCTCCTGTACAATACCTCCCTACCTCCAGTATAATACCTTCCCACCTCCTGTACAATACCTCCCTACCTCCAGTATAATACCTCCCTACCTCCATAACAATACCTCCCCACCTCCTGTACAATACCTTCCTACCTCCTGTACAATACCTTCCCGGTGTGTCATTCTTTCTACATAACTGTAATATTTCTTTCTACATAGCTGTAATATAATCATGTTACATAATAAAATATTTAAAATTATGTTCCTTGAGTAATCTAATGCTGACAGCTGGATATCTCTGATTTGTGAAACTACCCTGGAGTAGAGAGACAAACAATATCTTCTTACTCCAGACCCGGGACCCAGTCAGTGTGTGCAGCAAGATCCGTCAGTCTGTCTGTAGCCAGTACTCTGTATAGTCACTTAATATGCTCCCTTACCTTTCAGCAGTTGTTTAATTTCTTTGGAAGCCCGGTTGGTTGTGAATTTGTTCACGATATCTAAGGCAGTTTGGTCATAGGAATTCACTTTGTTAACATCTACTCCACACTGCAAATACACAAACATACATTCAATATCTTATTTTATTATTTCAATAGGTTTGATGTGTGAACCAATGCAGATAATGTTGTATTTATGAGTGCAGGGTTCAAGTTCAATTTTACAGCAACACACTGATCGGCATAATGCTTTTATATATGGACATGTCATTGTAACGAACAATTACCGACCTCGACACCAAGCTTAAACCTCATAGCAACCCAACAACTACCGACCTCGACACTTGGCTTAAACGTCATAGCTACCCAACAACTACCGACCCCGACACCCGGCTTCAAACTCATAGCTACCCAACAACTACCGACCCCGACACCTGGCTTAAACCTCATAGCTACCCAACAACTACCGACCCCAACTTAAACCTCATAGCTACCCAACAACTACCGACCTTGACACCCGGTTTAAACCTCATACCTACCCAACAACTACCGACCCTGACACCCGGCTAAACCTCATAGCTACCCAACAACTACTGACCTCGACACCCGGCTTAAACCTCATAGCTACCCAACAACTACCGACCTCGACACCCGGCTTAAACCTCATAGCTACCCAACAACTACCGACATCGACCCCCGGCTTAAACCTCATAGCTACCCAACAACTACTGACCTCGACACCCAGCTTAAACCTCATAGCTACCCAACAACTACCGACCCCGACACCAGGCTTAAACCTCATAGCTACTCAACAACTACCGACTTCGACACCCGGCTTAAACCTCATAGCTACCCAACAACTACCGACCTCAACACCCGGCTTAAACCTCATAGCTACCCAACAACGACCGACCTCGACACCCGGCTTAAACCTCATAGCTACCCAACAACTACCAACCTCGACACCCGGCTTAAACCTCATAGCTACCCAACAACTACCGACCTCGACACCAGGCTTAAACATTATAGCTACCCAACAACTACCGACCTCAACACCCTGCTTAAACCTCATAGCTACCCAACAACTACAGACATCGACACCCGGCTTAAACCTCATAGCTACCCAACAACTACCGACCTCGACACCCGGCTTAAACCTCATAGCTACCCAAACAACTACTGACCTTGACACCCGGCTTAAACCTCATAGCTACCCAACAACTACCGACCCCAACACCGGCTTAAACCTCATAGCTACCCAACAACTACCGACCCCGACACCCGGTTTAAACCTCATAGCTACCCAACAACTACCGACCTCGACACCCGGCTTAAACCTAATAGCTACCCAACAACTACCGACCCCGACACCTGGCATAAACCTCATAGCTACCCAATAACTACCGACCTCGACACCAGGCATAAACCTCATAGCTACCCAACAACTGCCGACATCGACACCAGGCATAAACCTCACAGCTACCCAACAACTACCGACCTCGACACCAGGCATAAACCTCACAGCTACCCAACAACTACCGACCTCGACACCAGGCATAAACCTCATAGCTACCCAACAACTACCGATCTCGACACCTGGCATAAACCTCATAGCTACCCAACAACTACCGACCTCGACACCAGGCATAAACCTCATAGCTACCCAACAACTACCGACCTCGACACCAGGCATAAACCTCACAGCTACCCAACAACTACCGACCTCGACACCTGGCATAAACCTCATAGCTACCCAACAACTACCGACCTCGACACCTGGCATAAACCTCATAGCTACCCAACAACTACCAACATCGACACCAGGCATAAACCTCACAGCTACCCAACAACTACCGACCTCGACACCAGGCTTAAACCTGCTGTATTCTGGTTACTTTATGCTTGTTTTTATCACATTGAATATAAATATAAACAAATGGTTATTGACTGGCCTTTAGCAACAAGTATTGCCAGATGTTCAACATTTGCAACATGTATAAACTAAAATCAGCCAGTTACAAATACTTCTTTCTACATAATGTATATAAATTATCACCTAGTAGTAATCCAATATACATCTATTAACTATCAGCCAGCATACTCCAGTCTACATTATATTAACTATCAGGAAGTATACTTACATATATAAACTATCAGGCAGTATACTTAAATATATAAACTATCAGGCAGTATACTTACATATATAAACTATCAGGCAGTATACTTACATATATAAACTATCAGGCAGTATACTTACATATATAAACTATCAGGCAGTATACTTACATATATAAACTATCAGGCAGTATACTTACATATATAAACTATCAGCCAGTATACTTACATATATAAACTATCCATCAGTAGCAATTCATTCTACATATATAAACTATCAGCCAGTATACTTACATATATAAACTATCAGGCAGTATACTTACATATATAAACTATCAGTCAGTATACTTACATATATAAACTATCAGCCAGTATATTTACATATATCAGCCAGTATACTTACATATATAAACTATCAGCCAGTAGCAATTCATTCTACATATATAAACTATCAGCCAGTATACTTACATATATAAACTATCAGCCAGTATACTTACATATATAAACTATCAGGCAGTATACTTACATATATAAACTATCAGGCAGTATACTTACATATATAAACTATCAGGCAGTATACTTACATATATAAACTATCAGGCAGTATACTTACATATATAAACTATCAGGCAGTAGTAATTCATTCTACATATATAAACTATCAGTGAGTAGGAATTCATTCTACATATATAAACTATCAGTGAGTAGGAATTCATTCTACATATATAAACTATCAGTGAGTAGGAATTCATTCTACATATATAAACTATCAGTGAGTAGTAATTCATTCTACATATATAAACTATCAGTGAGTAGGAATTCATTCTACATATATAAACTATCAGTGAGTAGTAATTCATTCTACATATATCAGTGAGTAGTAATTCATTCTACATATATAAACTATCTATCAGACAGTAGTAATTCATTCTACATATATAAACCATCAGTCAGTATACTTACATATATAAACTATCAGCCAGCATACTTACATATATAAACTATCAGGCAGTATACTTACATATATAAACTATCAGTCAGTATACTTACATATATAAACTATCAGCCAGTATATTTACATATATCAGCCAGTATACTTACATATATAAACTATCAGCCAGTAGCAATTCATTCTACATATATAAACTATCAGCCAGTATACTTACATATATAAACTATCAGCCAGTATACTTACATATATAAACTATCAGCCAGTATACTTACATATATAAACTATCAGGCAGTATACTTACATATATAAACTATCAGTCAGTATACTTACATATATAAACTATCAGGCAGTATACTTACATATATAAATTATCAGGCAGTATACTTACATATATAAACTATCAGGCAGTATACTTACATATATAAACTATCAGGCAGTAGTAATTCATTCTACATATATAAACTATCAGTGAGTAGGAATTCATTCTACATATATAAACTATCAGTGAGTAGGAATTCATTCTACATATATAAGTAGGAATTCATTCTACATATATAAACTATCAGTGAGTAGTAATTCATTCTACATATATAAACTATCAGTGAGTAGGAATTCATTCTACATATATAAACTATCAGTGAGTAGTAATTCATTCTACATATATCAGTGAGTAGTAATTCATTCTACATATATAAACTATCTATCAGACAGTAGTAATTCATTCTACATATATAAACCATCAGTCAGTATACTTACATATATAAACTATCAGCCAGCATACTTACATATATAAACTATCAGGCAGTATACTTACATATATAAACTATCAGTCAGTATACTTACATATATAAACTATCAGCCAGTATATTTACATATATCAGCCAGTATACTTACATATATAAACTATCAGGCAGTATACTTACATATATAAACTATCAGTCAGTATACTTACATATATAAACTATCAGCCAGTATATTTACATATATCAGCCAGTATACTTACATATATAAACTATCAGTCAGTATACTTACATATATAAACTATCAGCCAGTATATTTACATATATAAACTATCAGCCAGTATACTTACATATATAAACTATCAGCCAGTATACTTACATATATAAACTATCAGGCAGTATACTTACATATATTAAACTATCAGTCAGTATACTTACATATATAAACTATCAGGCAGTATACTTACATATATAAACTATCAGCCAGTATACTTACATATATAAACTATCAGTCAGTATACTTACATATATAAACTATCAGCCAGTATACTTACATATATAAACTATCAGGCAGTATACTTACATATATAAACTATCAGGCAGTATACTTACATATATAAACTATCAGCCAGTATACTTACATATATAAACTATCAGTCAGTATACTTACATATATAAACTATCAGCCAGTAGTAATTCATTCTACATATATAAAAAACTATCAGTCAGTATACTTACATATATAAACTATCAGCCAGTATACTTACATATATAAACTATCAGTGAGTAGGAATTCATTCTACATATATAAACTATCAGTCAGTATACTTACATATATAAACTATCAGTGAGTAGGAATTCATTCTACATATATAAACTATCAGTTAGTATACTTACATATATAAACTATCAGTGAGTAGGAATTCATTCTACATATATAAACTATCAGTTAGTATACTTACATATATAAACTATCAGTTAGTATACTTACATATATAAACTATCAGTTAGTATACTTACATATATAAACTTACATATATAAACTATCAGTTAGTATACTTACATATATAAACTTACATATATAAACTATCAGTCAGTATACTTACATATATAAACTTACATATATAAACTATCAGTCAGTATACTTACATATATAAACTATCAGTCAGTATACTTACATATATAAACTATCAGTCAGTATACTTACATATATAAACTATCAGTGAGTAGGAATTCATTCTACATATATAAACTATCAGCCAGTAATGACTAATGTGGTGAGTAACATATCATAACATAACATATCTATGTATCGAGACAATAGTGTAAATATGTGCTACATTATACACCATTCGGTGTCGCGACAAGAGAGAATAACATAATGTTCCATACATGTATAACATGATTATTGCATGACACACATGAGCAGTCACAACAAGTCATACAACATTATGTTACATACATAGCTCTCTAAAACTCATTCCCGAGTCATACAACATGGTGTAACAAACATCACATAAATCATACAACATGGTGTGTGACATGTCACATACATCACACAAATCATACAACATGGTGTGTGACATGTCACATACATCACATAAATCATACAACATGGTGCAACAAACATCACATAAATCATACAACATGGTGTGTGACATGTCACATACATCACACAAATCATACAACATGGTGTGTGACATGTCACATACATCACATAAATCATACAACATGGTGTAACAAACATCACACAAATCATACAACATGGTGTAACAAACATCACACAAATCATACAACATGGTGTGTGACATGTCACATACATCACACAAATCATACAACATGGTGTGTGACATGTCACATACATCACACAAATCATACAACATGGTGTGTGACATGTCACATACATCACACAAATCATACATCAATAACACAATGTTACTGCCATGTGTCACACAAATATTAGAGCAGAATGTCGTTTATGTATGTGACATCATCCACAACAGAATGCCTTATATGCATGTGACATCATCTACAACAGAATGTCGTATATGCATGTGACATCATCCACAACAGAATGCCTTATATGCATGTGACATCATCTACAACAGAATGTCGTATATGCATGTGACATCACCCACAACAGAATGCTGTATATGTATGTGACATCACCCACAACAGAATGTCGTATAAGCATGTGACATCACCCACAACAGAATATGTATGTGACATCATCCACAACAGAATGCTGTATATGCATGTGACATCATCTACAACAGAATGCCTTATATGTATGTGACATCACCCACAACAGAATGTCGTATACGCATGTGACATCACCCACAACAGAATATGTATGTGACATCATCCACAACAGAATGCTGTATATGCATGTGACATCACCCACAACAGAATGCTGTATATGCATGTGACATCACCCACAACAGAATATGTATGTGACATCATCCACAACAGATTGCTGTATATGCATGTGACATCACCCACAACAGAATGCTGTATATGTATGTGACATCACCCACAACAGAATGTCGTATATGAATGTGACATCACCCACAACAGAATGTCGTATATGAATGTGACATCACCCACAACAGAATGCTGTATATGAATGTGACATCACCCACAACAGAATGTCGTATATGAATGTGACATCACCCACAACAGAATGTCGTATATGAATGTGACATCACCCACAACAGAATGTCGTATATGAATGTGACATCACCCACAACAGAATGTCGTATATGAATGTGACATCACCCACAACAGAATGTCGTATATGAATGTGACATCACCCACAACAGAATGTCGTATATGAATGTGACACATCATATTGGCATATGCCTAGTGATGTGAATGGGTTATGCAGACAACATGATGCCCATAATTCTATAACCTGCCAGTTACGAGGAGGATAACAAAACATATTGTCATGGGATCCGGATTTTTATTTTATTTTCAGTTTATTTAACGTCGCTACCGGTTGCACATTTAAGCGACGGGCAGTTTACCTGACAATACCTTTCTTGGGCAGGCGCCAGCGGTTAACCAGTACTAGGTGCACCTACCTCCGTAAGAAATTGCCTACTTTTTCATATGAAGAGACACTGTCTGAGCGGGACTCGAACCATGACCATCATTGATGATAGGTTACAGTGGTATACAAGTTAGCAACCGTAATCACTCAACCATGGAGGCTGATCCTGGTTGACTTCTTATCCACTCACTCATGTGCCCTCAGACAGTGTGTTAAACTATGTCTACCCATAATTACCTCCATACTAACTCTTCGAGCATATTTATTTTCCACAACCAGAC
Organism: Archivesica marissinica; assembly: GCA_014843695.1. Lineage (NCBI taxonomy): Eukaryota > Metazoa > Mollusca > Bivalvia > Venerida > Vesicomyidae > Archivesica > Archivesica marissinica. The sequence continues at coordinate 52,237,456 of CM026390.1, forward strand.
AATCAGTTTCCATTCTTGATTTAATTGTCTGGCCATTAATTGCAAAATAGTCTTTAATTTATTCAAACATCCTGGATAGTCCAGCAATTAATTCCAAAATAGAGTCTTTAATTTATTCAAACATCCTGGATAGTCCAGCAATCAATTCCAAAATAGAGTCTTTAATTTATTCAAACATCCTGGATAGTCTAGCAATGAATTCCAAAATAGAGTCTTAAATATAATCCAACCATTTTCGAATTTGAAGTCACAGTAATCCTGATGCACTGATTATGTTATTCCAAAACAGGTCTAATTAAGATCCAACTGTTTGTATTTTCAGTTGTACAAGACAAACAAGTGCTAGCTATAATTACACAGAGTTCTATGCGGAGATCGTTCACTGTTTTATCATGTGCACATGAAGGAGATCAACACATTTAAACACAGCCATTGGAAGACACATATCTTCATTTCTTAAACTTAATTTTATTTTACATGATTATCATATAACTTAATTTCCTATAATTTCTTTCTTAAAACGTATCCATGTATTAGAATATGAAAATATGAAACACATCCACCACAACTCTTAGATAGAAGAATATATTTTTATTACACACCGTTTCACCATCTGTTATTATTGAACACCTAGCTGTCTGATCACAACATCTTCAAATCCCCCCTTCTCTCTTAGAAAATCTCAAAGGTAAATCAGTAGGAACTTGTGAAAACTTTTGAGCTGCATCATGTAAAACTTCATAAAAATCACAACAGGAATTTGGAAAGGTATGATGGGGAGATATATGGATGGATCTACATTTATTATCACAAAACATGAACATGTTGTGGAAACTAATACACTATATCTGCACATACTTTACTTGGTATGAACACTTTATAACTTTGGATCATGTTTCATTGAAACATTATCTCTATATTCTGTCTGCTCTAGAGAAGGGTAACTACAATATATTATAAATTCAGGAAAATCAAAAATGCATGTTATTGAGATAAAGTCATTGGATAGTAGTAGTCTTAGCAGAATCGTCAGTCTGAGAATCAGCAGGTGGATTCATTCTGGAAATTTCACAAAAATGAGAAGTACATATGAAATGCCAGATATATAAAAGAAACAAATAAGGGGGGAATATATAAGAACATATTAAATGGGTACCAGGGATGATTTAACTGTTCCATTCTGCCAAAGCCCCCAGCGAAATGCAGTTCATGAACCCTGGAACTTTTTCAAACATGTCTAGAATAGTTCATGAACTGGTCTTAATCTGTTCTTGATTCACGTTCATGAACTTTTGGACATGAACAGGTCTTGATTAATATTCATGAATAGTTCATGAACACTTCAAAGCTACCCAAAGTTCTTAAAATGTTCAAGAACATATACCGTGACCAATCATTGCCATTTCATGAACTATACTACCTGCACACTATTGCCAAATCAATATTTTTATCTACAACATTCACAATTGTTGCACATTTTATCTACAACATTCACAATTGTTGCACATTTTATCTACAACATTCACAATTGTTGCACAATTTATCTACAACATTCACAATTGTTGCACATTTTATCTACAACATTCACAATTGTTGCACATTTTATCTACAACATTCACAATTGTTGCACATTTTATCACCAATGATGATAAACATAAAATTATGAGGTTGGCAAGTAGTGAACCAAGAAATATTATATATTTAAAGCCCTATTTGCACTGATAAACCTTCAAATACCCCCCCCACCAACTCCAAAACTCATACAAGAAACAGCACCATTACATCAGCACTATTGTATGAACAGCACTAGAGCATCCAGTCTTACTTCTGTGCAGTATCAAGTTATATGTGTCTGCTCATATTAAAACCATAAGTCTATGATATATGGCTGTTTGTTAATCTGTTCTTGTCTTTAGGCATGCAAGTTGTGTCAGGTATTTTGCCAAGGATTCTTCATAAATACTAAACCAATCAGGTGACTAACAAGTCATACATTCAATGCCAGTTTAGTCTGCTGAGTTTCCGATTTTTTACAATTTCCGTGATACTGTACACGGTACTGATACAGGTGTATCCAATACTTATGATGGCCCAACATCCAATCTGAAACATAGTTTTGTGTAAACAAATTAGGGTCTGGTTCAGCAGATGTAGAATGCGGGTCTGGTTCAGCAGATGTAGAATGCATGTCTGGTTCAGCAGGTGTCCAAGTTCTATAAATGATCTGGCATCTTGTACTATGTCTCCAGGTTCAATACATGATCTGGCATCTTGTACTATGTCTCCAAGTTCAATACATGATCTGGCATCTTGTACTATGTGTCCAAGTTCTATAAATGATCTGGCATCTTGTACTATGTCTCCAAGTTCAATACATGATCTGGCATCTTGTACTATGTGTCCAAGTTCTATAAATGATCTGGCATCTTGTACTTTGTCTCCAAGTACAATACATGATCTGGCATCTTGTACTATGTCTCCAAGTTCTATAAATGATCTGGCATCTTGTACTATGTCTCCAAGTACAATACATGATCTGGCATCTTGTACTATGTCTCCAAGTTCTATAAATGATCTGGCATCTTGTACTATGTCTCCAAGTTCTATAAATGATCTGGCATCTTGTACTATGTCTCCAAGTACAATACATGATCTGGCATCTTGTACTATGTCTCCAAGTTCAATAAATGATCTGGCATCTTGTACTATGTCTCCAAGTTCAATAAATGATCTGGCATCTTGTACTATGTCTCCAAGTTCTATAAATGATCTGGCATCTTGTACTATGTCTCCAAGTACAATACATGATCTGGCATATTGTACTATGTCTCCAAGTACAATACATGATCTGGCATCTTGTACTATGTCTCCAAGTTCAATAAATGATCTGGCATCTTGTACTATGTGTCCAAGTTCTATAAATGATCTGGCATCTTGTACTATGTGTCCAAGTTCTATAAATGATCTGGCATCTTGTACTATGTCTCCAAGTACAATACATGATCTGGCATCTTGTACTATGTCTCCAAGTACAATACATGATCTGGCATCTTGTACTATGTGTCCAAGTTCAATAAATGATCTGGCATCTTGTACTATGTCTCCAAGTTCAATAAATGATCTGGCATCATGTACTATGTGTCCAAGTTCTATAAATGATCTGGCATCTTGTACTATGTGTCCAAGTTCTATAAATGATCTGGCATCTTGTACTATGTGTCCAAGTTCTATAAATGATCTGGCATCTTGTACTATGTCTCCAAGTACAATACATGATCTGGCATCTTGTACTATGTCTCCAAGTTCAATAAATGATCTGGCATCTTGTACTATGTGTCCAAGTTCTATAAATGATCTGGCATCTTGTACTATGTGTCCAAGTTCTATAAATGATCTGGCATCTTGTACTATGTCTCCAAGTACAATACATGATCTGGCATCTTGTACTATGTCTCCAAGTACAATACATGATCTGGCATCTTGTACTATGTCTCCAAGTACAATACATGATCTGGCATCTTGTACTATGTGTCCAAGTTCAATAAATGATCTGGCATCTTGTACTATGTCTCCAAGTTCAATAAATGATCTGGCATCATGTACTATGTGTCCAAGTTCTATAAATGAGATGGCATCTTGTACTATGTGTCCAAGTTCTATAAATGATCTGGCATCTTGTACTATGTGTCCAAGTTCTATAAATGATCTGGCATCTTGTACTATGTCTCCAAGTACAATACATGATCTGGCATCTTGTACTATGTCTCCAAGTACAATACATGATCTGGCATCTTGTACTATGTGTCCAAGTTCAATAAATGATCTGGCATCTTGTACTATGTCTCCAAGTTCAATAAATGATCTGGCATCATGTACTATGTGTCCAAGTTCTATAAATGAGATGGCATCTTGTACTATGTGTCCAAGTTCTATAAATGATCTGGCATCTTGTACTATGTGTCCAAGTTCTATAAATGATCTGGCATCTTGTACTATGTCTCCAAGTACAATACATGATCTGGCATCTTGTACTATGTGTCCAAGTTCAATAAATGATCTGGCATCTTGTACTATGTGTCCAAGTTCTATAAATGATCTGGCATCTTGTACTATGTCTCCAAGTACAATACATGATCTGGCATCTTGTACTATGTCTCCAAGTACAATACATGATCTGGCATCTTGTACTATGTGTCCAAGTTCAATACATGATCTGGCATATTGTACTATGTGTCCAAGTTCAATAAATGATATGGCATATTGTACTATGTCTCCAAGTTCAATAAATGATCTGGCATCTTGTACTATGTCTCCAAGTACAATACATGATATGGCATATTGTACTATGTGTCCAAGTTCTATAAATGATCTGGCATCTTGTACTATGTCTCCAAGTACAATACATGATATGGCATCTTGTACTATGTCTCCAAGTACAATACATGATCTGGCATCTTGTACTATGTGTCCAAGTTCAATAAATGATCTGGCATCTTGTACTATGTCTCCAAGTTCAATAAATGATATGGCATATTGTACTATGTCTCCAAGTTCAATAAATGATCTGGCATATTGTACTATGTCTCCAAGTACAATACATGATATGGCATATTGTACTATGTGTCCAAGTTCTATAAATGATCTGGCATCTTGTACTATGTGTCCAAGTTCTATAAATGATCTGGCATCTTGTACTATGTCTCCAAGTACAATACATGATCTGGCATCTTGTACTATGTGTCCAAGTTCAATACATGATCTGGCATATTGTACTATGTCTCCAAGTTCAATAAATGATCTGGCATCTTGTACTATGTGTCCAAGTTCTATAAATGATCTGGCATCTTGTACTATGTGTCCAAGTTCTATAAATGAGATGGCATCTTGTACTATGTCTCCAAGTACAATACATGATCTGGCATCTTGTACTATGTGTCCAAGTTCTATAAATGATCTGGCATATTGTACTATGTGTCCAAGTTCTATAAATGAGCTGGCATCTTGTACTATGTGTCCAAGTTCTATAAATGATCTGGCATCTTGTACTATGTCTCCAAGTACAATACATGATCTGGCATATTGTACTATGTCTCCAAGTTCTATAAATGAGATGGCATCTTGTACTATGTGTCCAAGTTCTATAAATGATCTGGCATCTTGTACTATGTGTCCAAGTTCTATAAATGATCTGGCATATTGTACTATGTCTCCAAGTACAATACATGATCTGGCATCTTGTACTATGTCTCCAAGTACAATACATAATCTGGCATCTTGTACTATGTGTCCAAGTTCAATAAATGATCTGGCATCTTGTACTATGTCTCCAAGTTCAATAAATGATATGGCATATTGTACTATGTCTCCAAGTTCAATAAATGATCTGGCATCTTGTACTATGTCTCCAAGTACAATACATGATATGGCATCTTGTACTATGTGTCCAAGTTCTATAAATGATCTGGCATCTTGTACTATGTGTCCAAGTTCTATAAATGATCTGGCATCTTGTACTATGTCTCCAAGTTCTATAAATGATCTGGCATCTTGTAATATGTGTCCAAGTTCTATAAATGATCTGGCATCTTGTACTATGTGTCCAAGTTCTATAAATGATCTGGCATCTTGTACTATGTCTCCAAGTACAATACATGATCTGGCATCTTGTACTATGTCTCCAAGTACAATACATGATCTGGCATCTTGTACTATGTGTCCAAGTTCAATACATGATCTGGCATATTGTACTATGTCTCCAAGTTCAATAAATGATCTGGCATATTGTACTATGTGTCCAAGTTCTATAAATGATCTGGCATCTTGTACTATGTGTCCAAGTTCTATAAATGAGATGGCATCTTGTACTATGTGTCCAGGTTCTATAAATGATCTGGCATCTTGTACTATGTGTCCAAGTTCTATAAATGATCTGGCATCTTGTACTATGTCTCCAAGTACAATAAATGATCTGGCATATTGTACTATGTCTCCAAGTTCTATAAATGAGATGGCATCTTGTACTATGTGTCCAAGTTCTATAAATGAGATGGCATCTTGTACTATGTGTCCAAGTTCTATAAATGATCTGGCATCTTGTACTATGTGTCCAAGTTCTATAAATGATCTGGCATCTTGTACTATGTCTCCAAGTACAATACATGATCTGGCATCTTGTACTATGTCTCCAAGTTCTATAAATGAGATGGCATCTTGTACTATGTGTCCAAGTTCTATAAATGATCTGGCATCTTGTACTATGTGTCCAAGTTCTATAAATGATCTGGCATATTGTACTATGTCTCCAAGTACAATACATGATCTGGCATCTTGTACTATGTCTCCAAGTACAATACATGATCTGGCATCTTGTACTATGTGTCCAAGTTCAATAAATGATCTGGCATCTTGTACTTTGTGTCCAAGTTCTATAAATGATCTGGCATCTTGTACTATGTGTCCAAGTTCTATAAATGATCTGGCATCTTGTACTATGTCTCCAAGTACAATAAATGATCTGGCATATTGTACTATGTCTCCAAGTTCTATAAATGAGATGGCATATTGTACTATGTGTCCAAGTTCTATAAATGAGATGGCATCTTGTACTATGTGTCCAAGTTCTATAAATGATCTGGCATCTTGTACTATGTGTCCAAGTTCTATAAATGATCTGGCATCTTGTACTATGTCTCCAAGTACAATACATGATCTGGCATCTTGTACTATGTCTCCAAGTTCTATAAATGAGATGGCATCTTGTACTATGTGTCCAAGTTCTATAAATGATCTGGCATCTTGTACTATGTGTCCAAGTTCTATAAATGATCTGGCATATTGTACTATGTCTCCAAGTACAATACATGATATGGCATCTTGTACTATGTGTCCAAGTTCTATAAATGATCTGGCATCTTGTACTATGTGTCCAAGTTCTATAAATGATCTGGCATCTTGTACTATGTCTCCAAGTTCTATAAATGATCTGGCATCTTGTAATATGTGTCCAAGTTCTATAAATGATCTGGCATCTTGTACTATGTGTCCAAGTTCTATAAATGATCTGGCATCTTGTACTATGTCTCCAAGTACAATACATGATCTGGCATCTTGTACTATGTCTCCAAGTACAATACATGATCTGGCATCTTGTACTATGTGTCCAAGTTCAATACATGATCTGGCATATTGTACTATGTCTCCAAGTTCAATAAATGATCTGGCATATTGTACTATGTGTCCAAGTTCTATAAATGATCTGGCATCTTGTACTATGTGTCCAAGTTCTATAAATGAGATGGCATCTTGTACTATGTGTCCAGGTTCTATAAATGATCTGGCATCTTGTACTATGTGTCCAAGTTCTATAAATGATCTGGCATCTTGTACTATGTCTCCAAGTACAATAAATGATCTGGCATCTTGTACTATGTCTCCAAGTTCTATAAATGAGATGGCATCTTGTACTATGTGTCCAAGTTCTATAAATGAGATGGCATCTTGTACTATGTGTCCAAGTTCTATAAATGATCTGGCATCTTGTACTATGTGTCCAAGTTCTATAAATGATCTGGCATCTTGTACTATGTCTCCAAGTACAATACATGATCTGGCATCTTGTACTATGTCTCCAAGTTCTATAAATGAGATGGCATCTTGTACTATGTGTCCAAGTTCTATAAATGATCTGGCATCTTGTACTATGTGTCCAAGTTCTATAAATGATCTGGCATATTGTACTATGTCTCCAAGTACAATACATGATCTGGCATCTTGTACTATGTCTCCAAGTACAATACATGATCTGGCATCTTGTACTATGTGTCCAAGTTCAATAAATGATCTGGCATCTTGTACTTTGTGTCCAAGTTCTATAAATGATCTGGCATCTTGTACTATGTGTCCAAGTTCTATAAATGATCTGGCATCTTGTACTATGTCTCCAAGTACAATAAATGATCTGGCATCTTGTACTATGTCTCCAAGTTCTATAAATGAGATGGCATCTTGTACTATGTGTCCAAGTTCTATAAATGAGATGGCATCTTGTACTATGTGTCCAAGTTCTATAAATGATCTGGCATCTTGTACTATGTCTCCAAGTTCTATAAATGATCTGGCATCTTGTACTATGTCTCCAAGTACAATACATGATCTGGCATCTTGTACTATGTCTCCAAGTTCTATAAATGAGATGGCATCTTGTACTATGTGTCCAAGTTCTATAAATGATCTGGCATCTTGTACTGTGTCCAAGTTCTATAAATGATCTGGCATATTGTACTATGTCTCCAAGTACAATACATGATCTGGCATCTTGTACTATGTCTCCAAGTACAATACATGATCTGGCATCTTGTACTATGTGTCCAAGTTCAATAAATGATCTGGCATCTTGTACTTTGTGTCCAAGTTCTATAAATGATCTGGCATCTTGTACTATGTGTCCAAGTTCTATAAATGAGATGGCATCTTGTACTATGTGTCCAAGTTCTATAAATGATCTGGCATCTTGTACTATGTCTCCAAGTACAATACATGATCTGGCATCTTGTACTATGTGTCCAAGTTCAATAAATGATCTGGCATCTTGTACTATGTGTCCAAGTTCAATAAATGATCTGGCATCTTGTACTATGTGTCCAAGTTCTATAAATGATCTGGCATCTTGTATTATGTCTCCAAGTACAATAAATGATCTGGCATCTTGTACTATGTGTCAAAGTTCAATAAATGATCTGGCATCTTGTACTATGTATCCAAGTTCAATAAATGATCTGGCATATTGTACTATGTGTCAAAGTTCAATAAATGATCTGGCATCTTGTACAAGGCATCCAAGTTCTATAATTATACTTTATTGCAACACATACTTCAAACAAAACACCACATTTTCATTTGAGGCCACATGTCCATGCCAGTTATCGAAATTACTGAACTTTTCTCTTAGACCCAAATGATCATGTTCTCACTGCCTGATCATGTTCATGTTCTCACTGCCTGATCATGTTCTCACTGCCTGATCATGTTCTCACTGCCTGATCATGGTCTCACTGCCTGATCATGTTCTCACTGCCTGATCATGTTCTCACTACCTGATCATGTTCTCACTGCCTGATCATGTTCTCACTACCTGATCATGTTCTCACTGCCTGATCATGGTCTCACTGCCTGATCATGTTCTCACTGCCTGATCATGTTCTCACTGCCTGATCATGTTCTCACTGCCTGATCATGTTCTCACTGCCTGATCATGTTCTCACTGCCTGATCATGTTCTCACTGCCTGATCATGGTCTCACTGCCTGATCATGGTCTCACTGCCTGATCATGTTCTCACTGCCTGCTCACTACCTGATCATGTTCTCACTGCCTGATCATGTTCTCACTGCCTGATCATGTTCTCACTGCCTGATCATGTTCTCACTGCCTGATCATGTTCTCACTGCCTGCTGTTACAGTCTCTGCACTAGAGCTGTGAGTATTATCTCAGTCACTGCCTGCAGTTACAGTCTCTGCACTAGAGCTGTGAGTATTATCTCAGTCACTGCCTGCTGTTACAGTCTCTGCACTAGAGCTGTGAGTATTATCTCAGTTACTGCCTGCTGTTACAGTCTCTGCACTAGAGCTGTGAGTATTATCTCAGTTACTGCCTGCAGTTACAGTCTCTGCACTAGAGCTGTGAGTATTATCTCAGTTACTGCCTGCTGTTACAGTCTCTGCACTAGAGCTGTGAGTATTATCTCAGTTACTGCCTGCTGTTACAGTCTCTGCACTAGAGCTGTGAGTATTATCTCAGTCACTGCCTGCTGTTACAGTCTCTGCACTAGAGCTGTGAGTATTATCTCAGTTACTGCCTGCTGTTACAGTCTCTGCACTAGAGCTCTGAGTATTATCTCAGTTACTGCCTGCTGTTACAGTCTCTGCACTAGAGCTCTGAGTATTATCTCAGTTACTGCCTGTTGTTACAGTCTCTGCACTAGAGCTGTGAGTATTATCTCAGTCACTGCCTGCTGTTACAGTCTCTGCACTAGAGCTGTGAGTATTATCTCAGTCACTGCCTGCAGTTACAGTCTCTGCACTAGAGCTGTGAGTATTATCTCAGTCACTGCCTGCAGTTACAGTCTCTGCACTAGAGCTGTGAGTATTATCTCAGTCACTGCCTGCTGTTACAGTCTCTGCACTAGAGCTGTGAGTATTATCTCAGTTACTGCCTGCTGTTACAGTCTCTGCACTAGAGCTGTGAGTATTATCTCAGTTACTGCCTGCAGTTACAGTCTCTGCACTAGAGCTGTGAGTATTATCTGCCTGCTGTTACAGTCTCTGCACTAGAGCTGTGAGTATTATCTACCTGCTGTTACAGTCTCTGCACTAGAGCTGTGAGTATTATCTCAGTTACTGCCTGCTGTTACAGTCTCTGCACTAGAGCTGTGAGTATTATCTGCCTGCTATTACAGTCTCTGCACTAGAGCTGTGAGTATTATCTCAGAAGACATGCCAACTACACACTATAACATTGATACAAAGTTCATTAACAACAGTCTGGGTAGAATTTTAATTACAAGTGTCTCTAAAGTCACATATTAACCCTTTCAACCCCAAGTAACTGACATGGACTGGTGCATGCTATTTTTAGACCAATAAATTAATAAGAAAATTACATTTGGACCAGTTCATTTATCAAAATGGGTAATTTTATCTAAAAATAGTAATAATTATTACTGGCAAAAAAGTGCAGATCCTGATGAGACGACTCATTACGAGCCGACTCTGACTCATCTGGATCTACACTTTTCATAAGCCTATTTAGAGGCATGTGGGGTTGAAAGGGTTAAATCACATGCCAGACTAGCTAACCTGTAACACCTGGAACAGTAAACATGGGGCTGCAAGGTCCCCTGAGGGCACACCATGTAATGTGCAATGATTGATAAAGCCAACACTTCAACTTCAATTGAATACTGCAGTAAACTTGATTGAGTTCCCCCAAGATAATGCCATACAAAGATAATAATTGTCAGTAACTGTATTAAAGTGACTGCCATATCAATAGAAAACTATGAAATTACAGTAACTCTTATTATATAAAACAATTATTTATCACTAAATGACTTTTAATGGTTGTCATGGAGCTCCATGGTGTAATGGATATGGATGTTGTCTTGTATCTGAGAGATAAGGTGAATTAGAGTCCCTGTTAATAAGATCTTTCTCTGAACAATCAAACATGTTGTTTTCTTTCTCTGAACAATCAATCATGTTGTTTTCTTTCTCTGAACAATCAATCATGTTGTTTTCTTTCTCTGGACAATCAAGCATGTTGTTTTCTTTCTCTGAACAATCAAACATGTTGTTTTCTTTCTCTGGACAATCAAACATGTTGTTTTCTTTCTCTGAACAATCAATCATGTTGTTTTCTTTCTCTGGACAATCAAACATGTTGTTTTCTTTCTCTGGACAATCAAATATGTTGTTTTCTTTCTCTGAACAATCAAACATGTTGTTTTCTTTCTCTGGACAATCAAGCATGTTGTTTTCTTTCTCTGGACAATCAAACATGTTGTTTTCTTTCTCTGAACAATCAATCATGTTGTTTTCTTTCTCTGGACAATCAAGCATGTTGTTTTCTTTCTTAAACAACCAATTTTCGCCTAAGATAGAGAATATTCAGCCTGCTCGAAAATTACTGTAAAAATTATTTTGCCAAAATTTATACATAATGTCTTTTTTGAACGGCGTCGACGTAATCTGTTGTATTAAATGATTTTATGCTTACAACACAGGATGTCATGTCCGACCGAGACCTGTACAATTAAATAGGGTAGCATCATCATGACATTGGTTGGTTATTGCCCCTGAAGACTGAATACTCTCTAAAAGTATGTACGTCCTCAAGTGGTTTTCCTCTGTTTTTATCATTGTTTCCTTTGCACAGCATGCTATCAATTTTCATCTGATTTATCATCTTATAATTACAAAATTACTATATCTCAACAGATCTCCTACAGTATTTCCAATGGGTACTTATCTGTAAAACAATTAGTATCAATAAATTAACATGATATTGATAAAATCACATTTATTATACCACAACAACTGGCTAATGCACAGCAGTGAAAACAAAGGCTTCCAACTGAAAGGATCGACATACATTTTGGGATAAATCAGACTTTATCTGCCAAGGGAGGTAATAAAAGCCAGCGATGTCTCTCATTGATTAAAAATGTACAGGATCTAATCAATCGAGAAATTATCTTTAAATTAGGGATGGCAACGAACATTCGAATATTCGCTCAAACGTCCGAATATCCGAATACTATTCCAGTATTCGAATATTCGGTAAAAATATCTAATATTTGCAAAAATGATATAAACTATCATAAATCCGATACGTTGCTTTCTTTTACAATTTGAAGCCATCATAAAACCTTCCAATACAAAAGAAATTATGGATGTTTGAATAAACAATGGTGTGGTCGCATCCATGGCAAGTGTTAATTGACACGCTGCCATGTAATTGGATAATTACAGTAGGTGCTAAGGTGTTTAATTATGATGTCAAAAATTCCTTTGAAATATTACAGACAAGCTGCAACATCCACCCGTGTTTCTTAAATTTATAATTAACTGCTCAATATTACCCAAAAGTACTATATAAAATACGATCTTTATGATGTTGTCCTCAAAAAAATGCTGCCCACTCAGTCATACGTTTGGAAAGACTACAATCGCGCAGGGAATAAGAAAACTGCTAGGTGCAAATTGGATTTAGCAGATTCGGGTACAATTTGAAAAACAAACACACTTCAACGGAAAGCAGTTCAAGTGACATCGGCTTCATTTGTGAAAACGCCCATAAATGTACAGTGGTCGATAACAATAACTGAATGAATCGTCGTCATATTTGCATGGCCTTACAGGAAGAAGATGACGTTTAGTAATTTAAAAGTAGCTTAATTTGGCATTTCTTATAAGAGTTTGAGTGATTTTGAGTTTTTAATAGAATTACACCGAATATTCGAATATTCGAATACCTTACTGACCGGATATTCCGATAGTGAAATCGCTATTCGTTGCCATCCCTACTTTGAATACAAATACTATTAGACCTAGTGCAACTGCATGGTGCAACATTCACATTTGTAACAACTTTAATCCAAAGATGCATTTAGCACTTATGTTGATAATGCTTCCCAATCTTTCTATACTATCAATAAAACATCATTATTAATACAGTGATATATTTCCCTACTTCTGAGAACAAACACAGCTGGTCACCTGGCACTTTCTCAAGCTCCAGCACCATAAAGTCTATTTCTCCAGAATTATTCAATCTGCATGTAATAATAGAAGATTTCAATGACTATTCCAAAGGATTAAGTGCCCATAAAAATGCTGTTAAAACTAGATTACATATACAACTGTAAATATTAAAATTAATGAAGTTGCCCCAACATCCAAAGTTGTCCACATGTTCACAAGTATAATTCACATAATTCACTATCAGAAAGTATGACAAACATCAGTTCTAGTCTTTCAGATGTGACTTTAAACCGATTTCTCGTGTCGGTGCTTTACACCGTGCACGTAAAAGAACCAGAGGAGGCTCTGGAATGGGAGTCGGTCAATATCATTGCATTATCCTCCAAAAATCTAAAATGACTAATCTCTTCAGGAGGCGTTACTAATATGGGTAACCGGTAGCGATGATAAATAAACGTAAAACACACAGAGACGGGTCATAACTTTAATAACATACATGTATAGATCTTGTCACGGTTCTTGTAAAAAGTTAAACAGTGTTGCAAGAAGTCCATCGATGAACTTAAATAGCACTTGAACACCAAACAATCAAAGTATTTGCAGTAAGTAAAATTCAACAATTGTAACAGAAGTAGAGGACAACCATAAGCTGTATAGCATATTTATAATTTTACAGTGGAACCTCTCTAAACCGGACATCTTCGGGACTGGATAAAAAGTCCGGTTTACAGAGGTTTCCGGTTTTCAGAGGTTTTTTATTGATGTGTTTTCAAAACTGCATATAACCTTTATAAAGTACATATGCCTTTATAAAGTGATGAAATATTTTTGAAAAACAGTTCTTTAAATATTATTTTGTAAAACAAATGGTCAAAAGTTGCGAAAATCATAATTATCTTGTGTGACTGGATTATATTGTGCTTTCACAGGTGATCAAACGGTTGCATCAAACTATAAATTACGAGATTCACAAAATCCTTGATTCATTATCAAACAAGTTTTATAATTGCCTATAGGATAGTAATCTACAAGTGATTATAACATAATCCCCCAGTTAGCCGACACATTAACTGTACAAGAGTGCTAATTGCAGTAGTCATCAATCAGCCTGACATCTTATAATCTTGCGCGATTATCACACGTTCATAGATCAAACGCGCACTGTTAAAAACGAGATTGGAAAGTGTCAGCAGTGTGTCAATTTATGACGGAATACACAAACAAATTCAACACTTTTTAGTTTATTGATGAAGACCTATGTCGCCTAAAAGTTGTTCCGGTTTTGGGAGGTGAAATTACATCAAACTGTACCCAAATTATGCAAATTATTCGTCCGGTTTCCGGAGTTGAGAGGTTTCGGTTTTCAGAGTGATTTTATATAAGAAATAAAGAAGAAACAATTCGGGACTTTCAAAAACGTCCGGTTTTGGGAGTATTCCGATTTAGAGAGGGTCCGGTTTTGGGAGGTTCCACTGTATTTATAAATTTATAATTCCTTATTTCAATTGTTGTAACTAATCATGTACATGATAGAAAATAAATATGTTTAAACAAACAACTGTATCAGGAAATGTGCTCTACTACTCTACAACATCCATGGACATACATCAGTGTGATAGTTTACATACTCATACATAAGATGATCTTGTTTATAAGTCGACCCCCCCCCCCCAGCGAAAGCATTAAAAATGTTATACAGGAGTCCCTCAGGGGACAGTTTTGTCATCTGTTGTAATTACAATGTACATAAATTAGTTTTATTTGGTTAATTAATCAATTTGCTCACACCTCGGCGGAGGCAACTTTCAATAAAGCTACACATCATCATTAAATAATCAATATCAGTACACATTTTCAGTTTCACATAATCATTAAAACAATAGACAGCTGTATATATAATATATATATATATATATATATATTCACTGACCATGTATCACAATGCAATCAGTGTTGCCATATTTCTATCATTGTAAATGGCCAAAGGCAAATATAGTTGCTGATTATGCCAATAAATTTGAAATTTGAAACAAGTGTTCTCAAGGTTAGAGCAGAAAACAATTGAATTGCATTCAATTTGTTGACAAAACATATGAAAACCAGACCAAGTAACAGCTAAAGAATTCCTTTTAAAACACTACAGTCAAACCTGTGTTAGTGGTCACCTCTATTATAGTCAAACCTGTGTTAGTGGTCACCTCTTATTATACAGTCAAACCTGTGTTAGTGGTCACCTCTATTAAGTACAGTCAAACCTGTGTTAGTGGTCACCTCTATTAAGCAACCAACCTGTATTAAGCAGCCAATTTCCTGATTCCCAATATGGTGTTTTGTTATACAGGTGACCTCTATTAAGCAGCCACCTGTGCTAAGCAGCCACTTTCTGTGATTCCCTTGGCTGGCTGCTTAAGACAGGTTTGACTGTATATATATTATTATATAAAAAACTGAAATATTTTATATTTCTGAACACCTTTGATATCCGACGATGCCTCAGGGGACAGTTTATTACGACATAAAAGTTTTCTTTTGTTACTTAGTTGATATCAGTACAAAACTTCAATTTTACATAATCTAGCAGACAGCTTATACTAATTAATTTGCAATCAGTGAACCTGCACTATGACAGGTAGAGGAATTTGCTGTAGTTTGTAACATGAAACAATATTAGAATGCCTGCAGGAGCATTATTGTGTGTAAATTCAAAAGTAAACATGGAGTTATTTCTGTGTGAGCAAACTCTCATGGAACAATAATTGATAGTTATAACAGTGCAAAGAATTCCATGCATGTGCACATGTGTAAGGAAAAGAGGAAACACATTTTCCCATCGTTTCAAGAATGTTTTATTTGTGGAAATCAGAGTAAAGTTTCCACTAGTATAACTCTTCTTTAGCTGTTACAGGGTATTATTCCCTGTAGGTTAATGGACAGAAAATATGGCAAAAAAATATCGACAAAAACAAATACATCAATTGTGTGAGATTGCAGTAAACAATATCTGGGAAACTACGAATTCTTAGAAATTGCTATTCATATTATAGAGGAATGCTACAAGCAGGCACTGGTATATCATGGCAAACTGTACAATACAGTGTAAACACAAGCAGACGCTGGTATATCTGGCATGGCAAACTGTACAATACAGTGTAAACACAAGCAGGCGCTGGTATATCTGGCATGGCAAACTGTACAATACAGTGTAAACACAAGCAGTCGCTGGTATATCTGGCATGGCAAACTGTACAATACAGTGTAAACACAAGCAGGTGCTGGTATATCTGGCATGGCAAACTGTACAATACAGTGTAAACACAAGCAGGTGCTGGTATATCTGGCATGGCAAACTGTACAATACAGTGTAAACACAAGCAGGTGCTGGTATATCTGGCATGGCAAACTGTACAATACAGTGTAAACACAAGCAGGTGCTGGTATATCTGGTATGGCAAACTGTACAATACAGTATAAACACAAGCAGGTGCTGGTATATCTGGCATGGCAAACTGTACAATACAGTGTAAACACAAGCAGGCGCTGGTATATCTGGCATGGCAAACTGTACAATACAGTGTAAACACAAGCAGGTGCTGGTATAGCTGGCATGTAAAACTGTACAATACAGTGTAAACACAAGCAGGTGCTGGTATATCTGGCATGGCAAACTGTACAATACATTGTAGTCTGTCCGAAATTTAATGATTTAAGAAGAAAATACTTAAAACGTTATTATTTTGTTTGGCCTAACATGCATAAATTCTTATCTTTAATGACTTGTCAGTCACAAACACAGATCTTAAACCTTGCTAAGTATATTTATTATGCAAATCACACAAGAAATCAATAGATCATTACCATCATTCCTTACATTGCTATTATACTGTTATATTTCATGCTTCTCTGTAAACTGTGTATATATGTGATGCCATAAGCATCTGCCGATGATTAATGCAATAAATATTGTATTGTATTGTAAACACAAACTTGCGCTGGTATATCTGGCATGTAAAACTGTACAATACATTGTAAACACAAGCAGGCGCTGGTATATCTGGCATGGCAAACTGTACAATACAGTGTAAACACAAGCAGGTGCTGGTATATCTGGCATGGCAAACTGTACAATACAGTGTAAACACAAGCAGGCGCTGGTATATCTGGCATGTAAAACTGTACAATACATTGTAAACACAAGCAGGTGCTGGTATATCTGGCATGGCAAACTGTACAATACAGTGTAAACACAAGCAGGTGCTGGTATATCTGGCATGGCAAACTGTACAATACATTGTAAACACAAGCAGTCACTGGTATATCTGGTATGGCAAACTGTACAATACATTGTAAACACAAGCAGTCACTGGTATATCTGGCATGGCAAACTGTACAATACATTGTAAACACAAGCAGTCACTGGTATATCTGGTATGGCAAACTGTACAATACATTGTAAACACAAGCAGGTGCTGGTATATCTGGCATTGCAAACTGTACAATACATTGTAAACACAAGCAGTCACTGGTATATCTGGCATGGCAAACTGTACAATACAGTGTAAACACAAGCAGGTGCTGGTATATCTGGCATGGCAAACTGTACAATACAGTGTAAACACAAGCAGGTGCTGGTATATCTGGCATTGCAAACTGTACAATACATTGTAAACACAAGCAGGCGCTGGTATATCTGGCATGGCAAACTGTACAATACATTGTAAACACAAGCAGGCGCTGGTATATCTGGCATGGCAAACTGTACAATACATTGTAAACACAAGCAGGCGCTGGTATATCTGGCATGGCAAACTGTACAATACAGTGTAAACACAAGCAGGTGCTGGTATATCTGGCGTGGCAAACTGTACAATACAGTGTAAACACAAGCAGGCGCTGGTATATCTGGCATGGCAAACTGTACAATACAGTGTACAATACATTGTAAACACAAGCAGTCGCTGGTATATCTGGCATGGCAAACTGTACAATACAGTGTAAACACAAGCAGGTGCTGGTATATCTGGCATGGCAAACTGTACAATACAGTGTAAACACAAGCAGGTGCTGGTATATCTGGCATGGCAAACTGTACCATACATTGTAAACACAAGCAGTCACTGGTATATCTGGCATGGCAAACTGTACAATACAGTGTAAACACAAGCAGGTGCTGGTATATCTGGCATGGCAAACTGTACAATACAGTGTAAACACAAGCAGGTGCTGGTATATCTGGCATGGCAAACTGTATAATACAGTGTAAACACAAGCAGGTGCTGGTATATCTGGCATGGCAAACTGTACAATACATTGTAAACACAAGCAGGTGCTGGTATATCTGGCATGGCAAACTGTACAATACATTGTAAACACAAGCAGTCACTGGTATATCTGGTATGGCAAACTGTACAATACAGTGTAAACACAAGCAGGTGCTGGTATATCTGGCATGGCAAACTGTACAATACAGTGTAAACACAAGCAGGTGCTGGTATATCTGGCATGGCAAACTGTACAATACAGTGTAAACACAAGCAGGTGCTGGTATATCTGGCATGGCAAACTGTATAATACAGTGTAAACACAAGCAGGTGCTGGTATATCTGGCATGGCAAACTGTACAATACATTGTAAACACAAGCAGGTGCTGGTATATCTGGCATGGCAAACTGTACAATACATTGTAAACACAAGCAGTCACTGGTATATCTGGTATGGCAAACTGTACAATACAGTGTAAACACAAGCAGGTGCTGGTATATCTGGCATGGCAAACTGTACAATACAGTGTAAACACAAGCAGGTGCTGGTATATCTGGCATGGCAAACTGTACAATACATTGTAAACACAAGCAGTCGCTGGTATATCTGGCATGGCAAACTGTACAATACAGTGTAAACACAAGCAGGTGCTGGTATATCTGGCATGGCAAACTGTACAATACAGTGTAAACACAAGCAGGTGCTGGTATATCTGGCATGGCAAACTGTACAATACATTGTAAACACAAGCAGTCGCTGGTATATCTGGCATGGCAAACTGTACAATACATTGTAAACACAAGCAGGCGCTGGTATATCTTTTATAAACAAACTTGGCCAAAATGCTGGTTCCAGACAGTATGTAAACAATATACTACTGCATGTCATCTCATTGCCAGGCAACATTATTTTGGTGATGTATATGACAAGAATTCAGTGTGTGTGCAGGCTTATACAACAATTACTAAAGCACAAGCTGTGGTACCAGTTCTTGTCCTTGTAAGTTGCAGAAATTGTCAGGCCATTGAATCAACAAATTACTATGGGATATGGTTAGTAATACAATCATTGTTGTATTTTTTACAATAAAACTACAATACCAATTTATTTTAGATAGATATGGGAAAGTTTGTTCGATATTAGATTAATCGTTCTGGAGTCGTCATTCCTGATTGAATACATCCAACACATTGAGAGACGAGAGGCAATGTGGATGTAAATGTCTTGCCTGAGGACAACACTGCAGTGGTTCATCCGACACAATGGAGAGAGAGAGAGAGAGAGAGAGCGAGAGCGAGGGAGCGAGCGAGGAGAGCGAGAGCGAGAGAGGAGAGAGAGAGAGAGAGAGAGGAGAGAGAGAGAGGAGAGAGAGAGAGAGAGAGAGAGAGAGAGAGAGAGAGGAGAGAGAGAGGAGAGGCAATGTGGATGTAAATGTCTTGCCGAGGACAACACTGCAGTGGTTCATCCGACACAATGAGAGAGAGAGACGAGAGGCAATGTGGAGGTAAATGTCTTGCATGAGGACAACACTGCAGGGTTCATCCGACACAATGAGAGAGAGACGAGAGGCAATGTGGATGTAAATGTTTTGCCCGAGGACAACACTGCAGTGGTTCATCCGACACAATGAGAGAGAGAGATGAGAGGTAATGTGGATGTAAATGTCTTGCCTGAGGACAACACTGCAGTGGTTCATCCGACACAATGAGAGACGAGAGGCAATGTGGATGTAAATGTCTTGCCCGAGGACAACACCTTAGTGGTTCATCCGACACAATGAGAGAGAGAGAGAGAGAGAGACGAGAGGCAATGTGGATGGAAATGTCTTGTCCGAGGACAACACTGCAGTGGTTCATCCGACACAATGAGAGAGACGAGAGGCAATGTGGATGTAAATGTCTTGCCCGAGGACAACACAGCAGTGGTTCTGACGGGGCTCAAACTCACAACCTCTCGGTTAGATGGACAACGTCTACATTACACCACAGAGGCTCTACAATAACATGAACAAAGGTACCAAACACATCTAGACAGTAGGACGTGTGACATTTCATTCAAATCGTCCCATCAGTTTATTATATGCTCATTTCGCCTATAGCATGCTAATGGTTAACATATTGTTTTCTAGAATCATTCCATGTTGTGACTAGACTAGACTCTGTTCTGGTTGTGACGCAGTCCCGTTTGTAACTGGCGTCCGAAATATCAGCACGCTCCCCGTTTCCAGTCACTCTCATTACCTCTTTATCAGTTGTGGAAGTCGTGATAGCTCAGTGGTAGCGCGTTCGCTTCAGGTGCGAAAGGCCTGGAGTTCGAGCTCTGCTGGAGCCATTATGATTGTGCCCTTAGCAATGCATTTAAATTCCACATGCCACTTCTCTCTTCCTCGTGGCGATGGATTCCATCAGGAATGAGGTCTCGAGAGTGATTAATATCATTTGTAAGAACTTGTTTTGCACTCGAGCTAAAATAAATTTGTATAAAATATGAAGAAGAGAATCAAGAGATTACTGTATTCTTAGGAAGCCTTCCCCCTCCTGCCCCCTCCTTCCCCCTCCTGCCCATACCCCCCTCCTGTCCCCCAAATGAAACTACTGTAGCTAGAGTGTGCAGTTATTTATTTCTGCAGTTCCCTGCTTACAACTTCAGCATTTAGTGTCCTTTTAAGTAGATATACTACAAAGTTAACTATGTGTCTGGCAATAAAATCCAAATTCAAACAAGATCCAAGTAGAATACCTGCCCCAAGGAAATGAAAGTCAAGCATATAAAATAATATCACTTACAATCAGAACTCTATAAATAGCAAAGCTGTCAAAACTAGACTTCCTGTGATGTTTTAATGTTAGTAAACAATGATATGGCTAGCCAGACTCTGCTATTTAGACAACAGTGAGTGATAAGGTTGATGATAAGATGAGTAAAAGATTGACAAGCGATGATAAGGCTTAATTGATAAGCTTTTCCTGAAGAGTGATGATAAGGAACTCCCATATAGAACCATCAGCACTGACCATTAACTGTTTTTCTTGTAGATTACAGATCTCCTGATTAACATATGTAACAGCTTCCTGATAGGTTTCCATGACAATTATTTATGTGATGTGCTATAGCAGTGTAAAGCATGTCCATCTTCATGAGAATGCCCTACAGAGTGAACTGTAGCAGAGTGTGTACAGATTTGGTTGTGTGTGACCTGTTGTGTTTCATACAGATTTAGTTGTGTGTGACCTGTTGTGTTTCATACAGATTTAGTTGTATGTGACCTGTTGTGTTTCATACAGATTTAGTTGTATGTGACCTGTTGTGTTTCATACAGATTTAGTTGTGTGTGACCTGTTATGTTTCATACAGATTTAGTTGTGTGTGACCTGTTGTGTTTCATACAGATTTAGTTGTATGTGACCTGTTGTGTTTCATACAGATTTAGTTGTGTGTGACCTGTTGTGTTTCATACAGATTTAGTTGTATGTGACCTGTTGTGTTTCATACATATTTAGTTGTGTGTGACCTGTTGTGTTTCATACAGATTTAGTTGTATGATCTGTTGTGTTTCATACAGATTTAGTTGTGTGTGACCTGTTGTGTTGCATACATATTTAGTTGTGTGTGTGTGACCGGTTGTGTTGCATACATATTTAGTTGTGTGTGACCTGTTGGGTTGCATACATATTTAGTTGTGTGTGACCTGTTGTGTTTCATACAGATTTAGTTGTATGATCTGTTGTGTTTCATACAGATTTAGTTGTGTGTGACCTGTTGTGTTTCATACATATTTAGTTGTATGTGACCTGTTGTGATTCATATATATTTAGTTGTATGTGTTCTGTTGTGTTTCATATATATTTAGTTGTGTGTGACCTGTTGTGTTGCATACATATTTAGTTGTGTGTGACCTGTTGTGTTGCATACATATTTAGTTGTATGTGACCTGTTGTGATTCATATATATTTAGTTGTATGTGTTCTGTTGTGTTTCATACAGATTTGGTTGTGTACGACCTGTTGTGTTGTATACAGATTTGGTTGTGTACGACCTGTTGTGATGTATACAGAATTGGTTGTGTACGACCTGTTGTGATGTATACAGAATTGGTTGTGTACGACCTGTTGTGATGTATACAGAATTGGTTGTGTACGACCTGTTGTGATGTATACAGAATTGGTTGTGTACGACCTATTGCAGCAAATACAGAATGAGAGATATTGCTGGCTTTTCTGTTACCTCCCTTGATAGATAAAGTCTGATTGATCCTATTGGTCCTTTTAATTGACCAGTTGTAGCATAAGCCTAGATATATTCCCATAAAGTTACATGAAAATACAACTTTTCTGCTGATTTAATGAATATGTATTAAAAGGTCATGCTTTTATCTTATTGTTGATACCAAAATCATTTTCCGGAACAAAATATAAGATATCCCCCCCCCCCCCACCCGTTTGTTTTGAAATCAGTGACTTCAGCCATAAATCTAAGTACGTCCATTTTGAATATACTCATGCTGGGGCTGTCGCAGATTATACGATGCCAATGATGGATAAAAGTTCTTTGTAGCCAAAATAAATAAATTTAATTTAAGAATTTTTCTGATTTATTTCAATGTGTAACTAAATACATTTTATGAAAATCACTTCTTTTCATAGTAATTCCAAGTGTTCACGTCGTTATCTTACATTATGAATGAACATTTTCAGATTCGTCCCAGTTTGGGAACAGCTGATCAAAAATCTCTTTCACTCACCATAATAACTCGGAATTTTAGTTGATTTCGCAAATGATACTACATTTAATTATACATATTACATATATGCATAAAAATGTGTTAAAATTCAAAGATTCATAGATATTGAAATTAATATTTCCGCTTTGTGTAAGTAATTCATGTTTTACAATGTCGTGGAACCATCATACTCGATCCGTTTCGTACCAATTTCATGAAAAATAAAATTAAATGCAGATCAGCTAAAAATATTTGTATAATCAACATTTCTATTGGTTTGTCAAGGCTAATCTGGGTGCAGGACACCGGAAGGCTCATGTTGAAATCAACTACTCGTGATCATTTGGTGACCATTGCAACTGGCATACATGTACAATGTAGAACTATACAAGTTGTATATATGTATGATCCATTTTTGTCAAACCACTTGCGGGGGAAATAGACATGCTTTCCTGTGCAGGATTAGCCGACCTGAGCTGTTAACAAGCACTAACCAATGTGTGTGAGGTGCCTCAATGACCCACGTGGCCTGACCGAGTATCAAACCCAGACCGTTCTATTCCAAATCCGATGCTCTACATGTATCATTGGACCACAGATGACACAAAGTAACATGAAATTTAAATACCTGTAAGGTTCTCAACCCAGATGCAAATGCTCAGCAAACTAGTCAATGTTTTCTCTAATTATAACGAAATTACTGGTTGCACCCAAGACACACCTTGGTCCAGAGGTTATTATATGATTGGAGATTATTATATGGTTGGGAAAAAGTTATCTGTACGGAAAGTACAAACATGCATATTGACTCTTGAAAATTCCAGATTGACTAAGATTTTGACCTCAAGGACCATTGACTCTTGACTTTCAAAGTCTAGTGAACGCCCTGCACAGGAAAGGTGTTGTTAGGTAAACTGCCCGTCGATCAAATGGGCAACCAGTAGCAACGTTAAATAAACATAAATTTAAAAAAAGCTCTCCTCAACTACCTATGCAGTAGTTAGTTAGTTTATAATTAAGGGGAGGTAACATAAATATCTACACACACTGTGAAGCATACTGAACTTAATTTCCCTTAATGAACATCTGCTATCCTACTCCACAACTCCATCATTTATCTGCCACATTGTATTGCAGTTAATCAGAGATAACAAAAAAAGGTAGTGCCTGAGTTTAAATGGAGGGTTATGACAATAGCTCCCCTGACATTTCTAACAGCAAGCTATATAAACAGATCCATGAAACATTATTAGTACTCTGTATCAGATCTTTATTACATTTCTTTTTTTCAACAACTAAAGTATGTCAGATGCAAAGATATTGCAAAAGATGCGTACAGATAAACCCAACCATTTTGAACAATTCTAAGACGGAAACATAATCCAGATACGATAGTTTCATCCTAACTGTGGCAGTAAGATATGTGACCATGCCCAATGTTTTAATAAAAACACTACACTCCCATTTTGTACAAACCGGGTTCGATCCTCAGACCGGGAAATATGTGAGTTTGTACCGTGGTCGCCAGATCGGACAGGTGGATTTTCTCCGGGTACTCCGGTTTCCTCCCACATGAATGACCATATATACGCTTTCATCCGCGCAAACGAGAATGATTAATATAAGTTGTTAGAACTTGCTTCGCAATCGTTGTAAAATAAATAAAGTTTTAAACTTAAAACCACATTGCCAGAACTTGTCCAGGTAGCACCTAACAATGACATTGATTGAAAGGGAATAGTATTTGTTCTGTTAAATCTACAATAAATGACAATCTTTGTCAAATGTTTAAAAGTATTTCTGACAAATATTACACATAACAATTTCCACACACAAAGCTAAGACTTTATAATGGTTAGATATTTTATCATTCCATCAAACTTCTGTACAGCTTCTGTAGTAGCAATATAAAATAGTTTTACATGAATTATATCATCCCACACCTGTCAGGTCCAAGATAAATCCACCCAATAAACAGGCAATAATTCCTGGCAAGACTTTACAGTACCCATAAACTCTCCTGTACAATGAACCATTTACCAGCCAGAAAAAAAATGGACTTGGAAATGTTTGTTTGGGAATGTTGATGAAGGATTACAGGTGAACACCATCCAATTAAAGAGCACAGCCCAGCAAACCTTGGTTCAAATTGTGGCCATCAGAAAAACTTTCACTCAAGAGCTAAAGTTTTGCTATATTTCCGCTGTACTTCTTACAGTTACCCAGATGCAACATATCTTATGTTGTTTTTTGTTTGAACTTCTGACTGGAAGCAAAGATACAGCTAAGATAATAAACAATATCGATAACTGAAATTTACTTCCTTTCACCGACTTATTGTTGTTTTTAGCATGGCACTACATAGTTGATTTTAATCGGGTATATTGCATATGCTGTTGTTAATCTGACTGATGTTGTCAGTGTGGGGTATATTGCCGACTTTGCTGTTAATTGGGTTGGTGAAATGCTGATACAGCTGTTAATCGTATTGTTGTTCAATGATATGATATGCTTACTGTGCTGAATTACTCTACACTGCTTTGCATAACTCATGGTGCACTACTCTGCATAACTCATGGTGCACCACTTTGCATAACTCATGGTGCACCACTTTGCATAACTCATGGTGCACCACTTTGCATAACTCATGGTGCACCACTCTGCATAACTCATGGTGCACTACTCTGCATAACTCATGGTGCACCATTCTGCTCAACTCATGCTGCACCACTTTGCATAACTCATGGTGCACCACTCTGCTCAACTCATTCTGCACCACTTTGCATAACTCATGGTGCACCACTCTGCATAACTCATGGTACACCACTCTGCATAACTCATGGTGCACCACTCTGCATAACTCATAGTGCACCACTCTGCATAACTCATGCTGCACCACTCTGCATAACTCATGGTGCACCACTCTGCATAACACATGGTGCACCACTTTGCATAACTCATGGTACATCACTCTGCATAACTCATGGTGCACCACTCTGCATAACTCATGGTGCACTACTCTGCATAACTCATGGTGCACCACTCTGCTCAATTCATGGTGCACCACTCTGCATAACTCATAGTGCACCACTCTGCATATCTCATGGTGCACCACTCTGCATAACTCATAGTGCACCACTCTGCATAACTCATGGTACACCACTTTGCATAACTCATGGTGCACCACTCTGCATAACTCATAGTGCACCACTCTGCTCAATTCATGGTGCACCACTTTGCATAACACATCGTGCACCACTTTGCATAACACATCGTGCACCACTTTGCATAACTCATGGTGCACCACTCTGCATAACTCATGGTGCACTACTCTGCATAACTCATGGTGCACCACTCTGCTCAACTAATTCTGCACCACTCTGCATAACACATTGTGCACCACGTTGCATAACTCATGGTGCACCACTCTGCATAACTCATGGTGCACCACTCTGCATAACTCATGGTGCACCACTCTGCATAACTCATGGTGCACCACTCTGCATAACTCATGGTACACCGTTTTGCATACCGCACAGTACACAACTTTGCACCACTTATAGTACACCACTTTGCACCACTTATAGTACACCACTTTGCACAACTTAATATGAATATTTGCATAACTTATGGTACAATAAATTGGACAACTTGTGGTACACCACTTTGCACAAGTCATAGTACACCACTTTGCACAAGTTATAGTACACCACTTTGCACAAGTTATAATATACCACTTTGCACAAGTTATAGTACACCACTTTGCACAAGTTATAATATACCACTTTGCACAAGTTATAGTACACCACTTTGCACAAGTTATAGTACACCACTTTGCACAAGTTATAGTACACCACCTTGCACAAGTTATTGTACACCACTTTGCACAAGTTATAGTACACCACTTTGCACAAGTTATAGTACACCACTTTGCACAAGTTATAGTACACCACTTTGCACAAGTCATAGTACACCACTTTGCACAAGTCATAGTACACCATTTTGCACAAGTTATAGTACACCATTTTGCACAAGTTATAGTACACCACTTTGCACAAGTTATAGTACACCACTTTGCACAAGTTATAGTACACCATTTTGCACAAGTTATAGTACAGCATTTTGCACAAGTCATAGTACACCACTTTGCACAAGTTATAGTGCAGCATTTTGCACAAGTTATAGTACACCACTTTGCACAAGTTATAGTACACCATTTTGCACAAGTTATAGTACACCACTTTGCACAAGTTATAGTGCACCACTTTGCACAAGTTATAGTATACTGCTTTGCACAAGTTATAGTACACCACTTTGCACAGGTTATATACACCACTTTGCACAAGTTATAGTATACTGCTTTGCACAAGTTATTGTACACCACTTTGCACAGGTTATATACACCACTTTGCACAGGTTATATACACCACTTTGCACAAGTTATTGTACACCACTTTGCACAAGTTATAGTACACTGCTTTACACAAGTTATTGTACACCACTTTGCACAAGTTATAGTACACCACTTTGCACAAGTTATAGTGCAGCATTTTGCACAAGTTATTGTACACCACTTTGCACAAGTTATAATACACCACTTTGCATAAGTTATAGTACACCACTTTGCACACGTTATTGTACACCACTTTGCACACGTTATTGTACACCACTTTGCACATGTTATTGTACACCACTTTGCACAAGTTATAGTGCACCACTTTGCACAAGTCATAGTACACCACTTTGCACAAGTTATAGTACACCACTTTGCACAAGTTATAGTGCACCACTTTGCACAAGTTATAGTGCACCACTTTGCACAAGTTATAGTGCATCGCCATGCACAACTTACGGTGCAAATACCACATTGTACATCTTATAGTGTACCACTTTGTATAACTTGTGGTACAAACTTTTGGATAACTTATAGTGCATCGCTTTGTACAACTTAGGCTACACCACTTTGGACAAGTTGTGGTACACCACTTCGTATGACTTATGGTGCACCACATTGGACAACTTGTACCACTCTGCACAACTTACGGTACAAAGATTTTGCACAAATTATGGTACACCACTTTGGACAAGTTACGGAACATTGCCTCGCAAAACTTATGGTACACAACTTTGGACAAGTTACGGTACACCACTTTGGACAAGTTACGGAACACTGCTTTGGACAACTTATGGTTCATCACTTTGGACAACTTATGGTACACCGCTTTGGACAAGTTACGGAACACCGCTTTGCATAACTTATGGTACACCACTTTGGACAAGTTACAGTACACCGCTTTGCATAACTTACGGTACACCACTTTGGACAAGTTATGGTACACCGCTTTGCATAACTTACGGTACACCACTTTGGACAAGTTACGATACACCACTTTGCATAACGTACGGTACACCACTTTGGACAAGTTATGGTACACCGCTTTACATAACTTATGGTACACCACTTTGGACAAGTTATTGTACACCGCTTTGCATAACTTATGGTACACCACTTTGGACAAGTTACGGTACACCGCTTTGCATAACTTATGGTACACCACTTTGGACAAGTTATGGTACACCGCTTTGCATAACTTATGGTGCAACACTTTGGACAAGTTACGGTACACCACTTTGGACAAGTTACGGTACACCGCTTTGCATAACTTACGGTACACCACTTTGGACAAGTTACAGTACATCGCTTTGCATAACTTACGGTACACCACTTTGGACAAGTTATGGTACACCACTTTGCATAACTTACGGTACACCACTTTGGACAAGTTATGGTACACCACTTTGCATAACTTACGGTACACCACTTTTCATAACTTATGTATTTAGAACTTACATCAAGGAGTAGCTTGACAACATCAGTTTTTCCAAATAAGGCAGCTTGGTGAAGGCACGTTCCCTGTAGGGTGCTTCTGTTAATGCTCATACCAGCTTGTAACAACAGTCTGAAACCAACATAATCATATATCCATACCAGCTTGCAACAACAGTCTGAAACCAACATAATCATATATCCATACCAGCTTGTAACAACAGTCTGAAACCAACATAATCATATATCCATACCAGCTTGCAACAACAGTCTGAAACCAACATAATCATATATCCATACCAGCTTGTAACAACAGTCTGAAACCAACACAATCATACTCATATATCCATACCAGCTTGTAACAACAGTCTGAAACCAACACAATCATACACATATATCCATACCAGCTTGTAACAACAGTCTGAAACCAACACAATCATACTTATATATCCATACCAGCTTGTAACAACAGTCTGAAACCAACATAATCATATATCCATACCAGCTTGTAACAACAGTCTGAAACCAACATAATCATATATCCATACCAGCATGTAACAACAGTCTGAAACCAACACAATCATACTCATATATCCATACCAGCTTGTAACAACAGTCTGAAACCAACATAATCATATATCCATACCAGCATGTAACAACAGTCTGAAACCAACACAATCATACACATATATCCATACCAGCTTGAAACAACAGTCTGAAATCAACATAATCATACTCATATATATATATATATTAACCCTTTCCCTGCTAGTGGTAGATAAAATTACTTTTGCAAACAGCTTAGAGCCAGATCAGACAACACAGAATTTGCCATCTCATCAGGCTCTTTGCTGTTTGCTATCTGGATAGTGGAGCTAAAACACTTGGCTGAATAGCAAGCAACATAGATCCTGATCAGACGCGGCATTATCTGGATCTATGTTGTTTACAAATGTGATTTTATTTACTCAGCAGACAAAGGGTTAATAGACAACCATGTTCATACAGTATAAATGTTTATATATAATATAAACAGTAAGTATAAATGTTTATATATAATATAAACAGTAAGTATAAATGTCTATATATAATATAAACAGTAAGTATAAATGTCTATATATAATATAAACAGTAAGTATAAATGTCTATATATAATATAAACAGTAAGTATAAATGTCTATATATAATATAAACAGTAAGTATAAATGTCTATATATAATATAAACAGTAAGTATAAATGTATATATATAATATAAACAGTAAGTATAAATGTCTATATATAATATAAACAGTAAGTATAACTGTTTATATATAATATAAACAGTAAGTATAAATGTCTATATATAATATAAACAGTAAGTATAAATGTCTATATATAATATAAACAGTAAGTATAAATGTCTATATATAATATAAACAGTAAGTATAAATGTTTATATATAATATAAACAGTAAGTATAAATGTTTATATATAATATAAACAGTAAGTATAAATGTCTATATATAATAAAAACAGTAAATATAAATGTCTATATATAACATAAACAGTAAGTATAAATGTCTATATATAATATAAACAATAAGTATAAATGAAGTCCATTATTCTACATTATAGTCAGTCTTCTGAAAGAGACAAGACATCGAAACATTGAAGATTTCATTGGAAACATGGAAACGAATGAAAGTTTAAACTCTGTGGATAATGGTACTGCCTTACAGCACTGCCTTATTCATGTCACTCATGAAATGCAAAACAACATAAAAAATGCAAAACAACATAAAAAATGCAAAACAACAATCACAATGTATTGTGTTCTTCAGCAAAATATGGGGATACAAAATTCATCTGGTCTTTCAGGTTTTGTAAGGAGATTTTTCTACCAGATTTATTTCCATACTAAACAGGTGCAGGAAACAAGGCATTTACCTTATTAATGTGTGCAGGCCCTAGCACTGATTCCTCAGGTATATAGCCTCATCATGCATCACAACTGATCACATAAACATATGTTTCATACAGTTCAATGCTTTTCCTTATTTTTGGTGGCTATTGATGGAGAATACATTCCAAAGTATGTCAAAAATACTTGTGTACATTCTTCTCAACCACACTTATTCACTGGGTTTAGGAAACCTATACAATAGATAAGATTTCAGATGATGTCATGAGCACCTGGGTTATCATTTTGACCCACACAATGGCAATGTGTTGAAAAGCATGTGGTATTTGGTTGTTTTTTGGGTTTTTTATTTAACCATATTTTATTGCAAATCAATAGTACATAATGTCATACACATAAAGATACAATACATAGCATGAAAATACAAATGGTTTGGGCCACAAACCCCACCTGCACCAGAGACAAGTTGTGGTATTTGGTCATGTGATTCCTTCAGATGCTGGCATGAGCATCTGTATAAATAACATGTGTCAAGTTAAATCAATCAATACATACATGTAAAAAAATTATGGGATTATTTTAATTGGATACAATTAAATTACAACAACAACACACACATTTAGGGGTTTATAAAGCGGTTTATCCTGTTTTCAATCTATTTATTCAGTGTGATATATTAATACTGATAAAATATAAATGTTTCACTCTTTGTTTCATTTTAATGATAAGATACCTACATGTTTGATACACAAAATGGTGGCGTCACATGGCATTTGGTCACATGATTGCAATATATGTATTATAGTAACATAGAAGTGGCAAACATGTGGACTGCTGCAATCTATGTATTATAGTAACACAGCAGTAACAAACATGTGGACTGCTGCAATCTATGTATTATAGTAACACAGCAGTAACAAACATGTGGACTGCTGCAATATATGTATTATAGTAACATAGCAGTAACAAACATGTGGACTGCTGCAATCTATGTATTATAGTAACATAGCAGTAACAAACATGGGGACTGCTGCAATCTATGTATTATAGTAACATAGCAGTAACAAACATGTGGACTGCTGCAATCTATGTATTATAGTAACATAGCAGTAACAAACATGTGGACTGCTGCAATATATGTATTAAAGTAACATAGCAGTGACAAACATGTGGACTGCTGCAATCTATGTATTATAGTAACATAGCAGTAACAAACATGTGGACTGCTGCAATCTATGTATTATAGTAACACAGCAGTAACAAACTGTCCGATTAGTGCAGTGGTTAGCGCTCTCGCTTCTCACCAATGCGACCCGGGTTCGATCCTCGGACAGGGATGTATGTGAGATGGTACGATGGTCGCCAGATCGGACAGGTGGGTTTTCTCCGGGTACTCCGGTTTCCTCCCACATGAATGACCACATATGCGCTTTCATCTGAGCCAATGAGAGTGATTAATATAAGTTGTTAAAACTTGATTCACAATCGTTGTAAAATAAATAAAGTATAAAATAAAAAAATAAAAAGCAGTAACAAACATGTGGACTGCTGCAATCTATGTATTATAGTAACATAGCAGTAACAAACATGTGGACTGCTGCAATCTATGTATTATAGTAACATAGCAATAACAAACATGTGGACTGCTGCAATCTATGTATTATAGTAACATAGCAGTGACAAACATGTGGACTGCTGCAATCTATGTATTATAGTAACATAGCAGTGACAAACATGTGGACTGCTGCAATCTATGTATTATAGTAACACAGCAATAACAAACATGTGGACTGCTGCAATTTATGTATTATAGTAACATAGCAGTAACAAACATGTGTACTGCTGCAATCTTATGTATTATAGTAACACAGCAGTGACAAACATGTGGACTGCTTCAATCTATGTATTATAGCAACATAGCAGTGACAAACATGTGGACTGCTGTAATCTATGTATTATAGTAACATAGCAGTAACAAACATGTGGACTGCTGCAATATATGTATTATAGTAACATAGCAGTAACAAACATGTGGACTGCTGTAATCTATGTATTATAGTAACATAGCAGTAACAAACATGTGGACTGCTGCAATATATGTATTATAGTAACATAGCAGGAACAAACATGTGGACTGCTGTAATCTATGTACTATAGTAACATAGCAGTGACAAACATGTGGACTGCTGCAATCTATGTATTATAGTAACATAGCAGTAACAAACATGTGGACTGCTGCAATCTATGTATTATAGTAACATAGCAGTAACAAACATGTGGACCGCTGCAATATATGTATTATAGTAACATAGCAGTAACAAACATGTGGACTGCTGCAATCTATGCATTATAGTAACATAGCAGTAACAAACATGTGAACTGCTGCAATCTATGTATTATAGTAACATAGCAGTAACAAACATGTGGAATGCTGCAATCTATATATTATAGTAACATAGCAGTAACAAACATGTGGACTGCTGCAATCTATGTATTATAGCAACATAGCAGTAACAAACATGTGGACTGCTGCAATCTATGCATTATAGTAACATAGCAGTAACAAACATGTGGACTGCTGCAATCTATGTATTATAGTAACATAGCAATAACAAACATGTGGACTGCTGCAATCTATGTATTATAGTAACATAGCAGTAACAAACATGTGTACTGCTGCAATCTTAATGTATTATAGTAACACAGCTGTGACAAACATGTGGACTGCTTCAATCTATGTATTATAGTAACATAGCAGTGACAAACATGTGGACTGCTGTAATCTATGTATTATAGTAACATAGCAGTAACAAACATGTGGACTGCTGCAATATATGTATTATAGTAACATAGCAGTAACAAACATATGGACTGCTGCAATCTATGTATTATAGTAACATAGCAATAACAAACATGTGGACTGCTGCAATCTATGTATTATAGTAACATAGCAGTAACAAACATGTGGACTGCTGTAATCTATGTATTATAGTAACATAGCAGTAACAAACATGTGGACTGCTGCAATATATGTATTATAGTAACATAGCAGTAACAAACATGTGGACCGCTGCAATCTATGTATTATAGTAACATAGCAGTAACAAACATGTGGACTGCTGCAATATATGTATTATAGTAACATAGCAGGAACAAACATGTGGACTGCTGTAATCTATGTACTATAGTAACATAGCAGTGACAAACATGTGGACTGCTGCAATATATGTATTATAGTAACATAGCAGGAACAAACATGTGGACTGCTGTAATCTATGTACTATAGTAACATAGCAGTGACAAACATGTGGACTGCTGTAATCTATGTATGGACTGCTGTAATCTATGTATTATAGTAACATAGCAGTAACAAACATGTGGACAGCTGCAATCTATGTATTATAGTAACATAGCAGTAACAAACATGTGGACTGCTGTAATCTATGTATTATAGTAACATAGCAGTAACAAACATGTGGACTGCTGCAATCTATGTATTATAGAAACACAGCAGTAACAAACATGTGGACTGCTGCAATCTATGTATTATAGTAACATAGCAGTAACAAACATGTGGACTGCTGCAATATATGTATTATAGTAACATAGCAGTGACAAACATGTGGACTGCTGCAATCTATGTATTATAGTAACATAGCAGTAACAAACATGTGGACTGCTGCAATCTATGTATTATAGTAACACAGCAGTAACAAACTGTCCGATTAGTGCAGTGGTTAGCGCTCTCGCTTCTCACCAATGCGACCCGGGTTCGATCCTCGGACAGGGATGTATGTGAGATGGTACGATGGTCGCCAGATCGGACAGGTGGGTTTTTTCCGGGTACTCCGGTTTCCTCCCACATGAATGACCACATATACACTTTCATCTGAGCCAATGAGAGTGATTAATATAAGTTGTTAAAACTTGATTCACAATCGTTGTAAAATAAATAAAGTATAAAATAAAAAAATAAAAAGCAGTAACAAACATGTGGACTGCTGCAATCTATGTATTATAGTAACATAGCAATAACAAACATGTGGACTGCTGCAATCTATGTATTATAGTAACATAGCAGTAACAAACATGTGTACTGCTGCAATCTTATGTATTATAGTAACACAGCAGTGACAAACATGTGGACTGCTGTAATCTATGTATTATAGTAACATAGCAGTGACAAACATGTGGACTGCTGCAATCTATGCATTATAGTAACATAGCAGTAACAAACATGTGGACTGCTGCAATCTATGTATTATAGTAACATAGCAGTGACAAACATGTGGACTGCTGCAATCTATGTATTATAGTAACATAGCAGTAACAAACATGTGGACTGCTGCAATCTATGTATTATAGTAACATAGCAGTAACAAACATGTGGACTGCTGCAATATATGTATTATAGTAACATAGCAGTAACAAAATGTGGACTGCTGCAATCTATGTATTATAGTAACATAGCAGTAACAAACATGTGGACTGCTGCAATATATGTATTATAGTAACATAGCAGGAACAAACATGTGGACTGCTGTAATCTATGTACTATAGTAACATAGCAATAACAAACATGTGGACTGCTGTAATCTATGTATTATAGTAACATAGCAGTAACAAACATGTGGACTGCTGCAATATATGTATTATAGTAACATAGCAGTAACAAACATGTAGACTGCTGCAATCTATGTATTATAGTAACATAGCAGTAACAAACATGTGGACTGCTGCAATATATGTATTATAGTAACATAGCAGTAACAAACATGTGGACTGCTGTAATCTATGTAGTATAGTAACATAGCAGTAACAAACATGTGGACTGTGCAATATATGTATTATAGTAACATAGCAGTAACAAACATGTGGACTGCTGCAATATATGTATTATAGTAACATAGCAGTAACAAACATGTGGACTGCTGCAATCTATGTATTATAGTAACATAGCAATAACAAACATGTGGACTGCTGCAATCTATGTATTATAGTAACATAGCAGTAACAAACATGTGTACTGCTGCAATCTTATGTATTATAGTAACACAGCAGTGACAAACATGTGGACTCCTTCAATCTATGTATTATAGTAACATAGCAGTGACAAACATGTGGACTGCTGTAATCTATGTATTATAGTAACATAGCAGTGACAAACATGTGGACTGCTGCAATCTATGCATTATAGTAACATAGCAGTAACAAACATGTGGACTGCTGCAATCTATGTATTATAGTAACATAGCAGTGACAAACATGTGGACTGCTGCAATCTATGTATTATAGTAACATAGCAGTAACAAACATGTGGACTGCTGCAATCTATGTATTATAGTAACATAGCAGTAACAAACATGTGGACTGCTGCAATATATGTATTATAGTAACATAGCAGTAACAAACATGTGGACTGCTGCAATCTATGTATTATAGTAACATAGCAGTAACAAACATGTGGACTGCTGCAATATATGTATTATAGTAACATAGCAGGAACAAACATGTGGACTGCTGTAATCTATGTACTATAGTAACATAGCAGTGACAAACATGTGGACTGCTGTAATCTATGTATTATGGTAACATAGCAGTAACAAACATGTGGACTGCTGCAATATATGTATTATAGTAACATAGCAGTAACAAACATGTGGACTGCTGCAATCTATGTATTATAGTAACATAGCAGTAACAAACATGTGGACTGCTGCAATATATGTATTATAGTAACATAGCAGTAACAAACATGTGGACTGCTGTAATCTATGTATTATAGTAACATAGCAGTAACAAACATGTGGACTGTGCAATATATGTATTATAGTAACATAGCAGTGACAAACATGTGGACTGCTGCAATCTATGTATTATAGTAACATAGCAGTAACAAACATGTGGACTGCTGCAATATATGTATTATAGTAACATAGCAGTAACAAACATGTGGACTGCTGCAATCTATGTATTATAGTAACATGGCAGTAACAAACATGTGGACTGCTGCAATCTATGTATTATAGTAACATAGCAGTAACAAACATGTGGACTGCTGCAATATATGTATTATAGTAACATAGCAGTGACACACATGTGGACTGCTGCAATCTATGTATTATAGTAACATAGCAGTAACAAACATGTGGACTGCTGCAATCTATGTATTATAGTAACATAGCAGTAACAAACATGTGGACTGCTGCAATATATGTATTATAGTAACATAGCAGTAACAAACATGTGGACTGCTGCAATCTATGTATTATAGTAACATAGCAGTAACAAACATGTGGACTGCTGCAATATATGTATTATAGTAACATAGCAGTGACAAACATGTGGACTGCTGCAATCTATGTATTATAGTAACATAGCAGTGACAAACATGTGGACTGCTGCAATCTATGTATTATAGTAACATTAGCAGTGACAAACATGTGGACTGCTGAAATCTATGTATTATAGTAACATGGCAGTAACAAACATGTGGACTGCTGCAATCTATGTATTATAGTAACATAGCAGTAACAAACATGTGGACTGCTGCAATCTACATCCTGACAAAACAAGCCATGATAACTTAATGACAATCGTAACACACCGTGCATCATGATAATATACATCAGATTACAAGCCATGATAACTTAATGACAATCGTAACACACCGTGCATCATGATAATATACATCAGATTACAAGCCATGATAACTTAATGACAATCGTAACACACCGTGCATCATGATAATATACATCAGATTACAAGCCATGATAACTTAATGACAATCGTAACACACCGTGCATCATGATAATATACATCAGATTACAAGGATAACTTAATGACAATCGTAACACACTGTGAATCATGATAATATACATCAGATTACAAGCCATGATAACTTAATGACTCTCGTAACACACCGTGCATCATGATAATATACATCAGATTACAAGGATAACTTAATGACAATCGTAACACACTGTGAATCATGATAATATACATCAGATTACAAGCCATGATAACTTAATGACTCTCGTAACACACCGTGCATCATGATAATATACATCAGATTACAAGGATAACTTAATGACAATCGTAACACACTGTGAATCATGATAATATACATCAGATTACAAGCCATGATAACTTAATGACTCTCGTAACACACCGTGCATCATGATAATATACATCAGATTACAAGGATAACTTAATGACAATCGTAACACACTGTGAATCATGATAATATACATCAGATTACAAGCCATGATAACTTAATGACTCTCGTAACACACCGTGCATCATGATAATATACATCAGATTATAAGCCATGATAACTTAATGACAATCATAACACACCGTGCATCATGATAATATACATCAGATTACAAGCCATGATAACTTAATGACAATCTTACACACTGTGCATCATGATAATATACATCAGATTACAAGCCATGATAACTTAATGACAATCTTACACACTGTGCATCATGATAATATACATCAGATTACAAGCCATGATAACTTAATGACAATCGTAACACACCGTGCATCATGATAATATACACCAGATTACAAGGCATGAAATAAGATACAACACATCATCCTTACAGTGAAAAGTTGATACAACGAAACACAAAAATCAAGTGAAACAACTGCAAAACACCGTCAGTTATTTGCTAGAATTTAGTGTTCCATTGTATCAAATGTTCATTGTAAAGACACAATGCTGTATTGGGTTGAGTAGAGAGTAAATGTTCATTGTAAAGACACAATACTGTATTGGGTTGAGTAGAGAGCAGATGTTCATTGTAAAGACACAATGCTGTATTGGGTTGAGTAGAGTAAATGTTCATTGTAAAGACACAATGCTGTATTGGGTTGAGTAGAGAGTAAATGTTCATTGTAAAGACACAATGCTGTATTGGGTTGAGTAGAGAGCAGATGTTCATTGTAAAGACACAATGCTGTATTGGGTTGAGTAGAGAGTAAATGTTCATTGTAAAGACACAGTACTGTATTGGGTTGAGTAGAGAGTAAATGTTCATTGTAAAGACACAATGCTGTATTGGGTTGAGTAGAGAGTAAATGTTCATTGTAAAGACACAATGCTGTATTGGGTTGAGTAGAGAGTAAATGTTCATTGTAAATACACAATGCTGTATTGGGTTGAGTAGAGAAAATGTTCATTGTAAAGCCACAATGCTGTGTTGGGTTGAGTAGAGTAAATGTTCATTGCAAAGCCACAATGCTATATTGGGTTGAGTAGAGTAAATGTTCATTGCAAAGCCACAATGCTATATTGGGTTGAGTAGAGTAAATGTTCATTGTAAAGACACAATGCTGTATTAGTGTTGAGCGGAGAGTAAATGTTCATTGTAAAGACACAATGCTGTATTGGGTTGAGTAGAGAGTAAATGTTCATTGTAGACACAATGCTGTATTGGGTTGAGTAGAGAGTAAATGTTCATTGTAAAGACACAATGCTGTATTGGGTTGAGTAGAGAGTAAATGTTCATTGTAAAGACACAATGCTGTATTGGGTTGAGTAGAGAGCAGATGTTCATTGTAAAGCCACAATGCTGTATTGGGTTGAGTAGAGAGCAGATGTTCATTGTAAAGACACAATGCTGTATTGGGTTGAGTAGAGAGCAGATGTTCATTGTAAAGACACAATGCTGTATTGGGTTGAGTAGAGAGCAGATGTTCATTGTAAAGCCACAATGCTGTATTGGGTTGAGTAGAGAGTAAATGTTCATTGTAAAGACACAATGCTGTATTGGGTTGAGTAGAGAGTAAATGTTCATTGTAAAGACACAATGCTGTATTGGGTTGAGTAGAGAGCAGATGTTCATTGTAAAGCCACAATGCTGTATTGGATTGAGTAGAGAGCAGATGTTCATTGTAAAGACACAATGCTGTATTGGGTTGAGTAGAGAGCAGATGTTCATTGTAAAGACACAATGCTGTATTGGGTTGAGTAGAGAGCAGATGTTCATTGTAAAGCCACAATGCTGTATTGGGTTGAGTAGAGAGTAAATGTTCATTGTAAAGACACAATGCTGTATTGGGTTGAGTAGAGAGTAAATGGTCATTGTAAAGACACAATGCTGTATTGGGTTGAGTAGAGAGCAGATGTTCATTGTAAAGCCACAATGCTGTATTGGGTTGAGTAGAGAGCAGATGTTCATTGTAAAGACACAATGCTGTATTGGGTTGAGTAGAGAGCAGATGTTCATTGTAAAGACACAATGCTGTATTGGGTTGAGTAGAGAGCAGATGTTCATTGTAAAGCCACAATGCTGTATTGGGTTGAGTAGAGAGCAGATGGCTAACATATTATTCCATGCTATATATACCTAATGTATTTGTAAATATAAATAAACCCATACACAGAGCAATATTTTCGGTGTTGGGTATGATGGCATCACGGTCAAGTAAATACACTCTAGGTGATGCAACCTCAGATATAAAGTGTGCATGTGTTGCACGGTGTTCAAAATATATACTTCAAGAATGGAACCCACAAGAATATGGTACCCTCAGGAACCCAGAACCTTCAAGAATGGAACCCACAAGAATATGGAACCCTCAGGAACCCAGAACCTTCAAGAATGGAACCCACAAGAATATGGAACCCTCAGGAACCCAGAACCTTCAAGAATGGAACCCACAAGAATATGGAACCCTCAGGAACCCAGAACCTTCAAGAATGGAACCCACAAGAATATGGAACCCTTGAGAATATTGAACTACGAACAATATGAGAAAACGACTATATCTACCTTTTCTTCTTATTCCTTGGTGACAATCGTTCCTTTAATCCTGCCAGAGACAGGTTGGGAAGACTAGGCAGCCGAGGGAGACTTAGCCGCTTACTACGCGATGCAGAGGGACTCGAACTGGCACTAGCACCCTTACCTTCCATTAGAGTATAATGATGAAGTTAAATCGAATATAATGTCATCGCAAATAGTTCAAACATTTAACAGAGACTATAACGTCATCGCAAATAGTTCAAACATCTAACAGAGAATATAACTTCATCGCAAATAGTTCAAACATCTAACAGAGAATATAACTTCATCGCAAATAGTTCAAACATTTAACAGAGACTATAACGTCATCGTAAATAGTTCAAACATTTAACAGAGACTATAACTTCATCACAAATAGTTCAAACATCTAACAGAGAATATAACTTCATCGCAAATAGTTCAAACATTTAAAAGAGACTATAACGTCATCGTAAATAGTTCAAACATTTAACAGAGACTATAACGTCATCGTAAATAGTTCAAACATTTAACAGAGACTATAACGTCATCGTAAATAGTTCAAACATTTAACAGAGACTATAACTTCATCACAAATAGTTCAAACATCTAACAGAGAATATAACTTCATCGCAAATAGTTCAAACATTTAAAAGAGACTATAACGTCATCGTAAATAGTTCAAACATTTAACAGAGACTATAACGTCATCGTAAATAGTTCAAACATTTAACAGAGACTATAACTTCATCGCAAATAGTTCAAACATTTAATAGAGACTATAACTTCATTGCAAATAGTTCAAACATTTAACAGAGACGTACAGACAGATAATACCACTAAACTAAAAAAATGAGATATTCTTTCAGTCCAGTTTGCACATGATAACACAAGAGTAATTCCATTATTAAGGCAGAAATCCAATAGTTTGTTTCCTGCAGCTATACATTCTACCGTATTTCCACAACTAAACCCCAATCCGTATCACATCAATCACATATTGCACAATGATAACACCATCTATTATAACTCCACTGCATATAAATGAGCCACAAGATACCGATACTGACCCAACCATCTCATAGAGGCTAACAGGTGATTGCTACAAAGATTTATTTAATATTTACACAATCCCGGTGTATATTTTTCATAAACATAAATATATTTCGGTGGTTTTTTCCCCCTGTTTGTTAACCTCATTGGGAGGCTAAAGGAAGCATAAATAGGCGGCAGTATAAACTGTCGAGAATCTATGGCAGAGCCGTTATCTATAACACATATCTTCTCGCATCATTATTCTCCAATCTCATAAGCCACAGGCAGAGGGAACGGAACATGACACTTTGGCTTCCAGTCAATGAGCAGTCCAACAACCTACTCAGTCTTACAGTATTATGTCCTCAGGTGATCTCATGAAACAATTGCTAATTATATCAATTATAATATCACCCACAGCTAACACTTGTAGTAATCTGGATCCACCCCAGGCTTACAGATACACTAATCTGGACTGTCAACATTACCCAGCTCCCTACATTCACTTAACTGTTGTAATCACGGCTGCTAGACATCTTCTATAAAAAGTACTTTTAGATTTGTTAGGAACTATAATAATAGAATTATATCTACTTGGTGGACAATTCCACTGTGCACTTGGTGGACTGCCGGCAGACAATTCCAGTGCACTTGGTGGACTGCTGGCAGACAATTCCACTGTATACTTGGTGGACTGCTGGCAGACAATTCCACTGTGCACTTGGTGGACTGCCGGCAGACAATTCCAGTGCACTTGGTGGACTGCTGGCAGACAATTCCACTGTGTACTTGGTGGACTGCTGGCAGACAATTCCACTGTGTACTTGGTGGACTGCTGGCAGACAATTCCACTGTGTACTTGGTGGACTGCTGGCAGACAATTCCACTGTGCACTTGGTGGACTGCTGGCAGACAATTCCAGTGCACTTGGTGGACTGCTGGCAGACAATTCCAGTGCACTTGGTGGACTGCTGGCAGACAATTCCAGTGCACTTGGTGGACTGCTGGCAGACAATTCCAGTGCACTTGGTGGACTGCCGGCAGACAATTCCACTGTGTACTTGGTGGACTGCTGGCAGACAATTCCACTGTGCACTTGGTGGACTGCCGGCAGACAATTCCAGTGCACTTGGTGGACTGCTGGCAGACAATTCCACTGTGTACTTGGTGGACTGCTGGCAGACAATTCCACTGTGTACTTGGTGGACTGTCAGCAGACAATTCCACTGTGTACTTGGTGGACTGCTGGCAGACAATTCCACTGTGTACTTGGTGGACTGCCGGCAGACAATTCCACTGTGTACTTGGTGGACTGCTGGCAGACAATTCCACTGTGTACTTGGTGGACTGTCAGCAGACAATTCCACTGTGTACTTGGTGGACTGTCAGCAGACAATTCCACTGTGTAGGTCGGCAGGCAATTCCACTGTGTAGGTCGGCAGACAATTCCACTGTGTACGTCGGCAGACAATTCCACTGTGTACGTCGGCAGACAATTCCACTGTGTACTTGGTGGACTGCTGGCAGACAATTCCACTGTGTACGTCGGCAGACAATTCCACTGTGTACGTCGGCAGACAATTCCACTGTGTACGTCGGCAGACAATTCCACTGTGTACGTCGGCAGACAATTCCACTGTGTACCTGCTACTGCATAATTTCTCCATAATAATAATAATCTCCAAAGTGGGTCATATTTAAATTACATTCAATGATTGCAGGATGTAAAAAGAAACAAATCAAATTGACACCAGAGATAGTACCAGTGTTAAAGCATTTTTGGGGACACCGGATAAACCCT
The DNA here is from genome assembly GCA_014843695.1 of Archivesica marissinica. Lineage (NCBI taxonomy): Eukaryota > Metazoa > Mollusca > Bivalvia > Venerida > Vesicomyidae > Archivesica > Archivesica marissinica. The sequence goes on from CM026390.1 coordinate 52,281,037, forward strand.
TTTAGATTCCACATGAAATGAATTTGCACTGACCATGTCATATATTTTTAAATCAATCTAATTGAGCCATGGCACAACTACTTAATCTCTTCACTACTTAATCTCTTCACTGTTCATATTGTACAAATTCCAGTTTCATGCTGTACAGATTCCTCATTTCTTCTATATTGGTGTACTGTTAACCCTAACTCAACATGAACACAGTAACCTGCCTGTTTATGCTAGACTAGATACTGAGATGCTAACTGAAGTAGGTCTGGCTAATGTAACTATATATGACACTTATATGTATGGCTATATTGATGTTATCATATAATCCATAATATTACTCATCTCTCTTGGACTGGTCTCCTGGGAAATATTATATCCACTCCTAAACTTGTGAACTTCATTCCCAGTTAGTCAGATAATATATACCCTAGGGGCATCTCTAATTTCATTTCTGTCTGGTGGTATTGTCATATTTCTGTATAATATGTTTTAAAGATTGTAGCAATGAAGCTTGGGTCACATGTACGGATACCACATACATACCACATAGATATCACATATATAACACATACATAACACATACATATCACATACATGACGTTATAGTCTCTGTTAAATGTTTGAACTATTTACGATGACGTTATAGTCTCTTTATACATACATACTCTTTATACATACATACCACATATATACCACATACATACCACATATATACCACATACATACCACATACATACAACATAGATGACGTTATAGTCTCTTTATACATACATACCTTTATACATACATACCACATATATACCACATACATACCACATATATACCACATACATACCACATACATACAACATACATACAACATACACACCACATACATACCACATATATTATAACACATATATACAACATACATACCACATATATACCACATACATACCACATACATACAACATACATACAACATACACACCACATACATACCACATATATTATAACACATATATACCACATACATACAACATACACACCACATACATACCCATACATTATACTACATATATACCACATACATACACCATACATACCACATACATACAACATACATACCACATATATACCACATACATACCACATATATACCACATACATACCACATACATACAACATACATACAACATACACACAACATACATACCACATATATACCACATACATACCACATACATACAACATACATACCACATACATACAACATACATACCACATATATACAACATACATACCACATATATACAACATACATACCACATATATACCACATACATACCACATATATTATACCACATACATACCACATATATACCACATATATACCACATACATACCACATACATACCACATATATACAACATACATACCACATATATACCACATACATACCACATACATACAACATACATACCACATATATACAACATACATACCACATATATACAACATACATACCACATATATACCACATACATACCACATATATTATACCACATATATACCACATACATACCACATACATACCACATATATTATACACATATATACCACATACATACACCATACATACCACATACATACCACATACATACCACATATATACCACATACATACATACCACATACATACAACATACATACCACATACATACCACATATATACCACATACATACCACATATATACAACATACATACCACATATATACAACATATATACCACATATATTATACCACATATATACCACATACATACCACATATATTATACACATACATACCACATATATACACACCACATATATACAACATACATACCACATATATACAACATACATACCACATACATACCACATATATACAACATACATACCACATATATACCACATACATACCACATATATTATACACATACATACACATACATACCACATACATACCACATACATACCACATATATACCACATACATACCACATACATACAACATACATACCACATACATACCACATACATACAACATACATACCACATACATACCACATCACATATATTATACCACATACATACAACATACATACCACATACATACAACATACATACCACATACATACCACATACATACCACATATATACAACATACATACCACATATATACAACATATATACCACATATATTATACCACATATATACCACATACATACCACATATATTATACACATACATACCACATATATACACATACATACCACATATATACAACATACATACAACATATATACCACATATATACCACATATATACCACATACATACCACATACATACAACATACATACCACATATATACCACATACATACACATACATACCACATACATACCACATATATTATACCACATATATACCACATACATACCACATATATTATACCACATATATACAACATACATACCACATACATACCACATATATTATACCACATATATACCACATACATACCACATATATACCACATATATACAACATACATACCACATATATTATACCACATATATACCACATACATACCACATATATTATACACATACATACAACATACATACCACATATATACAACATACATACCACATATATACCACATACATACAACATACATACCACATATATACCACATACATACACATACATACCACATACATACCACATATATTATACCACATACATACCACATATATTATACCACATACATACCACATATATACCACATACATACCACATATATACCACATACATACACATACATACCACATACATACCACATATATTATACCACATACATACCACATATATACCACATACATACCACATATATACCACATACATACACATACATACCACATACATACCACATATATTATACCACATACATACCACATATATACCACATACATACAACATACATACCACATATATACAACATATATACCACATACATACCACATATATACCACATATATACCACATATATACAACATACATACCACATATATACAATATATATACAACATATATTATACCACATATATACCACATACATACCACATATATTATACCACATACATACAACATACATACCACATACATACCACATATATTATACCACATACATACAACATACATACCACATACATACCACATATATTATACCACATATATACCACATACATACAACATATATTATACCACATACATACCACATACATACCACATATATACCACATACATACCACATATATACCACATACATACAACATACATACCACATACATACCACATACATACCACATACATACAACATACATACAACATACATACCACATATATACCACATACATACCACATACATACACATACACACCACATATATACCACATACATACCACATATATACCACATACATACAACATACATACCACATACATACACACCACATATATACCACATACATACAACATACATACCACATACATACAACATACATACCACATACATACAACATACATACCACATACATACAACATACATACCACATATATACCACATACATACAACATACACACCACATATATACAACATACATACCACATATATTATACCACATACATACCACATATATTATACCACATACATACCACATATATACCACATACATACCACATATATACCACATACATACCACATATATACCACATACATACAACATATATACCACATACATACCACATATATTATACCACATACATACCACATATATACCACATACATACCACATATATACCACATACATACCACATATATACCACATACATACCACATATATACCACATAATACTGTGACAGCCGACCTGCTGTTGCTTGACCAACACCTTGTTACAGCCAATCTACCTGGCTGTCTGCTGAAGGAAACTAACATGAACCTCATGCAGATCTTCATTATCTCTGTTCTGTGTTGGTTTCCATGTATTTTGAGTAATGGGTGGGGTATCGATGCATTCAATTTGTGTAGTCTTTATACCGGTATATGTAAGAGAATCTGAAGCTAGAGATACATGGGTGGCCTATGGATAAAAATTTCAAGCCACAAGTCCTTCGCCTGTCAACTATACAGGGCAGAAGGAACATGAACATGGTAGTTAAGGGGCTTGTGCCGGCTTTCCAACACCATGACTTTTTGACTGCTAAGTGGCTCATGATCTGAAACAACACATAAACATCGGGGGGGGGGAGAGATAATGTGACAATTATAAGCACTGTTGGAGAACACTCTTGACTGATGCTGTTCATCAGGGTGGTTTCATTGTATTATAGTTCTTGGAAAATATAACTGTTTAAATTGTTCAACTTTCCGATTTAAAACACCTTTGATTGTTTGTCACCTGACTGTCAATAATATTCTAATGCTGATTGGGTAAATAAGCTACTTTCATGCAGGTTTCAAGAATCCAAGTGTTCAGTTTGCTTTCTTGGTGCATTTAGTAATGTGATTTTCCCATTTGAGATGTTGGAAAGTCTAACACCACAGTAGGAGTACTCTGATACTTGTCCAGGGAGCAGAAGTGTGAAGATTTGCAGTTAATGTTCATAATGTTGAATCGCATGCCCTAATGTCTGGAGCCAGTCCTCGAGAGCTTTGAGGTATTGTTGGACAATGGCGTGATCATTGAAGTTATGAATTACTCTATATAATGATCAGTAGTCAGTAACACGACACTTGACTGCAATTGTTGACATGACATAGGAATATGGGCGGTCCGAGAACATGACATACAATATGTAGAAAGCAAACAAATATTATGTTATTCCAAAGCTATATAATATCCTTCGTGACAAAGCTATATAATATCCTTCATGACAAAGCTATATAATATCCTTCATGACAAAGCTATATAATATCCTTCGTGACAAAGCTATATAATATCCTTCGTGACAAAGCTATATAATATCCTTCATGACAAAGCTATATAATATCCTTCATGACAAAGCTATATAATATCCTTCGTGACAAAGCTATATAATATCCTTCATGACAAAGCTATATAATATCCTTCGTGACAAAGCTATATAATATCCTTCGTGACAAAGCTATATAATATCCTTCGTGACAAAGCTATATAATATCCTTCATGACAAAGCTATATAATATCCTTCGTGACAAAGCTATATAATATCCTTCATGACAAAGCTATCACCTTTGCGATAAAACTATCTCTTACGGGAAAATGTTAAATCCCATTCTTATACGGTTTTCATCCTGCATTTTCATTTAAAATAACTAGAACATATAACCCCTGATTCATGCCTGTTCTCACAGTTCTCACTGTTCTCACGGTTCTCATGGTTCTCACGGTTCTCACGTTTCATACTGTTCTCACTGTTCTCACTGTTCTCACGGTTCTCATGGTTCTCACTGTTCTCACGGTTCTCACGCTTCATACTGTTCTCACTGTTCTCACTGTTCTCACTGTCTCACGGTTCTCACTGTTCTCACAGTTCTCACGTTTCATACTGTTCTCACTGTTCTCATGGTTCTCACTGTTCTCACTGTTCTCACGGTTATCACTGTTCTCACGGTTCTCACGTTTCATACTGTTCTCACTGTTCTCACGGTTATCACTGTTCTCACGGTTATCACTGTTCTCACGGTTCTCACGTTTCATACTGTTCTCACGGTTCTCATTGTTCTCACGTTTCATACTGTTCTCACTGTTCTCACTGTTCTCACGGTTCTCACTGTTCTCATGTTTCATACTGTTCTCACTGTTCTCACTGTTCTCATGGTTCTCACGGTTCTCATGGTTCTCACGGTTCTCACTGTTCTCACGGTTCTCACGGTTCTCACTATTCTCACTGTTCTCACAGTTCTCACGGTTCTCACTGTTCTCACGGTTCTCACTGTATCAATATTCGTGTACAGTGTTATAGGCAATAACTGTGTTAAATGCAAGAAAAGATGAAGCACACAGTTGAAATCAGAGCACACAGTTGAAATCAGAGCACAGTTGAAATCAGGGCACACAGTTGAAATCAGGGCAACAGCTGAAATCAGGGTACACAGCTGAAATTGGGGTATATAGCTGAAATCAGGGCAACAGCTGAAATCTGGGTACACAGCTGAAATCAGGGTACACAGCTGAAATCAGGTACACAGCTGAAATCTGGGTAAACAGCTGAAATCAGGGTACACAGCTGAAATCAGGTACACAGCTGAAATCTGGGTACACAGCTGAAATCAGGGTACACAGCTGAAATCTGGGTACACAGCTGAAATCAGGGTACACAGCTGAAATCAAGGTACGCAGCTGAAATAAGGGTACACAATTGAAATCAGGGTACACACCTGAAATCTTGGTACACAGCTGAAATCTGGGTAAACAGCTGAAATCTGGGTACACAGCTGAAATCAAGGTACGCAGCTGAAATCAAGGTACGCAGCTGAATTCAGGGTACACAATTGAAATGACAGTTGAAATCAGGGTACACATCTGAAATCAGGGTACACATCTGAAATCAGGGTACACAGTCGAAATCAGGGTACACATCGCCAGAGCCTAAATAAGGAAAACAAGGATGCCAAATTTACAGCCAATTTTATCAATATCCATACCAACCACCATTCTCGAAATGTTTCATATTTGACAAATGCAAACATGTGAGATGTATTTATGCTATCACTCAGTATTGTTTATGTTTTATCGGGGACACAGCTATGCTGGAAGATGCGATAGAGCACATTTATCACAGCTCTATATAGAGGTAGCTTCATCGCTTCCCAGTAGTGATTAAATGAATACAATATTATCTAGAGATATCTAGAAGTAAATATCTCTAGAATATCACCTTAAAGTTTAAAACTTTATTTATTTTACACCGATTGAGAAACAAGCTTTAACAACTTATATTAATCACTCTTGTTGGCGCGGATGAAAGCGTAAATGTGATCATTCGTGTGGGAGGAAACTGGAGTACCCGGAGAAAACCCACCTGTCCGATCAGGCGACCACCGTACCATCTCACATACTTCCTGGTCCAAGGATCGAACCTGTGTATCTTCATCAAATATCTAGGTTATGTCACAATATTCTTGATATCCTCATTGGATTAATGGGTTAGATGATGAGAGAATTAGAATGCAGATAAACCAATCCTCATTGGATTAATGGGTTAAATGATGAGATTATTAGAATGCAGATAAACCGATCCTCATTGGATTAATGGGTTAATTGATGAGATGATTAGAATGCAGATAAACCAATCTTCATTGGATTAATGGGTTAAATGATGAGATTATTAGAATGCAGATAAACCAATCCTCATTGGATTAATGGGTTAAATGATGAGATGATTAGAATGCAGATAAACCAATCCTCATTGGATTAATGGGTTAAATGATGAGATGATTAGAATGCAGATAAACCAATCCTCATTGGATTAATGGGTTAAATGATGAGATGATTAGAATGCAGATAAACCAATCCTCATTGGATTTATGGGTTAGATGATGAGATGATTAGAATGCAGATAAACCAATCCTCATTGGATTAATGGGTTAAATGATGAGATGATTAGAATGCAGATAAACCAATCCTCATTGGATTAATGGGTTAATTGATGAGATGATTAGAATGCAGATAAACCAATCCTCATTGGATTAATGGGTTAAATGATGAGATGATTACAATGTAGACACAAACCAATAATAATTTATCTTCCAATGTTGACACTTACAGGTCACCTTCGGATTCATGATTGCGAGTCGACAGATTGCATTTCAATAATGAGACAGTCTAACAGACTGCATTTCAGGAATGCAGATGCCGGGCGCATAATTTTGGAAGAGAGCACCCGCTGAATCCCCCTGTCTAGATGGGACAATGGGTTAATTAACATGACATGAGCTGTTAATCAACCAAGCCAGTGATAATCTGATAAGCCAATCAGTAATCGATAAAGCGACAAACCTTCAGCAACAGTAAAAGTTATCAAACAGCCCTCTTCCTCGACACATTGTTGCCATTATCAGTACTGCATGACTGGCTGGCTCACGGGGGATGGTCACTGTGAGGTGGATCACTCTTCCTCTGGCTATGGTAAGTCTCGGCCCGAACATTGACTAAGCCACCAGCTCGGTGATAGAATTGTACAGAACAAATGTACAACTCATTCGCGCATCTCCTCGGCTGTATTTGTAAGATATGGTAAAAAATGCTTGCCAAAACTACTAGGTAAACTCGCTAAACCGAAAGCGTCCACCAATTTCTCTTTATTTTTTATCGAGGTCCGAGATATCCCTGATCATGTGACTAGTGGGAGGAGCTATAGTGTCTATATGTCTAGATGGGTTAATAGTAGATTACAGCCACCTCCGTCTAGATAGGACAATGGGTTAATCAACTCACCTAACGATATCACTATGTCCATTTTTGGCAGCAAGATGAATGCATGTAGACGTCCCCTCTGTCATGTCACTCAGGCTACATGAGAGTAGCTGGGAGCACAGGTTGCTCCTCAATAATAAATCCACAACCTGTAATACATTAGCATCAGTATAAGGTATGCAATGATAAATCCACAAGCTGTAATACATTAGCATCAGTATAAGGTATGCAATGATAAATCCACAACCTGTAATACATTAGCATCAGTATAAGGTATGCAATGATAAATCCACAAGCTGTAATACATTAGCATCAGTATAAGGTATGCAATGATAAATCCACAACCTGTAATACATTAGCATCAGTATAAGGTATGCAATGATAAATCCACAACCTGTAATACATTAGCATCAGTATAAGGTATGCAATGATAATCCACAACCTGTAATACATTAGCATCAGTATAAGGTATGCAATGATAAATCCACAAGCTGTAATACATTAGCATCAGTATAAGGTATGCAATGATAAATCCACAACCTGTAATACATTAGCATCAGTATAAGGTATGCAATGATAAATCCACAACCTGTAATACATTAGCATCAGGATAAGGTATGCAATAATAAATCCACAACCTGTAATACATTAGCATCAGTATAAGGTATGCAATGATAAATCCACAAGCTGTAATACATTAGCATCAGTATAAGGTATGCAATGATAAATCCACAACCTGTAATACATTAGCATCAGTATAAGGTATGCAATGATAAATCCACAACCTGTAATACATTAGCATCAGGATAAGGTATGCAATGAATCCACAACCTGTAATACATTAGCATCAGTATAAGGTATGCAATGATAAATCCACAACCTGTAATACATTAGCATCAGTATAAGGTATGCAATGATAAATCCACAACCTGTAATACATTAGCATCAGTATAAGGTATGCAATGATAAATCCACAACCTGTAATACATTAGCATCAGGATAAGGTATGCAATGAATCCACAACCTGTAATACATTAGCATCAGTATAAGGTATGCAATGATAAATCCACAACCTGTAATACATTAGCATCAGTATAAGGTATGCAATGATAAATCCACAACCTGTAATACATTAGCATCAGTATAAGGTATGCAATGATAAATCCACAACCTGTAATACATTAGCATCAGTATAAGGTATGCAATGATAAATCCACAAGCTGTAATACATTAACATCAGTATAAGGTATGCAATGATAAATCCACAAGCTGTAATACATTAGCATCAGTATAAGGTATGCAATGATAAATCCACAACCTGTAATACATTAGCATCAGTATAAGGTATGCAATGATAAATCCACTAGCTGTAATACATTAGCATCAGTATAAGGTATGCAATGATAAATCCACAACCTGTAATACATTAGCATCAGTATAAGGTATGCAATGATAAATCCACAACCTGTAATACATTAGCATCAGTATAAGGTATGCAATGATAAATCCACAACCTGTAATACATTAGCATCAGTATGCAATAATATTGTTCAATATATTGATTCCCTATCTAGTGTGTATTATAGGTGTTTGTTTGCTTTTTCTTTCACAGTCCATCATCATTACTACTGCTATATTAGGGTCGTTGGATAGAGGCACTATGGTCTGTAGGTATTGGACATAACCCTATATGAGCTAATGTGTTCAGGTAGCACAAGTATATTTTTAAGGGATATCACTTCTTAAAATTCTGTCAAAGTGTTTGCTGACAACGGACGTATTAGTCATCTGTATATACATGGAACGAATGCTATATATACATATGTTTACAAAGAAAAAAACAAATACGATATGAAGACAAAATAATTTGCATGTTGAGATCTATTTTCACATAGCTTACATCTACATTTACTGGTATATGTCTTACATTAAAGTAGAAAAGGCCTTCTCTTTTGCAGAGCTTGAGCTAGAGGGTGCTTTGGGAGAAATAATCTTCTGAAGTGCCTCACTTCTCCTTGCTGGGCTTGAGCTAGAGGGCGCTTTGGGTGAAATAATGACCTTGAAATGCCTCACTACTTGCTGGGCTTAAGCTAGAGGGTGCTGTGGGAGAAATAATGACCTTGAAATGCCTCACTACTTGCTGGGCTTAAGCTAGAGGGTGCTGTGGGAGAAATAATTACCTTGAAATGCCTCACTACTTGCTGGGCTTAAGCTAGGGGGCACTTTGGGTGAAATAATGACCTTGAAATGCCTCACTACTTGCTGGGCTTAAGCTAGAGGGTGCTGTGGGAGAAATAATGACCTAGAAATGCCTCACTACTTGCTGGACTTGAGCTAGAGGGCGCTGTGGGAGAAATAATGACCTTGAAATGCCTCACTACTTGCTGGGCTTAAGCTAGAGGGCGCTGTGAGAGGAATAATGACCATGAAATGCCTCACTACTTGCTGGGCTTAAGCTAGAGGGCGCTGTGGGAGGACTCTGGGATATGCATTGAAAATAATAACAGGATAGTATAGCTGCTAGAATAGCTCAATTGAAATGCCATTAACGATATCAAAGTGTTATGTTCCCACTAAATTTAAGGGGAGGTAACTACTGTGGGAATATTGCTTGGAAAATACAATACATACTTCTTCTATATGTATTATAAGTTTCAAATCACAAATCTACACTTGTGAGTGAAAAACATATTCATAAATATAGATTCACAATACACAGTGACAGAAATACAGACTTCAGTATTTTGAAGAACTATAAATTCTTGTGTTAACTTTCACTATAAGTATACATATCACTGCTTCACCTGGTTATATTGGTTTTATATTGCATGAAAGTGTAAAGCACACCTCTGTTTATTTTCTCAAGAATGTTTTCAATTCAATATATTTATTGTATTAAATATGATAACATATTTATAGCAAACAATACAAACAAAGTATAGAAGAGCATAGGTGTCTAAAATTGTTAATTTTTTACTAAATTTGCGTATTATATAAATTTGGATAGGTTTTGAACAATTGTCCCATCAATCTCTGTAAGTAAGGTAATATAGTGTTATAGTAGCGTTTCACATATTTTTTTCTTAAATCTCTAAATTTAGGGCAAATAAATTTAATTTTAGGGCAAATAAGTTTAATAAGTTCAGATCTGGGTTCAATTCTACAATGTTCAATCTCACACATCAATCACACAACTACTATGCCACATGTTATATGTACATGTAGAGGGAACACAGAAATATTGCAATAGTTCTTATATTTCCAAACATGTTCCCATCAGTTTAAGTCATTACAAGACTACAAAGCAAGGATCCCAATGCATTGTACACAAGTCATTACAAGACTACAAAGCAAGGAACCCAATGCATTGTACACAAGTCATTACAAGACTACAAAGCAAGGAACCCAATGCATTGTACACAAGTCATTACAAGACTACAAAGCAAGGAACCCAATGCATTGTACACAAGTCATTACAAGACTACAAAGCAAGGAACCCAATGCATTGTACACAAGTCATTACAAGACTACAAAGCAAGGAACCCAATGCATTGTACACAAGTCATTACAAGACTACACCGCAAGGAACCCAATGCATTGTACACAATACCCCAGAATTTAATGAGACATTAGTGAGTTACTGCGCCTGAATACACAAAAAGTAGGACGGGTCATTTTAAATGGTTCCTCTTATGTTATCGTTAATTTCTTTGCACCACATTACCCACATTTTCAGCTTATAATTATTAAATTATTAAATGCCGACAGGTGCCATACCATAACTCCAATATTAATTTACTGTAAAACTTTGTTATCAATTAATTAACATGATTTTGATAAAATCACATTGATCATACCGCAACATCTGGTTAGGAAATAAGAGTAAAAATGAAGGATTCTAACTTAACCCTTTCAACACTACAGACCTCTAAATAGGCTTACAAAAAGTGTAGATCCAGAGGAGCTGGCTCATGATTAGCCATCTACAAAAAGTGTAGATCCAGATGAGCCGGTTCTCATCAGGATCTGCACTTTTTGCTTTTTGATAAATGAACTGGTCCAAATGTAATTTCCTTATTCATGTATTACACCAGTCCATGTTAAGCTACGGTACCACCTTGGTGTTGAATGGGTTAACAGATCAATATACATTTAGGGATAATCAGAACGGCTATCTGCAAAAGGGAGGTAATAGATAAATAAGGTGAATAATGAGTACAATATAGTGCATGTCTGAAAGTAACATACAGAGTTTGATAATTGAGCTTATTTACCCTCGCCGGCAGCGATCCATGTGGCCGTCGGCGATCCATGTGGGCGAGCGGAATGCAGAGTTTGGCTACAATGCAAGTTTATGTATATTGTGAAGACGTAAATTACTAACACTCTGGTGTCGCAATACATCTATAACTGGGTAAACTTACTCTATATCTTCCAAACTCACAGGCGAGATCGATGGGTGATTTCTTGTCTTTGTTCTGTGTTATAGGACTGGCTTGATGCAGCAACAGCAAGTTCACCTGCAAATATAAAATAGCTCACTTATTTAATTCAGACACAGCACATGTTTCCCTTTTTAAACTTGCTGCTGGTTTCTGGCATTGTATGGTTTCTCTTGCACCCTCTATTATATATGACATTGTTCTTTTAATCTTAAACTCCAACTAGTTCACATATTCTATGTTCTATACATTCACATTATATTCATCAAGTACTACAAGTTTCTTCAAAATTGAATCTCTGTTTGCTCTAAAAAAAATTAATTTAAGTTTATTTAACGTTGCTACCAGTTGCCCATTTGAGCAACGGGCAGTTTACTTAACAACACCTTTCCTGGGTTAACTAGTACTTGGTCAAGTTGGTGCACCAACATCTGTAAGAAACTGCCAACTTTTTCATATAAAGAGACACGGTCTGAGCGGGGCTCCAACCTGTGACCATCAGTGATGTACAAGTCAACGACAGTGACCACACAGAGGCAGTCTAATACAACATTACCAGTCTTCTAGTCCACACTCATAATTTCTTCTAAGGGGGACAATACAAACAACAGAAGTCAAAACAACTATGCACAGTATTCTCTCCCTTATTTCATTTAAGGAAAGACAACTTGTACATAACAAATACTGTTTTGTTATGATCATTATCTCCCTTACATTGCATATCTATGACATTAACTAAATTAAAGTAAATATCTATATTTTAGAATGATAAGATTACACCATTACACTAATGATGAAGAGTATAAGATATATTAATAATATGAATCCTGCAAATCTCAATGTAGACAATTTCCAACAATATGCAATAGCTTAGGATATAAAGAGCGAACATAATAGTAGATTACAGTTAAACCTGTGTTAGTGGTCACCTCTATTAAGCAGCCAACCTGTATTAAGCAGCCAGTTTCCAGATTCCCAATATCTTATTTTAATATACATTTGTCATATGACAGGTTTGACTGAACATATATTACCACTAGACCTTAAATTGACCTGCAAGTGCAACCTTGAACTTGAAATGACTGGATTGGAATCTCGAAATGGTGCACAATTTTAAATCCCTTCAATGGCTTAGGATATAAATAAAGGAAACAATAGTGGTGCATAAATAACAACTAGAAATTTGATCTGCAAGTGAGTGAGTGAGTGAGTGAGTGAGTGAGTGAGTGAGTGAGTGAGTGAGTGAGTGAGTGAGTGAGTGAGTGAGTGAGTGAGTGAGTGAGTGAGTGAGTCAGTGAGTCAGTGAGTCAGTGAGTCAGTGAGTCAGTGAGTCAGTCAGTCAGGAGTCAGTCAGTCAGTCAGTCAGTCAGTCAGTCAGTCAGTCAGTCAGTCAGTCAGTCAGTCAGTCAGTCAGTCAGTCAGTCAGTCAGTCAGTCAGTCAGTCAGTCAGTCAGTCAGTCTCAGTCAGTCAGTCATGTCAGTCAGTCAGTCAGTCAGTCAGTCAGTCAGTCAGTCAGTCAGTCAGTCAGTCAGTCAGTCAGTCAGTCAGTCAGTCAGTCAGTCAGTCAGTCAGTCAGTCAGTCAGTCAGTCAGTCAGTCAGTCAGTCAGTCAGTCAGTCAGTCAGTCAGTCAGTCAGTCAGTCAGTATTTGGTTTAACGGCGCATCAGCACAGTTCAGGCTATATCGTGCTGGGTTAAGTATATTGTATACAAGATAGTTAAAAATATATGTAGATAACATACTGTATGTAGTAAAATTGTATTGAAGAATGGTCAATTGCAACAAAAATTGTTCAAGTGAACAGATGGATTCTGCACCTGATCTCAATGTGGCAAAAGTCCCACAAGTTTCATGAGAAATAGAGTATATAGAGTTTCATGAGTATAGAAGACATAGACCAGACAAAATGTTAATGACATAAGGATAGTTCTCACAAACAGGCAGTTCAGGGTCTACCCCATTATTCTCTTAGTTGTGTAGCTAGCATTTCTATAACAACAGAAGAGCTAATCATGACCGTTATGTTAGTCTAGTGCTCCTATTTTAGTGTAATCATATTTTATTGCTTACATACATATAATACATATAATACATATAATACATATAATACATATAATACATATAATACATATAATACATATAATACATATAATACATATAATACATATAATACATATAATACATATAATACATATAATACATATAATATGTATACATATAATACATATAATACATATAATACATATAATACATATAATACAAGACGTAACAATTTCAAGAAAGGCAAATGGGTCGGGCCACACATTCTAGCAACATTAGTTACGGCCCTTCCCGTAACTGTTCTCCTTGCCATCTAAGTACCTATTTGTTTGTTTGTTTAAACTTTATTTATTTTTACAACGATTGCGAAGCAAGTTTTAACAACATATATTAATCACTCTCGTTGGTGCGGATGAAAGCGTATATGTGGTCATTCGTGTGGGAGGAAACCGGAGTACCTGGAGAAAACCCACCTGTCTGATCTGGCGACCACCGTACCATCTTACATACTTCCTGGTCCGAGTATCGAACCCGGGTTGCCTTGGCGAGAAGCGAGCGTGCTAACCACTACGCTAATCGGACAACCACTGTTTGTTTGTTTGTACACATGGACAGACATACAATGTAGGCTATTCCTATATTTCCTCATTCAGCTCTGCTAAAGTCCGAATACCTGACCATGGGTTTCTAAACTAAACCATTTGTAAAGAATATGTTCTGGACGAATGGGAATTTATGCGATAAGAATTACTGCTATGTATTCGTATTATAGGTATTAAAATTGTCCAATTGTTTTCAGGTAACTAGTTCCAAGCTTTCGCTGGTGTGTGCATAGAAATACAGACTTGAGCTGGAATCCAGAAATGGCCAGGTCAATCTATTTACGTAGTTTTTTCACCAATAATTAGTTCCCATGTGATTCACGGATATTCCAGCAGGGATGTGGTATATACTATTATGTTGGACAGGGTTTCATGTTATTGTCACCAAGTTTGCATTTAATTACTAAAGTATGCACTTTATAATTTATATACATTCACTCAATACTCTATCCGAGTGTGTATTATGCAGAGTATTTCAATCGTCCTACTACATATTTTTATATGTAATAGTTTTTCTTGTTAAATTTGATTTCACCTTACCATCTGACTATGATCACCTTTAACTTACCCTGCCATCATTCAAACATCCTTTTATCTATGTTTTTGCAAATCTTCCCAATATAAACATTGTAGAAGCATGAACATTTTTTAGGCTCAGCTGGAAATGCTATAATATATAGTATTTTGGCAGGTAATGCAGCTGTTAAAATTGATATGACTCGGATTTGTAAGTGTTGTGTATCATTCTCTAAGATCGAGTGAACCATGTAATCACTCACCTCCCCGCCCAGATTATCATCTTCAACATGATGCACACATTTATTTGTCGTGCCAGGTACCAAAACAATTCCGATTTATTTGTTGTGCCAGGTACCAAAACAATTCCGATTTATTTGTTGTACCAAAACAATTCCGATTTATTTGTTGTGCCAGGTACCAAAACAATTCCGATTTATTTGTTGTGCCAGGTACCAAAACGACTTTTAATTTCGCAGTAAGATACAAGTATGAGGTATGGACTCAAGACTGTCACACCTGCTGGAAATGTGGTAATCCACATCCAATCCTCCAAAAAATAGGCGATGGAGTTTTAGTTTATACAAATTTATTTTAAGTCAATTGCGAAACAAGTTCTTACAACCTAATTAATCACTCTCGATACCTCATTCCTGATGGAATCCATCGCCACGAGGGAGAGAGAAGAGGTAATGTGAAAATTTTAAATGCCTTGCCTAAGGGCACAATCGTAATGGCTTCAGCGGGGCTCAAATTCCGGGCCTTTCGTACCTGGAGCGAACGCGCTACCACTGCGCCATCACGACTTCCTGCGATGGAGTACTACAAAGCACTACGCATCCCATTCTCTTTACGGTGCTTCACATTCATTTGCCTCCAAACAACAGATAGTGTGTGTTTTTGCGGTTAATTATCGGCGCTACCGGTTGCCCATATTAGCGACGCCTCCAAGAACAGTTGTCAAGATACGTAGTATTATAACAATGCAAAACTTCGACGTTTCAAAGACATTTACCATTCATGTTGAGCAAGAAGGCTCATTTGGATGGGCTATAGGATGAAAATGAGGTTTTGAGCTAGTATGTGACATATATAGTTACCCCAAAACATTGGAGCAAATATGTTGCAGATGGACAGACGTACAAATGAACGTACCCAAAATTGGGTATTTAACCCATTGAACACCATATAACTGACATGGACTGGTGCATGATATTTTTAGACCAATAAATTAATAAGAAAAATTACATTTGGACCAGTTCATTTATCATAATGAGTAATTTTGTGTAAAAAATAGTAATATTACTGGCAAAAAGTGCAGATCATGATGAGACAGCTCGTCACGAGCTGACTCATCTGGATATACACTTTTTGTTGTAAGCCTATTTAGAGGTCTATGGTGTTGAAATGGTTACGGCCGATTTTTCTCATTAGCCACGTAAAATGAATTTATAGCCACATGTGACATAACACCGAGATCATTAGACAGTACAACTATTGTTCAGTAAGTACCATGATACGGTTGTGGAAGGACGACGACCGGACAAAAACGTGTAAACTATGTATCCTTCGGCATGCTGGGGGATATAAGTAATTCAACTGACCAGTACTTCAATCATACTTAAATGCACTTAAAATATCCAAACTTCAGTAACAATGCAAGTAATTTCAGCAATTGGACAGTAATACTTGCATAGCCCGAAACCTAACAACTTATATGCAACTGGACTCTAAACGAAAATCCCCTTCAACAATACACTATTCAGATTTAAAGTGTAATATTTGTACTGGTCAAGTGACATAGAATCTATGCAATTTAGTAAATGCATGTCCTGGTGAAGAACGAAATACAAATGAAGAAAGTATCAGCCTAGTTATCTGCAGTCTCCATGTCATTTCTTAACGATACAATGTCGAGACTGAGTGGTCTAGGTAGCTCACATACTTACACAAACATGGGACCTAATATGACAGATTGACCCAAGAAATTTGGTAGGTGTAATTAACCCTTTCCTTCATAGAGATTTAGATTAATATACTGTTATATCTCCATGCAAACGACAGCCATTTAGCTATCATGCAGTGGACAAGTAGTCGCCATATCTATCCCACCTCCATAGATATTACTGAGACTACATGAGATTCTGGCCTTTATTATGAGCATTGGTTTGGCTACTACATTGTCAATGTATGTCGTATTGGTAATGGCGTCAAGAGGTGCTTCGATGAGGGAAAGGGTTAATGAACATTGGTTTGGCTATTACATTGTCAATGTATGTCGTATTGGTAATGGCGTCAAGAGGTGCTTCTATGAGGGAAAGGGTTAATGAACATTGGTTTGGCTATTACATTGTCAATGTATGTCGTATTGGTAATGGCGTCAAGAGGTGCTTCGATGAGGGAAAGGGTTAATGAACATTGGTTTGGCTATTACATTGTCAATGTATGTCGTATTGGTAATGGCGTCAAGAGGTGCTTCTATGAGGGAAAGGGTTAATGAACATTGGTTTGGCTATTACATTGTCAATGTATGTCGTATTGGTAATGGCGTCAAGAGGTGCTTCTATGAGGGTAGTAGAAGTATTTTCTCTCACAATATCACCTTGGTCGAGGTCATTGCCCTGGTGTTTCATAATTATCAAGTTTAATGAAAGTTGGATTTTCAGAGGAAATATTATTTAACAGTGTTTCTCTTAATTTCACCTAGTGACCTAGTTTTTTATGGAAAAACCTTATTTGAGCAAATATGTTAATGATCTTCACCAGTAGCTTCAGATCAAGTATAAATTTGGACAATTTCTCTTAGAGATCTAGTTAAAATGCATTTCTATAAGTCAAACGTGTGACCTAGTCCTATTGCAAATTGGCCTAGTTTAACAAACTTGGAAGTGTTATACCCTAGAGTTTCAGAAAATATGTTGACCAAATTGTTGAGGAACGATCACGAACTTACTGTCAGCTGAAGGGTGATCACATTGAGAACAAGGAAGGGAGCTAACATAGAGGAATACGAGTCTCCCTATACAGTGTGTGTAGTAGTAACTCTCAAGGTTTGTGCTGCGATCTCGGAAAGTATACCCATCATCTGCATAAACATACATGTCCTGCAATGTTCTAGCCATCATCTGCAGAAACATACAAGTCCTGCAATGTTCTAGCCATCATCTGCATAAACATACATGTCCTGCAATGTTCTAGCCATCATCTGCAGAAATATACATGTCCTGCAATGTTCTAGCCATCATCTGCATAAACATACATGTCCTGCAATGTTCTAGCCATCATCTGCATAAACATACATGTCCTGCAATGTTCTAGCCATCATCTGCATAAACATACATGTCCTGCAATGTTCTAGCCATCATCTGCATAAACATACATGTCCTGCAATGTTCTAGCCATCATCTGCATAAACATACATGTCCTGCAATGTTCTAGCCATCATCTGCATAAACATACATGTCCTGCAATGTTCTAGCCATCATCTGCATAAACATACATGTCCTGCAATGTTCTAGCCATCATCTGCATAAACATACATGTCCTGCAATGTTCTAGCCATCATCTGCATAAACATACATGTCCTGCAATGTTCTAGCCATCATCTGCATAAACATACATGTCCTGCAATGTTCTAGCCATCATCTGCATAAACATACATGTCCTGCAATGTTCTAGCCATCATCTGCAGAAACATACAAGACCTGCAATGTTCTAGCCATCATCTGCAGAAACATACAAGTCCTGCAATGTTCTAGCCATCATCTGCAGAAACATACAAGTCCTGCAATGTTCTAGCCATCATCTGCAGAAACATACAAGTCCTGCAATGTTCTAGCCATCATCTGCATAAACATACATGTCCTGCAATGTTCTAGCCATCATCTGCATAAACATACAAGTCCTGCAATGTTCTAGTCATCATCTGCAGAAACATACAAGTCCTGCAATGTTCTAGCCATCATCTGCAGAAACATACAAGTCCTGCAATGTTCTAGCCATCATCTGCATAAACATACATGTCCTGCAATGTTCTAGCCATCATCTGCAGAAACATACAAGTCCTGCAATGTTCTAGCCATCATCTGCAGAAACATACAAGTCCTGCAATGTTCTAGCCATCATCTGCAGAAACATACAAGTCCTGCAATGTTCTAGCCATCATCTGCATAAACATACATGTCCTGCAATGTTCTAGCTTCTAAAGCAACAGATAAACCTATCCATAACATTACATAAAATAAAGATAACACAAGGCCATATATGCCTTAAGGCAGTCATCAGCATATACATCAATACTAGACATCTGCCCACATTTGAATATTTAGATCAATCCAAGATAATTATATATTAATTGACAGTAATTGTTATACATTAAATTCAAAGATGAGACTAATGTCTCTACAATTAGTACTACAACTTGTCAATCTGTCAATGGAATATAATTTATTGACTCTTCCTCAGCCTTATGATACATATATACAAACCCACCCAGCTCCATACCGTTGCTAGATCGACCGGGGGGGGGGGTAACACACACAGTCACAAAAACAAAATACAGCAAATGAATGTCGATGAACAAAGGTGGCTCACCCTCGTGAATATCTTTAACCCTTTCAACACCACAGACCTCTAAATAGGCTTACAAAAAGTATAGATCCAGATGAGCCGGCTCGTGACGAGCCGTCTCATCAGGATCTACACTTTTTGCCAGTGATATGACTATTTTTAGACATAATTACCCATTTTGATAAATGAACTTGTCCAAATGTGATTTTCTGATTCATTTATTGGTTTATGAATATCATGGACCAGTCCATGTGAGTTACTTGGTGTTGAATGGGTTAATCGTGGCAATATCTTCACTTGGCCTATATATTGTGTTTCCTCATGCTATCATTACATACCTACATGTATATTATAATTATCTCTATAATGTACACTGTCATTTTGCTCAATGTGGTATATAAATATTGTTGTTTACAGATTCCATAAGAAACCAGAAAGCCATGATGACATTTAGGGTGGCTCCACTGAAACAGTGGACAATAATGACATTTAGCATGGCTCCCCTGAATAGTGGGAAATGATGACATTTAGCATGACTCCACTGAATAGTGGGCAATGATGACATTTAGGGTGGCTCCACTGAAACAGTGGGCAATGATGATATTTAGGGTGGCTCCACTGAATAGTGGGCAATGATGACATTTAGGGTGGCTCCACTGAAACAGTGGGCAATGATGACATTTAGGGTGGCTCCCCTGAAACAGTGGACAATGATGACATTTAGCATGGCTCCACTGAAACAGTTGACAATGATGACATTTAGGGTGGCTCCCCTGAAACAGTGGACAATGATGACATTTAGGGTGGCTCCACTGAATAGTGGGCAATGGTGACATTTAGCATGGCTCCACTGAAACAGTGGACAATGATGACATTGAGCATGGCTCCACTGAAACAGTGGACAATGATGACATTTAGCATGGATCCACTGAATAGTGGACAATGATGACATTTAGCATGGCTCCACTGAATAGTGGACAATAATGACATTTAGCATGGCTCCACTGAATAGTGGACAATAATGACATTTAGCATGGCTCCACTGAATAGTGGACAATAATGACATTTAGCATGGCTCCACTGAAACAGTGGACAATGATGACATTTAGCATGGCTCCACTGAAACAGTGGACAATGATGACATTTAGCATGGATCCACTGAATAGTGGACAATGATGACATTTAGCATGGCTCCCCTGAAACAGTGGACACTGATGACATTTAGGGTGGCTCCCCCAAAACAGTAGACAATGATGACATTTAGCATGGCTCCCCTGACACAGTGGACAATGATGATATTTAGGGTGGCTCCACTGAATAGTGGACAATGATGACATTGAGCATGGCTCCACTGAAACAGTGGACAATGATGACATTTAGCATGGCTCCACTGAAACAGTGGACAATGATGACATTTAGCATGGATCCACTGAATAGTGGACAATGATGACATTTAGCATGGCTCCCCTGAAACAGTGGACAATGATGACATTTAGGTTGGCTCCACTGAAACAGTGGACACTGATGACATTTAGAGTGGCTCCACTGAAACAGTGGACACTGATGACATTTAGGGTGGCTCCCCCAAAACAGTAGACAATGATGACATTTAGCATGGCTCCCCTGAAACAGTGGACAATGATGATATTTAGGGTGGCTCCACTGAATAGTGGACAATGATGACATTTAGGCTGGCTCCCCTGAAATAGTGGACAATGATGACATTTAGGGTGGCTCCCCTGAAACAGTGGCCAATGATGATATTTAGGGTGGCTCCACTGAAACAGTGGACAATGATGACATTTAGCATGGCTACCCTGAAACAGTGGACAATGATGACATTTAGGGTGGCTCCCCTGAAACAGTGGCCAATGATGATATTTAGGGTGGCTCCACTGAAACAGTGGGCAATGATGACATTTAGAGTGACTCTACTGAAACAGTGGACAATGATGACATTTAGGGTGGCTCCCCCGAAACAGTAGACAATGATGACATTTAGCATGGCTCCCCTGAAACAGTGGACAATGATGATATTTAGGGTGGCTCCACTGAATAGTGGACAATGATGACATTTAGGGTGGCTCCCCTGAAACAGTGGCCAATGATGATATTTAGGGTGGCTCCACTGAAACAGTGGGCAATGATGACATTTAGAGTGACTCTACTGAAACAGTGGGCAATGATGACATTTAGGGTGGCTCCCCTGAAACAGCAGACAATGATGACATTTAGGGTGGCTCCCCCGAAACAGTAGACAATGATGACATTTAGGGTGGCTCCCCTGAAACAGCAGACAATGATGACATTTAGCATGGCTCCACCGAAACAGTGGACAATGATGACATTTAGCATGGCTCCACTGAAAATGGAAAATGATGATATTTAGGGTGGCTCCACTGAAACAGTGGACAATGATGACATTTAGGGTGGCTCCACTGAAACAGTGGACAATGATGACATTTAGGGTGGCTCCCCTGAAACAGCAGACAATGATGACATTTAGCATGGCTCCACTGAAACAGTGGACAATGATGACATTTAGCATGGCTACCCTGAAACAGTGGACAATGATGACATTTAGGGTGGCTCCCCTGAAACAGCAGACAATGATGACATTTAGCATGGCTCCACTGAAACAGTGGACAATGATGACATTTAGGGTGGCTCCACTGAAACAGTGGACAATGATGACACTTAGCATGGCTCCCCTGAAACAGTGAACAATGATGACATTTAGGGTGGCTCCCCTGAAACAGCAGACAATGATGACATTTAGGGTGGCTCCCCCGAAACAGTAGACAATGATGACATTTAGGGTGGCTCCCCTGAAACAGCAGACAATGATGACATTTAGCATGGCTCCACCGAAACAGTGGACAATGATGACATTTAGCATGGCTCCACTGAAAATGGAAAATGATGATATTTAGGGTGGCTCCACTGAAACAGTGGACAATGATGACATTTAGGGTGGCTCCACTGAAACAGTGGACAATGATGACATTTAGGGTGGCTCCCCTGAAACAGCAGACAATGATGACATTTAGCATGGCTCCACTGAAACAGTGGACAATGATGACATTTAGCATGGCTACCCTGAAACAGTGGACAATGATGACATTTAGGGTGGCTCCCCTGAAACAGCAGACAATGATGACATTTAGCATGGCTCCACTGAAACAGTGGACAATGATGACATTTAGGGTGGCTCCACTGAAACAGTGGACAATGATGACACTTAGCATGGCTCCCCTGAAACAGTGAACAATGATGACATTTAGGGTGGCTCCCCTGAAACAGTGGACAATGATGACATTTAGGGTGGCTCCACTGAAACAGTGGACAATGATGACATTTAGCATGGCTCCACTGAAAATGGAAAATGATGATATTTAGGGTGGCTCCACTGAAACAGAGGACAATGATGACATTTAGGGTGGCTCCCCTGAAACAGTGGACAATAATGACATTTAGCATGGCTCCACTGAATAGTGGGCAATGATGACATTTAGCATGGCTCCACTGAATAGTGGACAATGATGACATTTAGGGTGGCTCCACTGAACTAGTGGACAATGATGACATTTAGGGTGGCTCCCCTGAAACAGTGGACAATGATGACATTTAGCATGGCTCCCCTGATACAGTGGACAATGCTGACATTTAGGGTGGCTCCACTGAAACAGTGGACACTGATGACATTTAGAGTGGCTCCACTGAAACAGTGGACACTGATTACATTTAGGGTGGCTCCCCCGAAACAGTAGACAATGATGACATTTAGCATGGCTCCACTGAAACAATGGACAATGATGACATTTAGGGTGGCTCCCCTGAAACAGTGGACAATGATGATATTTAGGGTGGCTCCCCTGAAATAGTGGACAATGATGACATTTAGGGTGGCTCCCCTGAAACAGTGGACAATGATGACATTTAGCATGGCTCCCCTGATACAGTGGACAATGCTGACATTTAGGGTGGCTCCACTGAAACAGTGGACACTGATGACATTTAGAGTGGCTCCACTGAAACAGTGGACACTGATTACATTTAGGGTGGCTCCCCCGAAACAGTAGACAATGATGACATTTAGCATGGCTCCACTGAAACAATGGACAATGATGACATTTAGGGTGGCTCCCCTGAAACAGTGGACAATGATGATATTTAGGGTGGCTCCCCTGAAATAGTGGACAATGATGACATTTAGGGTGGCTCCCCTGAAACAGTGGACAATGATGACATTTAGCATGGCTCCCCTGATACAGTGGACAATGCTGACATTTAGGGTGGCTCCACTGAAACAGTGGACACTGATGACATTTAGGGTGGCTCCACTGAAACAGTGGACAATGATGACATTTAGGGTGGCTCCACTGAAACAGCAGACAATGATGACATTTAGGGTGGCTCCACTGAAACAGTGGACAATGATGACATTTAGGGTGGCTCCCTGAAACAGGGAAATGATGATATTTAGGGTGGCTCCCCTGAAACAGTGGAAAATGATGATATTTAGGGTGGCTCCACTGAAACAGTGGACAATGATGACATTTAGCATGGCTCCACTGAAACAGTGGACAATGATGACATTTAGCATGGCTCCCCTGAAACAGTGGACAATGATGACATTTAGCATGGCTCCCCTGAAACAGTGGACAATGATGACATTTAGGGTGGCTTCCCTGAAACAGTGGACAATGATGATATTTAGGGTGGCTCCCCTGAAACAGTGGACAATGATGATATTTAGGCTGGCTCCCCTGAAACAGTGGACAATGATGACATTTAGCATGGCTCCCCTGAAACAGTGGACAATGATGACATTTAGGGTGGCTCCCCTGAAACAGTGGACAATGATGATATTTAGGGTAGCTCCACTGAAACAGTGGACAATGATGACATTTAGGGTGGCTCCACTGAAACAGTGGACAATGATGACATTTAGGATGGCTCCACTCAAACAGTGGAATGATGACATTTAGGGTGGCTCCACTAAACAGTGGGCAATGATGACATTTAGGGTGGCTTCCCTGAAACAGTGGACAATGATGACATTTAGCATGGCTCCCCTGAAACAGTGGGAAATGGTGATATTTAGGGTGGCTACACTGAAACAGTG
The DNA here is from genome assembly GCA_014843695.1 of Archivesica marissinica. Taxonomy (NCBI): domain Eukaryota; kingdom Metazoa; phylum Mollusca; class Bivalvia; order Venerida; family Vesicomyidae; genus Archivesica; species Archivesica marissinica. The sequence continues at coordinate 52,306,808 of CM026390.1, forward strand.
GACAATGATGATAATTTAGGGTGACTCCACTGAAACAGTGGACCATGATGAAATTGGGTCGATTACCAGGAGTCGTTAAGCAGAAGAACTCATGCTGAACGATTCTGTATACAATTGTGAATCCTACTGATGAAGAGCACACCCTGTATGGTACATTGATAAACAGACAATTGTGAATCCTACTGATGAAAAGCACACCCTGTATGGTACATTGATAAACAGACAATTGTGAATCCTACTGATGAAAAGCACATCCTGTATGGTACATTGATAAACAGACAATTGTGAATCCTACTGATGAAGAGCACACCCTGTATGGTACATTGATAAACAGACAATTGTGAATCCTACTGATGAAAAGGACACCCTGTATGGTACATTGATAAACAGACAATTGTGAATCCTACTGATGAAAAGCACATCCTGTATGGTACATTGATAAACAGACAATTGTGAATCCTACTGATGAAAAACACACCCTGTATGGTACATTGATAAACAGACAAGCAGAGGTACAATAACAATAGTATAATAGATGGGCATGCACAATAATGGTGTGTCAAGCTATATTCAGACTTGGATAAACATTTTGAAAGGAATACCACCATGCAGTCCTATAGGCAATATATATACAACAATTACCTTAACACCCTAACTCTCATCTTGATACCAGACAGATCTACCCTAATTGCCAATTTATCACCTAATTTCAAAGCTCAGTATTATGTCTGTGACTCTTATCTCTCACAAATGTTCACACTTATCAAATAACTACAACAAGATGGCCAAGGGGACCTTGTATCTTATCTGTAAGTTAGTGGAAATGGCATATCTGCCAAGAAATCAAGCTGTCATCAACATATAACTTCTGTCATAGTTTCAATAAAATTGGGTCAAAAATAAAAGAGTTGCTACAGTGTTAACAACCTAAAGTCTGTCACACACACACACACCCATAGAACCTGTCACACCCACCCATACATAGAACCTGTCACACCCACCCGTAGAACTTGTCACACCCATCCGTACATAGAACCTGTCACACCCACCCGTAGAACCTGTTATACCCACCCGTAAAACTTGTCACACCCACCCGTAGAACCTGTCACACCCACCAATACATAAAACTTGTCACACCCACCCATACTTAATGAGAAAGTTGTGACTTGATAGTGAAACACATAAACAGTTGTATTTGAAAGAATGTTTAAGGTTAAACTTTATTTATCTTAACGATTGCGAAACAAGCTGTAACAACTTATATTAATCACTCTCGTTGGCACGGATGACAGCGTATTTGTGGTCGGTCATTCGTGTGGGAGGAAATCGCAGTACTCGGACAAAACCCACCTGGCCGAACTGGCGACCACTGTACCATCTCACATAATTCCCAGTCCGAGGATCGAACCCGGATTGCAATGGTGAGAAGCGAGCGTGCTAACCACTGTGCTAATCGGACAGCAATGTTTGAAATGTCGCGCCAACATTAATGACGTTCTATAATCTGTAATTGTCGCTTGTTACGTCAGTATTTTTTATTATCAATTTAAGATATGCACATAACATAATAAATTCTTATTGTTCACAATCTCAGACAATAAGATTTATAAAAGGATACCCTTCTCTTATTTGAGGATATGTTAGCCACTAAAACATTGATAGCCACTAAAACATTGATAGCCACCTAAAACATGGATATCCACCTAAAACATTGATAGCCACTAAAACATTGATAGCCACCTAAAACATGGATAGCCACCTAAAACATTGATAGCCACTAAAACATTGATAGCCACCTAAAACATGATAGCCACTAAAACATTGATAGCCACCTAAAGCATTGATAGCCACTAAAACATGGATAGCCACCTAAAACATTGATAGCCACTAAAACATTGATAGCCACCTAAAACACTTAGGAATAAAGAGATACACTAGAGTGGTGGACCCTATGCTTGGATAGCCACCTAAAACACGTAGGAATAAAGAGATACACTAGAGTGGTGGACCCTATGCTTGGATAGCCACCTAAAACACACGTAGGAATAAAGAGATACACTAGAGTGGTGGACCCTATGCTTGGATAGCCACCTAAAACACGTAGGAATAAAGAGATACACTAGAGTGGTGGACCGTATGCTTGGATAGCCACCTAAAACACTTAGGAATAAAGAGATACACTAGAGTGGTGGACCCTATGCTTGGATAGCCACCTAAAACACACGTAGGAATAAAGAGATACACTAGAGTGGTGGACCCTATGCTTGGATAGCCACCAAAACACGTGGAATAAAGAGATACACTAGAGTGGTGGACCGTATGCTTGGATAGCCACCTAAAACACGTAGGAATAAAGAGATACACTAGAGTGGTGGACCCTATGCTTGGATAGCCACCTAAAACACACGTAGGAATAAAGAGATACACTAGAGTGGTGGACCCTATGCTTGGATAGCCACCTAAAACACGTAGGAATAAAGAGATACACTAGAGTGGTGGACCGTATGCTTGGATAGCCACCTAAAACACTTAGGAATAAAGAGATACACTAGAGTGGTGGACCCTATGCTTGGATAGCCACCTAAAACACGTAGGAATAAAGAGATACACTAGAGTGGTGGGCCCTATACTTGGATAGCCACCTAAAACACTTAGGAATAAAGAGATACACTAGAGTGGTGGGCCCTATGCATGGATATCCACCTAAAACATGTAGGAATAAAGAGATACACTAGAGTGGTGGGCCCTATGCATGGATAGCCACCTAAAACACGTAGGAATAAAGAGATACACTAGAGTGGTGGGCCCTATACTTGGATAGCCACCTAAAACACTTAGGAATAAAGAGATACACTAGAGTGGTGGACCCTATGCTTGGATAGCCACCTAAAACACTTAGGAATAAAGAGATACACTAGAGTGGTGGACCCTATGCATGGATAGCCACCTAAAACACGTAGGAATAAAGAGATACACTAGAGTGGTGGACCCTATGCTTGGATAGCCACCTAAAACACGTAGGAATAAAGAGATACACTAGAGTGGTGGACCCTATGCTTGGATAGCCACCTAAAACACGTAGGAATAAAGAGATACACTAGAGTGGTGGACCGTATGCTTGGATAGCCACCTAAAACACTTAGGAATAAAGAGATACACTAGAGTGGTGGACCCTATGCATGGATAGCCACCTAAAACACGTAGGAATAAAGAGATACACTAGAGTGGTGGACCCTATGCTTGGATAGCCACCTAAAACATTAGGAATAAAGAGATACACTAGAGTGGTGGACCCTATGCTTGGATAGCCACCTAAAACACGTAGGAATAAAGAGATACACTAGAGTGGTGGCCCTATGCTTGGATAGCCACCTAAAACACGTAGGAATAAAGAGATACACTAGAGTGGTGGGCCCTATGCATGGATAGCCACCTAATTGGTGAGTACACTAGAGTGTGGGCCCTATGCATGGATAGCCACTAAACACGTAGGATAAAGAGATACACTAGAGTGGTGGGCCCTATACTTGGATAGCCACCTAAAACACTTAGGAATAAAGAGATACACTAGAGAGGTGGACCCTATGCTTGGATAGCCACCTAAAACACTTAGGAATAAAGAGATACACTAGAGTGGTGGACCCTATGCATGGATAGCCACCTAAAACATGTAGGAATAAAGAGATACACTAGAGTGGTGGGCCCTATGCATGGATAGCCACCTAAAACACGTAGGAATAAAGAGATACACTAGAGTGGTGGGCCCTATACTTGGATAGCCACCTAAAACACTTAGGAATAAAGAGATACACTAGAGTGGTGGACCCTATGCTTGGATAGCCACCTAAAACACTTAGGAATAAAGAGATACACTAGAGTGGTGGACCCTATGCATGGATAGCCACCTAAAACACGTAGGAATAAAGAGATACACTAGAGTGGTGGACCCTATGCTTGGATAGCCACCTAAAACACTTAGGAATAAAGAGATACACTAGAGTGGTGGACCCTATGCTTGGATAGCCATCTAAAACACTTAGGAATAAAGAGATACACTAGAGTGGTGGACCCTATGCTCCGCGTAAATCCCACATATAATCACCAGTATAAAATGTCAATTGCACTCGTGGAAGTCATGATAGCGCAATGGATGCGCGTTTGCTTCAGGTGTGAAATGTCCGAAGTTCGAGCCCCACTGGAGCCGTTACGATTGTGCCCTTAGGCAAGGCATTTAAATTCCACGTTGCCTCTTCTCTCTCCCTAGTGGCGATGGATTCCATCAGGAATGAGGTCTCGAGAGTGATTTATATAAGTTGAAATAACTTGTTTCGCAATCAAGCTAATTATTATTATTTTATTATTTATTTATCCACCATAACTTGTTGAATATCTTATTTTGATATAGTACATCATTGAATAAAAACACTTATTGGTCTTAATCAGAAATGGTATAGAAACTATTTTTCGGGTTATGTGTAGATTTTTAAAATTCGGATAGCTACCTGAATTGCTCATACACCTTATAACAGTTTTGGTGGAAATATTCTCCCAATGATTTGTTTGTTTATATTCATCTGCTGGACAAGTCACGTGACAGTTGCATCAGGCTACTGATACATGCAACAGAATACTATTGAACAAGGCTTCAGCGAAATTAGCCTTGAACTATATAAATATTTTAAATACAGATGTAAATGGACAAATACGCCGAGCATAGGAATACGCCGAGCATAGGTTCCACCACTCTATACCCGTTGTTCTCTAAATGGACAACTAAGTATCCATTTGCTTGCTCAGATCAGGGAACAATACCTCACCTCAAAAACGTTCGCTCAGGTGAGCTAATAAAAATTTGGAAATAAATAGGTATAGTATTTCATATTAATCAGGCAAGTGTTTTCAAATTACAGCTTCATGGTGGTTACATGGTGTTTAGAGATTATAGCAGGTGATAATCTCTAAACCAAAGCTATTGGAACTGCTAGACATTGAAAATTCCAGTGGTTAGTACCATGAAATACCATAGAGCTATAACTATCAAACTGAAGTAACACATAGTGTAAGCCAATCTGTATAAACTGTCAAAATAGTTGGCAAATATAATGCGATTATGAAAAGAACACACTTTCAGGTTATTGAGTGCAGATAAAACAGATTACTTAAACTTTCTTTTAAAATAAGATAGAACATGCATAAGTAACTGTACCCTCTTTTGTGCTTTGCAAGCAGACAAGAACAAATCTAATTACCAAATAAAAAAACATGCTCAGTATTAAATATATCTATTTAATAGAAATTACCAATTTGAGTGTGTATCAACATGGTTGGTTAATGTTTGTTGGTTTATGTGATTTAGCTTAGCACCAACAGCTTAGATCATAATTATGGCACCTTTCCAGGTATCATTGGTAGAGGACGAGCCCGGGTGCACTCCGGGCAGTATTTCAGGCATGGATGGGCGGGTACATGTGTAGAACCACCAACCTTCTGCAAACAAGCTGGATAGCTTTCTCAACGTCCTCAGTGGGATTAAAACCTACAGCAGTGAGAAGCAAGTGATTTGAAGTCAAGGACCATAACCACTTGGCCATACAAGTTGAAGTTTCCAAATTTAGTTCATAACTAACAAACATGCAGTCTTCTAAATCCATGACTACTTCTACATTTCTAAAATGGTGTTCAGAAAACGTCCACTTCCATAAAAGTGCATGTGTCAGAAAACGTCCACTTCCATAAAAGTGCATGTGTCAGAAAACGTCCACTTCCATAAAAGTGCATGTGTCAGAAAACGTCCACTTCCATAAAAGTGCATGTGTCAGAAAACGTCCACTTCCATAAAAGTGCATGTGTCAGAAAACGTCCACTTCCATAAAAGTGCATGTGTCAGAAAACGTCCACTTCCATAAAAGTGCATGTGTCAGAAAACGTCCACTTCCATAAAAGTGCATGTGTCAGAAAACGTCCACTTCCATAAAAGTGCATGTGTCAGAAAATCTGTTTTAAAATATCTGCAAGACGTAACTACGTAACTATTTCAATCCCATTTTGTCAAATCATTAAATAACTGTGTGGTCTATAATGTATATATCTATATCGATGGCATGCTCTTAAATAACTGTGTGGTCTATAATGTATGTATCTATATCGATGACATGCTCTTAAATAACTGTGTGGTCTATAATGTATGTATCTATATCGATGGCATGCTCTTAAATAACTGTGTGGTCTATAATGTATGTATCTATATCGATGGCATGCTCTTAAATAACTGTGTGGTCTATAATGTATGTATCTATATCGATGGCATGCTCTTAAATAACTGTGTGGTCTATAATGTATGTATCTATATCGATGGCATGCTCTTAAATAACTGTGTGGTCTATAATGTATGTATCTATATCGATGACATGCTCTTAAATAACTGTGTGGTCTATAATGTATGTATCTATATCGATGACATGCTCTTAAATAACTGTGTGGTCTATAATGTATGTATCTATATCGATGGCATGCTCTTAAATAACTGTGTGGTCTATAATGTATGTATCTATATCGATGGCATGCTCTTAAATAACTGTGTGGTCTATAATGTATGTATCTATATCGATGGCATGCTCTTAAATAATTGTGTGGTCTATAATGTATGTATCTATATCGATGACAATTGCTCTTAAATAACTGTGTGGTCTATAATGTATATATCTATATCAATGACATGCTCTTAAAATGATCAATGCCATTTAAGTTTCCAATTCAAAATATGGGTGTACGATTACTTTAGGTGGAGACTTGCCGTAGACCCTTGCTTAAGTTAACGATCAAATTTCTGTCGTTATATATCAATATGACAAACATCTCAAGTAATCGATCAAATCTTGCAATCTACCATTTTTTATATGAACAAAAACACTTGAAATTATGGATCAAATATCTCAAAAGGATTTGTGGTTTTGACAGATTCATAAAAATTCAGATCACAATCTTTCATTATCCGTGGCAGTACAGAGTATACAAAAGCATGGATACATTAGTTGTACCACAGTGTGACCCAGAAATCACTAAGAATTACATATAGACACAAACATTATAGGACGTTATCATGATATACCAATCATCTAACAATTAGATGATCCTCTACATTAAATTGCTTCAAAATAATCGAACAATATTTGAGGATTGTAGTACACAGGACTAGAGTTATAGGCTGATTGGGGAGAAATAGTCTCCATGATCCGTGTCACTTCTCCCTGCAGGTATCGGCTGATTGGGGAGAAATAGTCTCCATGGCCCATCTCACTTCTCCCTGCAGGACTAGAGTTATAGGCTGATTAGGGAGAAATAGTCTCCATGGCCCGTCTCACTTATCCCTGCAGGTATAGGCTGATTGGGGAGAAATAGTCTCCATGACCCATGTCACTTCTCCCTGCAGGTATAGGCTGATTGGGGAGAAATAGTCTCCATGACCCGTGTCACTTCTCCCTGCCAGGCCGGAGCTGATTGGGGAGAAATAGTCTCCATGGCCCGTGTCACTTCTCCCTGCAGGTATAGGCTGATTGGGGAGAAATAGTCTCCATGACCCATGTCACTTCTCCCTGCAGGTATAGGCTGATTGGGGAGAAATAGTCTCCATGACCCGTGTAACTTCTCTCTGCAGGGTCAGAGCTGATTGGGGAGAAATAGTCTCCATGGCCCGTGTCACTTCTCCCTGCAGGTATAGGCTGATTGGGGAGAAATAGTCTCCATGACCCGTCTCACATCTCTCTGCAGGACCGGTGCTGATTGGGGAGATATAGTCTCCATGATCCGTGTCACTTCTCCCTGCAGGACCGGTGCTGATTGGGGAGAAATAGTCTCCATGATCCGTGTCACTTCTCCCTGCAGGACCGGTGCTGATTGGGGAGAAATAGTCTCCATGATCCGTGTCACTTCTCCCTGCAGGACTAGAGTTATAGGCTGATTGGGGAGAAATAGTCTCCATGATCCGTGTCACTTCTCCCTGCAGGACCGGTGCTGATTGGGGAGAAATAGTCTCCATGATCCGTGTCACTTCTCCCTGCAGGACCGGTGCTGATTGGGGAGAAATAGTCTCCATGATCCGTGTCACTTCTCCCTGCAGGACTAGAGTTATAGGCTGATTGGGGAGAAATAGTCTCCATGATCGTGTCACTTCTCCCTGCAGGGCTGGGGCTGATTGGGGAGAAATAGTCTCCATGATCCGTGTCACTTCTCCCTGCAGGGCTGGGGCTGATTGGGGAGAAATAGTCTCCATGACCCGTGTCACTTCTCCCTGCAGGTATAGGCTGATTGGGGAGAAATAGTCTCCATGACCCATGTCACTTCTCCCTGCAGGTATAGGCTGATTGGGGAGAAATAGTCTCCATGGCCCGTGTCACTTCTCCCTGCAGGTATAGGCTGATTGGGGAGAAATAGTCTCCATGACCCGTCTCACTTCTCCCTGCAGGGCCGGGGCTGATTGGGGAGAAATAGTCTCCATGGCCCGTCTCACTTCTCCCTGCAGGGCCGGAGCTGATTGGGGAGAAATAGTCTCCATGACCCGTCTCACTTCTCCCTGCAGGGCCGGAGCTAGTGGGGAGAAATAGTCTCCATGACCCGTCTCACTTCTCCCTGCAGGGCCGGAGCTAGTGGGGAGAAATAGTCTCCATGACCCGTCTCACTTCTCCCTGCAGGGCCGGAGCTGATTGGGGAGAAATAGTCTCCATGACACATCTCACTTCTCCCTGCAGGGCCGGAGCTAGTGGGGAGAAATAGTCTACATGACCCGTCTCACTTCTCCCTGCAGGGCCGGAGCTAGTGGGGAGAAATAGTCTACATGACCCGTCTCACTTCTCCCTGCAGGGCCAGAGCTAGTGGGGAGAAAGTCTACATGACCCATCTCACTTCTCCCTGCAGGGCCGGAGCTAGTGGGGAGAAATCGTCTACATGACCCGTCTCACTTCTCCCTGCAGGGCCGGAGCTAGTGGGGAGAAATAGTCTCCATGACCCGTCTCACTTCTCCCTGCAGGGCCGGGGCTAGTGGGGAGAAATAGTCTCCATGACCCATCTCACTTCTCCCTGCAGGGCTGGAGCTAGTGGGGAGAAATAGTCTCCATGACCCGTCTCACTTCTCCCTGCAGGGCCGGTGCTAGTGGGGAGAAATAGTCTCCATGACCCGTCTCACTTCTCCCTGCAGGGCTGGAGCTAGTGGGGAGAAATAGTCTCCATGACCCGTCTCACTTCTCCCTGCAGGGCTGGAGCTAGTGGGGAGAAATAGTCTCCATGACCCGTCTCACTTCTCCCTGCAGGGCTGGAACTAGTGGGGAGAAATAGTCTCCATGACCCGTCTCACTTCTCCCTGCAGGGCTGGAGCTAGTGGGGAGAAATAGTCTCCATGGCCCGTCTCACTTCTCCCTGCAAGGCTGGAGCTAGTGGGGAGAAATAGTCTCCATGACCCGTCTCACTTCTCCCTGCAGGGCTGGAGCTAGTGGGGAGAAATAGTCTCCATGACCCGTCTCACTTCTCCCTGCAGGGCTGGAGCTAGTGGGGAGAAATAGTCTCCATGACCCGTCTCACTTCTCCCTGCAGGCCTGGAGCTCGAGGGTTCTTTGGGAGAAATAATCTCCCTAGATGGTTGTTTGGGAGAAATAGTCTCCATGGCCCATCTCATTTCTCGCTGCAGGGCTGGTGGCACTAGAGATTTCAGAGAAATAGTCTCGAGTGAGTTTGGGAGGGAGTCTTCCTGCAGGGCCGGTGCTAGAGTGAGTTTGGGAGAAATCATCTCCCTGATGGGCCGGTGCTAGAGTGAACTCGGGAGAAATAGTTCCCTGCAGGGCCAGGGTTTTGAGAGAAATAATCTTCATGACATGTCTCACTTCTCCCTGTTTGGGGATGCACATTTGTACCAAATATAATTCCATCCATAAATATTGGAGATATTGCTCAGGCTATTTTCCTGTGCCATGATATTAACTTATCACATTGGCTGGGTTTGGAGGTACTCAAATCAAGCTCCAGTGATATGATTGGTTCAATTTGAGGGAGGGACCGAGTTCAACCAATCAGATTAGATAAGACTTTAGATTTGAGAAAAGGTTTATGACCTCCAGGGAATGCCTAATGAGAATCATGTGACTTAGACATGTTCAAGAAATCATCTCTCAAACTACAATACCATAGACCCCATGTGGTTCTAGGGGCATACAGATAATTCAGATTTGGCACTGTATGCTAGTATGTGGCACTAATAGGTCTAACCACTTTTACTGCATCTCAGCAATAGCTGCAGGTGTGCAAGTTTGGGTTCAATCCATAAAATGAGCTATGAAACAAGAAGTATTAGTCTTGCTTAATTGGAGCAGTGTAGGGTTTATTCCAGAGTGAAAAAAGGGCAGTATGGGTCAGAAAAGAGGCAGTGTGTATTTTGAGCAATTTTGCCAATTAATATTGATCTAAGAGGCAGTAAGGCAGTATATATTGGTGAAAAGTGTGGGGGGGGGAAGTCTACATTATATAGGTCTCCCACCAGAGGACACTCACCTGTTGAGGTTTATATAAATTTAAAAAAATGTTTTTAATTTAAAAAAAAAAAATTAAAAAGGCAAAAAGGGTTGGGCTAAAATAGTACAGGCCGCCCTACCATTCTGCTCTAGAAACACCCTACCGTGTAATCTAAACTGTATAGTGACCAATTATAACCCAACTAATCAATATAACCCAACTAAACAATATAGCCCAACATAGCCCAACTAAACAATATAGCCCAACTAAACAATATAACCCAACTAAACAATATAACCCAACTAAACAATATAACCCAACTAAACAATATAGCCCAACTAAACAATATAACCCAACTAAACAATATAACCCAACTAAACAATATAACCCAACTAAACAATATAGCCCAACTAAACAATATAACCCAACTAAACAATATAACCCAACTAAACAATATAACCCAACTAAACAATATAGCCCAACTAAACAATATAACCCAACTAAACAATATAACCCAACTAAACAATATAACCCAACTAAACAATATAGCCCAACTAAACAATATAACCCAACTAAACAATATAACCCAACTAAACAATATAACCCAACTAAACAATATAGCCCAACTAAACAATATAACCCAACTAAACAATATAGCCCAACTAATCAATATAACCCAACTAAACAATATAACCCAACTAATCAATATAACCCAACTAAACAATATAACCCAACTAAACAATATAACCCAACTAAACAATATAACCCAACTAAACAATATAACCCAACTAAACAATATAACCCAACTAAACAATATAACCCAACTAAACAATATAACCCAACTAAACAATATAGCCCAACTAATCAATATAACCCAACTAATCAATATAACCCAACTAAACAATATAACCCAACTAAACAATATAACCCAACTAAACAATATAACCCAACTAAACAATAACCCAACTAAACAATATAGCCCAACTAATCAATATAACCCAACAAACAATATAGCCCAACTAAACAATATAGCCCAACTAATCAATATAACCCAACTAAACAATATAGCCCAACAAACAATATAACTCAACTAAACAATATAAGAGAACTTGGACTGTAATTCAAAAACTTGCAAAACTTGGCACATTTCAAACATTACTTAGTGCATGATTTAGGAGATAAAATGTTGTTCTTTACAAATAACCAATCAATACATCAAAGAAGACCATATTTTCACCTTAGCCTCCAGATAAATTCAAATAAGCATTTAATAGGCCTAGTCAATTGTGAATAGACCCAGTCAATCATTGACAGGTAGCAAATTTTCTCATCATTTTTCAAATAACTTGAACATGTATTTAATGATATCAGCTGTTATCGAGTGTTTCATGAAAATCGTAGGTAATAGAAGCTAGGTTAATATTTTATTCTCATTCTGCTGTTACCATTGACGCTACTGATGATGCTACTGATGATGCTACTGATGATGACAATGATATAGATGATAATGGTCAGGCTTAATCATTAGTTGGTATTAAAACGCTTAGTAATTATAGTCATGAATGCTATGATGATGATATAGATGATAATGGTCAGGCTTAATCATTAGTTGGTATTAAAACGCTTAGTAATTATAGTCATGAATGCTATGATGATGATGATGATGATAATGGTCAGGCTTAATCATTAGTTGGTATTAAAACGCTTAGTAATTATAGTCATGAATGCTATGATGATGATGAGATGATGATGATTGCAGTGATGATGACGATGTCAGTGGAGGCGATGATGACGGTAGTAATGTTGATGCTAGTGTTGATGATGAAGGTGGTGGTGGCGTCAGTAGTAGTAGTGGTGGTGGTGGTGTGAGGTGGTTGGGTTAGTAGGTTGTCCATGAGGGCATAATTGTATCGACTAGCAAATTCACTGAAATAAAACTAATGAAATCCATGAACACAATGTTGCCTTTGTTTCTGGTCAATGTACACAATTGTGTCTGACAAAGAAATCAATGAACATGGTCAAGCCCTCAACATATTATAATGAAGGTATTAATAGCTACTTAATTTGCTCTTCATACCAACCTGGGCTGAGTATTAGTGTACTTTGGTCGTTAATATGTACATAATTACCACATTGTTCAGCCAAGACAAACATGCTCATAAATGTAACTTTTATAAGTCATACAGAACTGCACAGGACTCGGGACAAAATACATCACTGAGATGCAGAACTGCACAGGACTCGGGACAAAATACCTCACTGAGATGCAGAACTGCACAGGACTCGGGACAAAATACCCTCACTGAGATGCAGAATTACACAGGACTCGGGACAAAATACCTCACTGAGATGCAGAATTGCAAAGGACTCGGGACAAAATACCCTCACTGAGATGCAGAATTACACAGGACTCGGGACAAAATACCCTCACTGAGATGCAGAATTACACAGGACTCGGGGACAAATACCCTCACTGAGATGCAGAATTACACAGGACTTGGACAAAATACCTCACTGAGTGGCAGAATTGCACAGGACTCGGGACAAAATACCCTCACTGAGATGCAGAACTGCACAGGACTCGGGACAAAATACCCTCACTGAGATGCAGAACTGCACAGGACTCGGGACATAATACCTCACTGAGATGCAGAATTGCACAGGACTCTGGACAAAATACCCTCACTGAGATGCAGAATTGCACAGGACTCGGGACAAAATACCTCACTGAGATGCAGAACTGCACAGGACCCGGGACAAAATACCCTCACTGAGATGCAGAATTGCACAGGACTCGGGACAAAATACCTCACTGAGATGTAGAATTACACAGGACTCAGGACAAAATACCTCACTGAGATTCCGCCCACTGACATGACATCACTTTGCATTACTGCCTATGGGGGAACTGACATGACATCACTTTGCATTACTGCCTATGGGGAAACTGACATGACATCACTTTGCATTACTGCTTATGGGGGAACTGACATGACATCACTTTTGCATTACTGCCTATGGGGGAACTGACATGACATTACTTTGCATTACTGACTATGGAGAAACTGACATGACATTACTTTGCATTACTGCCTATGGGAGAACTGACATGACATCACTTTACATTACTGCCTATGGGGGAACTGACATGGCATCACTTTACATTACTGCCTATGGGGGAACTGACATGGCATCACTTTACATTACTGCCTATGGGGGAACTGACATGACATCACTTTACATTACTGCCTATGGGGGAACTGACATGACATTACTTTGCATTACTACCTATGGAGAAACTGACATGACATCACTTTGCATTACTGCTTATGGGGGAACTGACATGACATCACTTTTGCATTACTGCCTATGGGGGAACTGACATGACATCACTTTACATTACTGCCTATGGGGGAACTGACATGACATCACTTTGCATTACTGCCTATGGGGAAACTGACATGACATCACTTTGCATTACTGCTTATGGGGGAACTGACATGACATCACTTTTGCATTACTGCCTATGGGGGAACTGACATGACATTACTTTGCATTACTGACTATGGAGAAACTGACATGACATTACTTTGCATTACTGCCTATGGGGGAACTGACATGACATCACTTTACATTACTGCCTATGGGGGAACTGACATGGCATCACTTTACATTACTGCCTATGGGGGAACTGACATGGCATCACTTTACATTACTGCCTATGGGGGAACTGACATGACATCACTTTACATTACTGCCTATGGGGGAACTGACATGACATTACTTTGCATTACTGCCTATGGAGAAACTGACATGACATTACTTTGCATTACTGCCTATGGAGAGATTGAATCTCATCAATTTGACCATATACTAATAACAACTGTCCAACAATCTGCTAACTCTGCTTGCAACATGTGAATATGCTTACCACATCAAAATGTCCGTGCTGACAGGCTAGATGTAGTGGCGTTTCCCCTCCTAGGGCCTGCTCGTTACTCGTGGACTTCCACTGTAGAAGGATGTGTACAGGCTGGGACTTCCCCTGCCAGGCAGCGTAATGCAGAGGGAGCATTCCTGCAATACAAAGGGCATGCATTCAATAATACAGTAATGAGTAATGGAAAAAACTGATTGCAGTTAAATTTGTTGTGTTGCAAATGAATAACTTTACACACATTGCTTATCTATTCCATTTAAATCTTATGGGAACCCACAGAACTTCCAAACAAAAGATTTGGCATTCCTGTTTGGTACAAATTCAGCAGCATCAGCCATCTTGAAAACGTTACTGCTTGTAGACGTTTTAAGCTTCTAACCAAAAAAAAGGAAAATGGTAAATAGACAAAAGTATCGGGATAGACCTAAAACACATCACCAAAGCCAATATCTACAGGTCTACAGACCCAAAAACATCACCGGAGCCTACATCTACAGGTCTACAGACCCAAAAACATCACCGGAGCCTACATCTACAGATCTACAGACTTACATCACTAGAGCCTACATCTACAGGTATACAGACCTAAAAACATCACTGGAGCCTACATCTACAGGTCTATAGACCAAAAACCATCACTGGAGCCTACATCTACAGGTCTATAGACCTAAAAACATCACTGGAGCCTACATCTACAGGTCTACAGACCTAAAAACATCACTGGAGCCTACATCTACAGGTCTATAGACCTAAAAACATCACTGGAGCCTACATCTACAGGTCTATAGACCTAAAAACATCACTGGAGCCTACATCTACAGGTCTACAGACCTAAAAACATCACTGGAGCCTACATCTACAGGTCTATAGACCTAAAATCATCACTGGAGCCTACATCTTCAGACCTAAAAACATCTGGAGCCTACATCTACAGGTCTATAGACCTAAAAACATCACTGGAGCCTACATCTACAGGTGTACAGACCTAAAAACATCACCGTAGCCTGCCTACATCTACAGGTCTACATACCTAAAAACATCACTGGAGCCTACATCTACAGGTCTACAGACCTAAAAACATCACTGGAGCCTACATCTACAGGTGTACAGACCTAAAAACATCACCGGAGCCTACATCTACAGGTCTACAGACCTAAAAACATCACCAGATCCCACATATACAGGTCGATAGACCTAAAAACATCACCGGAGCCTACATCTACAGGTGTACAGACCTAAAAACATCACCAGAGCCTACATCTACAGGTGTACAGACCTAAAAACATCACCAGATCCCACATATACAGGTCTATAGACCTAAAAACATCACCGGAGCCTACATCTACAGGTGTACAAACCTAAAAACATTACCAGAGCCTACATCTACAGGTGTACAGACCTAAAAACATCACCGGAGCCTACATCTACAGGTGTACAGACCTAAAAACATCACCGGAGCCTACATCTACAGGTCTATAGACCTAAAAACATCACCTACAGGTCTACATACTACTGCCATTACTTGTTTTCATTTATTTAACGATTGGAATATTTCTTTTCATAGTAAACAACCTAATTAGGCCTTGCACAGTATGCGGAAATCTACGAAATTCACTGGTCCCTAAAATTACGGAAAGCTAAGCTTTGCACCAGTCTCGACTTTCGTGTTAGGCATACAGTACAGTACCATATCGTTTTTAAGTTCTGCAACGCCTGCACACTGTAAATTGTATTGACAGCTGATTTTGGACACGAAATTTGTACGTAAGGATAATTGCATAAAGCTAAAACTATTGAAACTATCTAGAGTCTGTCAAACTATCGATAGAGCAGTATCGACCCAGTAACTATCGTAATGCATCGATAGTTTGATGTATCGTTACACCTCTAGTAAATTAGCCATTTGATCGAACACTTAAGTTATACGTGTAACGCTCAAGGCCATGAAGCAACATGGCTGAAACCTTCACCCAGCACATTGTCTCAATATCGTTAACATTTGTGCAAAGTTATTCAAAAATTAGAAACTGTTATCGAGAAAAAGATCTTGTCCGGACAAAGTGTATTCTTTAAACCTGTTGAAAGGGCCATAACTCTGTGAAAAATGAATTGTGCGAATTACGAAGAGGATTATGCAGAACTAGGTTCGGTACTGATCATTATGCGCAAGTTTATGAATTGTGGCTATGAAATTTAGCAGACGTAATCTGACAAACTGTATTCTTCACAATCTTCAAAGGGCCATAACTGAGTGAAAAATTAACAAAGCAGAACACGAAGATGATAGTTATACACAACTAGGCTTGGTACTGGTCAGTTCTGTAATGTTTCATGACAATCCAACATAGGGTGAAGAAGATCTTGTGTGGACATACCTTGTTACAGACAGTGGCCGGACATGACCTCTGCCATTGGAAATGGGCCGGATATGACCTCTGAGGTTGGAAATGGGCCAGACATGACCTCTGAGGTTGGAAATGAACAAACTTACAGGTTAAAACAATTTATCCCCAGACAATATACAATATTCCCCCCCCCACAAACTGTTATACAGGAAACAGCATGGTAGGTCTAGATAATTGTTTTATGATACCAGATCTCTCCCATAGAGAGAATGTTCTATTTTTATAAAGGGAAGGTACAAAAGGCAATCATTAAAATTACTCTACTTTGATCCATCTAGCATTCATCTAATGAACTGGTCATGGTGGAGAATGTGTAATGGAAACAGATGGTGTATCTGTTACAGTAATAACATCACAATTTTATGAGTTACAGGGACAAACAATCCATTCATATTCACATACTGGATAATCCCTAAATGCTTTCCTATCTAGCTAGATGTCCAGCACAACCATGGAGCAAACCTGTCACAACTAGCTTCTAAATGAGCCAAAAACAGACGTGCCTGGGTGTGTTACAAAGCCATTGGCTTCTTTCTGGAATGTTCAGAAATGTTGCTTATGTGAAAGAAATACCCACTGGTCACTAATAGATCGAAGAGCATACTCAATATTTGTCTACTGCTAGTTAATGTGCATAGGAGTTGGCTAAGTGCTAATTTAAGGCCTCTGGTTGCTGGGCCTCTGGTTGCTGGCCCTCTGGTTGCTGGACCTCTGGTTGGTTGGTGGACCTCTGGTTGGTTGGTGGACCTCTGGTTGGTTGGTTGGTGGACCTCTGATTGCTGGCCCTCTGGTTGATTGCTGGACTTCTGATTGCTGGACTTCTGGTTGGTTGCTGGACCTCTGGTTGCTGGACCTCTGGTTGCTGGACCTCTGATTGCTGGACCTCTGGTTGCTGGACCTCTGATTGCTGAACCTCTGGTTACTGGACCTCTGGTTGGTTGCTGGACCTCTGGTTGGTTGCTGGACCTCTGGTTACTGGACCTCTGGTTGGTTGCTGGGCCTCTGGTTGGTTGCTGGGCCTCTGGTTGCTGGGCCTCTGGTTGCTGGGCCTCTGATTGCTGGCCCTCTGGTTGCTGGACCTCTGATTGCTGGACCTCTGGTTGCTGGACCTCTGGTTGCTGGACCACTGGTTGGTTGCTGGACCTCTGGTTGCTGGACCTCTGGTTACTGGACCTCTGATTGCTGGCCCTCTGATTGCTGGCCCTCTGATTGCTGGACCTCTGATTGCTGGACCTCTGATTGCTGGACCTCTGGTTGCTGGCCCTCTGGTTGGTTGCTGGACCTCTGATTGCTGGACCTCTGATTGCTGGACCTCTGGTTGCTGGACCACTGGTTGCTGGACCTCTGGTTGCTGGGCCTCTGGTTGGTTGCTGGCCCTCTGGTTGGTTGCTGGACCTCTGATTGCTGGACCTCTGGTTACTGGACCACTGGTTGCTGGACCTCTGATTGCTGGACCTCTGATTGCTGGACCTCTGGTTACTGGACCTCTGATTGCTGGACCTCTGATTGCTGGACCTCTGATTGCTGGACCTCTGGTTGCTGGACCACTGGTTGCTGGCCCTCTGGTTGGTTGCTGGACCTCTGATTGCTGGACCTCTGATTGCTGGACCTCTGGTTACTGGACCTCTGGTTGCTGGGCCTCTGGTTGGTTGCTGGACCTCTGATTGCTGGACCACTGGTTGCTGGGCCTCTGGTTGGTTGCTGGGCCTCTGATTGCTGGACCTCTGATTGCTGGACCTCTGGTTGCTGGCCCTCTGGTTGGTTGCTGGGCCTCTGGTTGCTGGGCCTCTTGATTGTTGGCCTCTGATTGCTGGACCACTGGTTGCTGGGCCTCTGGTTGCTGGGCCTCTGGTAGGTTGCTGGACCTCTGATTGCTGGGCCTCTGGTTACTGGACCTCTGGTTGCTGGGCCTCTGGTTGCTGGACCTCTGGTTGCTGGGCCTCTGGTTACTGGACCTCTGGTTGCTGGGCCTCTGGTTGCTGGACCACTGGTTGGTTGCTGGACCTCTGGTTACTGGGCCTCTGGTTGGTTGCTGGGCCTCTGGTTGGTTGCTGGACCTCTGGTTACTGGCCCTCTGGTTGGTTGCTGGGCCTCTGGTTGGTTGCTGGGCCTCTGGTTGGTTGCTGGGCCTCTGGTTACTGGGCCTCTGGTTGCTGGGCCTCTGGTTTGCTGGGCCTCTGGTTACTGGGCCTCTGGTTGCTGGGCCTCTGGTTGCTGGACCTCTGGTTGCTGGACCTCTGGTTGCTGGACCTCTGATTGCTGGACCTCTGGTTGCTGGACCTCTGATTGCTGGCCCTCTGGTTACTCGGCCTCTGGTTGCTGGACCTCTGGTTACTGGACCTCTGATTGCTGGACCTCTGATTGCTGGCCCTCTGGTTACTCGGCCTCTGGTTGCTGGACCTCTGGTTACTGGACCTCTGATTGCTGGACCTCTGGTTGCTGGACCTCTGGTTACTGGGCCTCTGGTTACTGGGCCTCTGGTTGCTGGACCTCTGGTTACTGGACCTCTGATTGCTGGACCTCTGATTGCTGGCCCTCTGGTTACTCGGCCTCTGGTTGCTGGACCTCTGGTTACTGGACCTCTGATTGCTGGACCTCTGATTGCTGGACCTCTGGTTGCTTGACCTCTGGTTACTGGGCCTCTGGTTACTGGGCCTCTGGAAGCTGGGCCTCTGGAAGCTGGACCTCTGGTTACTGGACCTCTGGTTACTGGGCCTCTGGTTACTGGGCCTCTGGTTGCTGGACCACTGGTTGCTGGACCTCTGGTTGCTGGACCTCTGATTGCTGGACCTCTGATTACTGGGCCTCTGGTACTGGGCCTCTGGTTGCTGGACCACTGTGGTTGCTGGGCCTCTGGTTGGTTGCTGGACCTCTGGTTGCTGGACCTCTGATTGCTGGACCTCTGGTTACTGGGCCTCTGGTTGGTTGCTGGGCCTCTGGTTGGTTGCTGGGCCTCTGGTTACTGGGCCTCTGATTGCTAGGTCTCTGGTTACTGGGCCTCTGATTGCTAGGTCTCTGGTTACTGGACCCCTGATTGATGTGCCTCTGGTTGATGTGCCTCTGGTTGCCTGAGCCTCTGGCTGCTGGACCTCTGATTGCTGGGCCCTGGTTGCTGGGATTCTGGTTGCTGGGCCTCTGGCATAGCAGAGTTCAAGAGGTATGTAGATGTGCTAAAATATTTAAAATCTTCTAAGCACTAAGTACTTGTCTATCATAGTCTGATATATTAATTGTGCCTCCCTCTCTTCAAACTGTAATAGGTGAGGCATTCAGCTAACATATTCTCACAGATCGGTGGCCTTCAGTTAACAACCTTGCTCAACTATTCTCACAGATCGATGGCCTTCAGTTAACAACCTTGCTCAACTATTCTCACAGATCGATGGCCTTCAGTTAACAACCTTGCTCAACTATTCTCACAGATCGGTGGCCTTCAGTTAACACACAACCTTGCTCAACTATTCTCACAGATCGATGGCCTTCAGTTAACAACCTTGCTCAACTATTCTCACAGATCGATGGCCTTCAGTTAACAACCTTGCTCAACTATTCTCACAGATCGGTGGCCTTCAGTTAACAACCTTGCTCAACTATTCTCACAGATCGATGGCCTTCAGTTAACAACCTTGCTCAACTATTCCCACAGATCGATGGCCTTCAGTTAACAACCTTGCTCAACTATTCCCACAGATCAGTGGCCTTCAGTTAACAACCTTGCTCAACTATTCCCACAGATTGGTGGCCTTCAGTTAACAACCTTGCTCAACTAATCTCACAGATTGGTGGCCTTCAGTTAACAACCTTGCTCAACTAATCCCACAGATCGATGGCCTTCAGTTAACAACCTTGCTCAACTAATCTCACAGATCGGTGACCTTCAGTTAACAACCTTGCTCAACTATTCCCACAGATCGATGGCCTTCAGTTAACAACCTTGCTCAACTATTCTCACAGATCGATGGCCTTCAGTTAACAACCTTGCTCAACTAATCTCACAGATCGGTGACCTTCAGTTAACAACCTTGCTCAACTATTCTCACAGATCGATGGCCTTCAGTTAACAACCTTGCTCAACTATTCTCACAGATCGATGGCCTTCAGTTAACAACCTTGCTCAACTATTCTCACAGATCGATGGCCTTCAGTTAACAACCTTGCTCAACTATTCCCACAGATCGGTGGCCTTCAGTTAACAACCTTGCTCAACTATTCCCACAGATCGATGGCCTTCAGTTAACAACCTTGCTCAACTATTCTCACAGATCGATGGCCTTCAGTTAACAACCTTGCTCAACTATTCTCACAGATCGATGGCCTTCAGTTAACAACTTTGCTCAACTATTCTCACAGATCGATGGCCTTCAGTTAACAACCTTGCTCAACTATTCTCACAGATCGATGGCCTTCAGTTAACAACCTTGCTCAACTATTCCCACAGATCGGTGGCCTTCAGTTAACAACCTTGCTCAACTATTCCCACAGATCGATGGCCTTCAGTTAACAACCTTGCTCAACTATTCTCAATGATGGCAGATATCTCATGGCCGGACATTTATTGGAATAAATACGGAACATAAAATTTGGAAAATTAGCTTAGTGGTTAACAGTAGTTTTCAAGAAAAACAGCAAAAATTAAACAGAATATAAAAATTGATAGCGTGTGTGTTTTACGTTTATTTATCGTCGATACCGGTTGCCCATATGAGCGACGCCTCCTGAAGAGATTAGTCATTTTAAATTTTTGGAGGATAGTGCAATGACCCATTCCAGAGTCTCCTCTGGTTCTTTTACGTGCACGGTGTAAAGCACTGACACAAGACCTCGGTTTAACGTCCCATCTGAAAGACTGTTCATTTTATTAGGGTCAGATGGAGGATCGCACCTGCGATCCCTGGATTACAAAATTGATAGCTAGAAAAAGTGTAGTAATATATCAAATATGGCCATAGAGCACCAACGTTATTATATTATATTTATATTATAATCCAACAATTAGTGCAGCATGTCAAACAAAGAACATTGCGACAATAATTGCAACAAGAAATTCACATGATATATATAGCTGGACATGGTGGTCAAATTGCCAGTGGTCAACATTAAATAAAAAACATAACACCAACTTGACCAAATTGTCACACAACCATTATAATCCTTATACATTGACATAATTGATACTATTTCACACGTTATGTTCCTTCTAATTGCATTTAGCACACAATTTGCATACTAACTATCTGATTTAGTGAGATGTCATGTCCACCATGATACTGAAAGTTCATACTTTCAATAAACACATTTAGATCCTAGAGGCATACAGACAGGCAGAAGTAAACACAGGATTGGTCAGTGAGAATGAAGCAAACACAGGATTGGTCAGTGAGAATGAAGCAAATGCAGGATTGGTCAGTGAGAATGAAGCAAACACAGGATTGGTCAGTGAGAATGAAGCAAACACAGGATTGGTCAGTGAGAATGAAGCAAATGCAGGATTGGTCAGTGAGAATGAAGCAAATGCAGGATTGGTCAGTGAGAATGAAGCAAACACAGGATTTAGTGAGAAGCGAGCGCGCTAACCACTGCGCTAATCAGACATTTTCAGGTTACAGTGCTAAATAGGACTGAAAATGTTGTTTCTCATCTCTATTACATCAATATACTTATGGAAGGAAAGCACCTGAAATCATACATTGTAGCTAACAGCAGGCTCTGTCACTATTTATCGCCTCTTATAATCAGGCAAGGGAAAGTCAATGCTAGTCCAATTCAAATGATCTGAATACCCCAACGGGGAGGCTGGCTATACCCATTAGTGTTCATACAATCATCAACAATATACTACTGCAACAGAGAATGAATGCCCGTGTAACACCGGTATCTCATTTTCATCACATAATAAACTCTTTTTCACACAGCAAGACGCTTTTCGGTTTACAAAACTCACCTATTCATTTATCATAACAAAATATCAAAGCTATTTTCCACTCAATAAACATGAGAAATTCAATCTCACTGGAAAACATGGCAAACAAATCAGAAGCTCCCACAGATTTTAATCTTGGAAAAGTAGTAAATGAGGTATTATACTGTATAAAAGCTATGCACTGGAGAGTGCACAATGTTGATATGTGTCTAAATAACATGCTAACATATCACAACATATCACGCTGCTATGCATATTCCTCTTGCTCTCAATTCACCAATATTTACATCGCGAGTGCATGTCCTTTGATGAACGTATGTGCCTTGATTGTATTCATTTTCGTATGAGGGTTCCCATCTAATGATATGCAGTTGACATGCGCACTCGACGTTACTGGCATGCGCATTCGCATTATTAGGCAGCTGCTTGCAATGACTGACAATGATTTAGTGCTGGTATATAATATAGAAGCTGCTTGCAATGACTGACAGTGATTTAGTGCTGGTATATAATATAGAAGCTGCTTGCAATGACTGACAGTGATTTAGTACTCAGGTATATAATATATAAGTTGCTTGCAATGACTGACAGTGATTTAGTGCTGGTATATAATATAGAAGCTGCTTGCAATGACTGACAGTGATTTAGTACTGGTATATAATATATAAGTTGCTTGCAATGACTGACAGTGATTTAGTGCTGGTATATAATATAGAAGCTGCTTGCAATGACTGACAGTGATTTAGTGCTGGTATATAATATAGAAGCTGCTTGCAATGACTGACAGTGATTTAGTACTGGTATATAATATAGAAGCTGCTTGCAATGACTGACAGTGATTTAGTACTGGTATATAATATATAAGTTGCTTGCAATGACTGACAGTGATTTAGTACTGGTATATAATATATAAGTTGCTTGCAATGACTGACAGTGATTTAGTACTGGTATATAATATAGAAGCTGCTTGCAATGACTGACAGTGATTTAGTACTGGTATATAATATATAGTTGCTTGCAATGACTGACAGTGATTTAGTACTGGTATATAATATATAAGTTGCTTGCAATGACTGACAGTGATTTAGTGCTGGTATATAATATAGAAGTTGCTTGCAATGACTGACAGTGATTTAGTACTGGTATATAATATAGAAGCTGCTTGCAATGACTGACAGTGATTTAGTACTGGTATATAATATATAAGTTGCTTGCAATGACTGACAGTGATTTAGTACTGGTATATAATATATAAGTTGCTTGCAATGACTGACAGTGATTTAGTACTGGTATATAATATATAAGTTGCTTGCAATGACTGACAGTGATTTAGTACTGGTATATAATATAGAAGCTGCTTGCAATGACTGACAGTGATTTAGTGCTGGTATATAATATAGAAGCTGTTTGCAATGACTGACAATGATTTAGTGCTGGTATATAATATAGAAGCTGCTTGCAATGACTGACAGTGATTTAGTGCTGGTATATAATATAGAAGCTGCTTGCAATGACTGACAGTGATTTAGTACTGGTATATAATATAGAAGCTGTTTGCAATGACTGACAGTGATTTAGTACTGGTATATAATATAGAAGCTGCTTGCAATGACTGACAGTGATTTAGTACTGGTATATAATATAGAAGTTGCTTGCAATGACTGACAGTGATTTAGTACTGGTATATAATATAGAAGCTGTTTGCAATGACTGACAGTGATTTAGTACTCAGGTATATAATATAGAAGCTGCTTGCAATGACTGACAGTGATTTAGTACTCAGGTATATAATATAGAAGCTGTTTGCAATGACTGACAGTGATTTAGTACTGGTATATAATATAGAAGCTGCTTGCAATGACTGACAATGATTTAGTACTGGTACATAATATAGAAGCTGCTTGCAATGACTGACAGTGATTTAGTACTGGTATATAATATAGAAGCTGTTTGCAATGACTGACAGTGATTTAGTACTGGTATATAATATAGAAGTTGCTTGCAATGACTGACAGTGATTTAGTACTCAGGTATATAATATAGAAGCTGTTTGCAATGACTGACAGTGATTTAGTGCTGGTATATAATATAGAAGCTGTTTGCAATGACTGAATTAGTGCTGTCATACAATACATGTATAGCAGGGTTCCCTCTTGTCTGAATGTTTGTCTGGGCTACTTCTGTCGCCAATTGAAAAATACTGGAGCCAATATAAAAAACTTGGCGCCAACTAAGAGCCATATAGTTCACAAATAAATATATGAACATGTGCCAAAAAAAAAAAAATTAAAACAAAATTTAAAAAAGTTTCTTTTTTTTTTAAAGTTGCGCCAACTATTTTCGCCAATTCACAAAATTTAGCGCCAATATTTGTAATTGTTGCAATTGGCGCCATTGGCGACCGACCGCGGGAACCCTGTATAGAAGCTGCTTGCAATGACTGCCAGTGATTTAGTACTGGTATATAATATAGAAGCTGCTTGCAACGACATGGCATGAACAATGGTAACAATTGACAGCAAAAGAGCCAAGTGGCAACAAGTAAGCCTTTCACTGAGGTGTTAGGAAGTTATCTACTTTCTGATGTAACATATAAAACTAGTGATTTCAATTTTCATTATAACTTGTAACCTGAATATTACACAAAATCGAAAAACAAAGTCAAGATTATTTGAAATAGAATGTCTCCATGTTTATAAATACTTCCATAAAGTTGTCTTGGTGATCTACTTTTGTTATGGAAATAGCTGATTATTGGAAGGAACAAAATTGGGTCCAATATAAAATTGCTACCATGTTTCCAGCGTTTCCATCAACGTTACATAGTTTGTTTATGGAAATGGTGAATTTCACCCAAATGTAACTTGTGACCCTGAAAAATACATTTGCTACAGTTTGTAGGAGACAAATGTTGAAATACTTGCAGAAGGACAAAAGTAGAGTTTAACTTTATGCTACAAGTACTGTTAACAGTACCAGCCGAGGTGACTACTATGTGCTCCTGTCTGTCTACTTAATTGAGAGAGATAAACATGTAAAGAACAGATATGAATGAATAAGCAAACTATGGAGACAGACCAATGTTGTCAGACATTTCTTGCAAACTTGCGGTCCAGTGAACATTACATTTTACAACATTAACACACATCACTAGGACCAACATCAGACACAGATGATACTTACAACAACACATCATGTTATAGTTTTTTCCTTTATGGCCAGAGGCATCATGTAATATTATTTGGTTCATAAATAACACACTAATTAGTGGTGAAGTTGAGGACACTGGTTGGTTGGCAGGTTTACGTTTTCCTCCCTTGCTCGAAGATGTACATACATCATGATTAACCCTTTCAACACCAAGTAACTGACATAGACTGGTCCATGCTATTTTTAGACCAATAAATTAATAAGAAAATTACCTTTGGACCAGTTCATTTATCAAAATGGGTAATTTTATCTAAAAATAGTAATAATTATTACTGGCAAAAAAGTGCAGATCCTGATGAGACGGCTCGTTACGAGCCGGCTCATCTGGATCTACACTTTTCATAAGCCTATTTAGAGGCCTGTGGGGTTGAAAGGGTTAAAGAACACCTAGATACAAGAAATCAAGAAATATCTAAGACTTAGCATATTTACCCCTAATTATTAATTTAGTTAGCTTAAACGTATCTTATTCAGAGAACAGCATACAAGAATAAAGTTCTGCAAATAAAAATATTTGGATGGGAAAACAAGCATATTAAAATGCTTATACAAATGTACTAATTCCTTTCCATATTATTTCTGTTAATTTAATAATGTTAAATATTTCTATTTCTTAACCCTTTCAACACTACAGACCTCTAAATAGGCTTACAGAAATTGTACATACAGCTTTCTCATCAGGATCTGCACATGTTGCCAATAGTATTACTATTTTTAGACAAAATTACCCATTTTGATAAATGAACTGGTCCAAATATAACTTTTTTATTATTATTTGGTCTAAAAAATATCATGCACCAGTCCATGTCAGTTACTTGATGTTGGTGGGTTAAAGCTTTTTGTATCACAAATTATTTTTAATGGGAAGTGCCGGTATGTGTGTAGTCTCAACAACCCTAAGGGTTTACAAACTTCTGATCAAAGTCTAGTGATATCTAGTGACATTTCGTAATAACAGAACTGCAGCACATTTCTCAAACACCTGAACTCATTTCAGAATATATCATTAGACTTGACATGCTCTCATTTTACTAATGATCCACATTGCAAGCCAATACCTTCTGAAGCATCTACATGACAGCAATTATACTGAACAACCGACTAATGTTCTGCCCCTTTGCACTAACGTTCTGCCCCTTTGCATTGGTAAACAGCTGAATGCATTTGACAAGACAGCTAACAAATTAATGGAAGGAACAAAATCAAATGGCTGAAACATGACAAACTATAATGTCATTGACCTCATACAGTACAACCTTACAGTGGGGTGTAACCAAACATCAGACAGAAATACCTCTTCTCCTTCCAGCAAAATCCACATGTTAAAGAAGGCATTGGTGTAACTCGGGCTTTGTTGTTTCAGCAAACAGATGAGGCAAACATGCTTGCTATTAAACTGATAATCTACAGTATTACAGACCTATATAAATACTCCATTCATTGTCATCCCATCAAATAATGAAAACGACAAAACGTACATACCAAAGATGATCAAATATACAATGTAAGCATACATATTCATGTACTTCAGATCTGTCAAAACATTGGGACCCACAACACAAAAATATAAATAAAAAATGCAAAACATTGACCTTTTAAACAGCATCAAACTAACATTATTGCTTTTATTCAAGACCAGGGCAAAAATTGTCCAGGTGGGGGAGAGAGCCTATTAATCATGGTATGATCGTGAAACAGTGACTAACTCAAATAAATTACCTTCAATGAAACTCAAGCTAGCTAGATCACAGATTTATCTACTCTCCACATTATGTTTCCCATGTGACATTATTTAGGTTCTTGATACCTACATGCAATCTGGTCATTACCTACAGTGTGGAGTATCAACAGCATTTTACTGCCAGCTTGATAGTTGGAACAATGCTTGACCTTGTGATAACAGTGCACTTGACATGTGACACCCATTACATGCTTCACAATATCCTGAAACACTGGCATGTGAAAATGCATGTGAAAATGCATGTGCTAATGTAAACATCTATTAGTTTTATTGAATTACAAGATTGTTCCTGTATGGCAGTTTAGTTTTACAAATTTATTTTAGCTCGATTGCGGAAGAAGTTCTTACAACTTATATTGATCACTTTTAAGACCTCATTCCTGATGGAATCCATCGCCACGAGGGAGAGAGAAGAGGCAACGTGGAATTTAAATGCCTTGCCTAAGGGCACAATCGTAACGCCTCCAGGGGGGCTCGAACTCTGGGCCTTACGCACCTGAAGCGACTGCGCTACCACTGCACTCATACGACTTCCACAATGGCAGTTGATTCTAGAACACAATTGTACAATCTAGTCCAAACCATAAGATGCTAATACCTACCACCACTGCGACCATGTCAAGCATAAATTTAATCATTAGCTTGTACCCCTCAGGTTTGCTACATGTACAGTTTATTTCTTGTTCTAATGGCTTCCGAGACTAATTAACTGGCTGCTCTTGTGTCGTCCAGTAGAGATGTACTAACTATATTTAGTTGAATGCAATACGTCATTTCAAGCATGGATGAAAGTTCTTATTTTTTATTTAACCATATTTTATTGCAAATCAATAGTACATAATTATGTCATACACATAAAGATACAATACATAGCATGAAAATACAAATGGTTTGGGCCACAAGTTTTAACAACATTAGACAACGGCCCATACCAGACCATATGAAAGTGCTATGATCGATCTACGATATTATTATAAAATTTTACAACAGTTTTTTATATGAGAATCGGTCTTCGGAGCCAGAAACCAGTGGAGGAGCAACAGACATGCAGTTCTTAGTAGCCCTGATGCCTATACATTACCCATATACATTATAGCCAACAGGAAATATGCAGAAATAATCTAATTTGCTCTGTCTCAAGAGTAAAAGCATAAAAAGCAAGATTTATACACTTGAGCTAATTATCGTTGAATGAGGCCAATTAAGCCAAGTTTGATCAAAGAGATACTTACTGAAGATGTTTGTGAAGGCTCTCTTGCCAATATATATAGAGCATTCCTGGAGCAAGATTAACCATTCACACATACAATCTCTACAGTCTTAATTGCTTTTGAAAGATAATTCATACAGAGCAGGGAGACAGCCCTAAGTAAATGTGCTTGTTTGTTACTGTAAATTTGGGTTTAATGATGCACTAATGCAGTAATGCGGATAAAAACAGGATAAAAACAGCACGCAACATTTTATTTCACTTCTCATTTAATATATGCATTTCTAACAATCAATGAAATGCTCACCTGCTATTTTTCGGTTTTAGTGTCGTAAATATATTTTCATGATGGCCATCGGCATAAATAATACTCGGCTACTTTTCATTAACCACAATGCCACAGTAAAAATATCAATCAAAAAACCTAATCTGACTTTAACAATTGTTGTTTTACATGGAAGCTGGTTGACTCGTTTATCTGCAATGTATATATCTTAACCCTTTGCCTGCTGGGTAAATATAAATCACATTTGCAAACAATATAGATTCAGATCAGCTGTGGCATAACGCCGCGTCTGATCAGGATCAATGCTGTTTGCTATTCAGCCAGATGTTTTAGCTCAACTATCCGAATACATGTAACAAACAGCATATCAGACAGCACACAATGTGCCATTTTATCTGGCACTATGCTGTTTGCAGAAGTGATTTTATCTGCTGCTAGCATGCAAAGGGTTAATACCAGTGATGTTATTGACAGTATATTTATATTCCTAGAATGTTCTGTATTTAACGAAGCTTCGGATAAATTACAGTATTGCATGGGGCATACGCTAGACCAGTGAAAGCTTACGGTATACTACGGAGAAGTTGAAAGTCCATTAGCGAGAAGTTAGAGGTATAGTAGGGAGAAGTTGGGAGCATACTAGGGAGAAGCCCAAGGTATATTAGGGAGAAGCTTAACGTATATTAGGGAGAAGCTTAAGGTATATTAGGAAGAAGCTTAACGTATATTAGGGAGAAGCTTAAGGTATATTAGGGAGAAGCTTAAGGTATATTAGGGAGAAGCTAAGGTATATTAGGGAGAAGCTTAAGGTATATTAGGGAGAAGCTTAAGGTATATTAGGGAGAAGCTTATGGTATATTAGGGAGAAGCTTCTGGTATATTAGGGAGAAGCTTCTGGTATATTAGGGAGAAGTTTATGGTATATTAGGGAGAAGCTTAAGATATATTAGGGAGAAGCTTCTGGTATATTAGGGAGAAGCTTATGGTATATTAGGGAGAAGCTTATGGTATATTAGGGAGAAGCTTCTGGTATATTAGGGAGATGCTTAAGGTATATTAGGGAGAAGCTTCTGGTATATTAGAGAGAAGCTTAAGGTATATTAGGGAGAAGCTTAAGGTATATTAGGGAGAAGCTTAAGGTATATTAGGGAGAAGATTAAGGTATATTAGGGAGAAGCTAAGGTATATTAGGGAGAAGCTAAGGTATATTAGGGAGAAGCTTAAGGTATATTAGGGAGAAGCTTCTGGTATATTAGGGAGAAGCTTAAGGTATATTAGGGAGAAGCTTAAGGTATATTAGGGAGAAGATTAAGGTATATTAGGGAGAAGCTAAGGTATATTAGGGAGAAGCTAAGGTATATTAGGGAGAAGCTTCTGGTATATTAGGGAGAAGCTTAAGGTATATTAGGGAGAAGCTTAAGGTATATTAGGGAGAAGCTTAAGGTATATTAGGGAGAAGCTTCTGGTATATTAGGGAGAAGATTAAGGTATATTAGGGAGAAGCTTCTGGTATATTAGGGAGAAGCTTAAGGTATATTAGGGAGAAGCTTAAGGTATATTAGGGAGAAGCTTATGGTATATTAGGGAGAAGCTTATGGTATATTAGGGAGAAGCTTAAGGTATATTAGGGAGAAGCTTATGGTATATTAGGGAGAAGCTTAAGGTATATTAGGGAGAAGCTTATGGTATATTAGGGAGAAGCTTAAGGTATATTAGGGAGAAGTTAAGGTATATTAGGGAGAAGCTTATGGTATATTAGGGAGAAGCTTAAGGTATATTAGGGAGAAGCTTATGGTATATTAGGGAGAAGCTTAAGGTATATTAGGGAGAAGCTTATGGTATATTAGGGAGAAGCTAAAGGTATATTAGGGAGAAGCTAAGGTATATTAGGGAGAAGCTTAAGGTATATTAGGGAGAAGCTTATGGTATATTAGGGAGAAGCTTAAGGTATATTAGGGAGAAGCTTAAGGTATATTAGGGAGAAGCTTATGGTATATTAGGGAGAAGCTAAGGTATATTAGGGAGAAGCTTAAGGTATATTAGGGAGAAGGTTAATGTATATTAGGGAGAAGCTTAATTAATGTATATTAGGGAGAAGGTTAATGTATATTAGGGAGAAGCTTAATGTATATTGGGGAGAAGCTTAAGGTATAGTAGGGAGAAGATTAAGGTATATTAGGGAGAAGGTTAATGTATATTAGGGAGAAGCTTAATGTATATTGGGGAGAAGCTTAAGGTATAGTAGGGAGAAGTTGGGAGCATACTAGGGAGAAGTTGAAGGTATATTAGGGAGAAGCTTATGGTATATTAGCGAGAAGCTAAGGTATATTAGGGAGAAGCTTAAGGTATACATATTAGGGAGAAGATTAAGGTATATGAGGGAGAAGTTGAAGGTATATTAGGGAGAAGTTGAAGGTATATTAGGGAGAAGCCTAAGGTATATTAGGGAGAAGCCTAAGGTATATTTATGTTAGGGAGAAGAGTTATTCAATTGCAATTTAACCCTCCATTAGGCTGTCAGGCATATCAATAAAACATACTATATAGAGTGCTCAGGACATGTACATTCTAATAACTTAATGGAACATTAAATCTAAATCTGTTATAGCACAAACATGTTTATCTAGAATATTTCCTGCTGTATCAGCAAACATCTAAGATAAAATAGCGGCTTTCCAGCTGGATGTGCAGAGTGAAATCGAGGTGCCGGCTCGTTCACACATGTATAACCGCCAAGTTGCCGACTCGTTCACACATGTATAACCGCCAAGTTGCCGGCTCGTTCACACATGTATAACCACCAAGTTGCCGGCTCGTTCACACCTGTATAACCTCCCTGGTGCCGGCCCGTTCACACATGTATAACCTCCCTGGTGACGGCTCGTTCACACATGTATAACCTCCCTGGTGCCGGCCCGTTCAGATATGTATAACCGCCAAGTTGCCGGCTCGTTCACACATGTACATGTATAACCGCCCAGGAGTCGGCTCGTTCACACATGCATAGCTGCCCAGGTCCCGACCTGTTGTTCAGACATGTATAACAGCCCAGGTCCCGGCTTGTTCAGACATGTATAAACGCCCAGGTCCCGGCTCGTTTAGACATGCATAACCGCCCAGGTCCCGGCTCATTGACATGTATAACCGCCCAGGTCCCGGCTCATTGACATGTATAACCGCCCAGGTCCCAGCTCGCTCATGTCCAGACATGTATAACCGCCCAGGTCCAGGCACGTTCAGACATGTATAACCGCCCAGGTCCCAGCTCGCTCAGGTCCAGGCACGTTCAGACATATATAACCGCCCAGGTCCCAGCTCGCTCAGGTCCAGGCACGTTCAGACATGTATAACCGCCCAGGTCCCAGCTCGCTCAGGTCCAGGCACGTTCAGACATATATAACCGCCCAGGTCACAGCATCGTTTCAAATGATGCATGCAATATTATTTATAGTTTCCATCAGGGTATGAACTACATCAGACGTGGTTAAATTGTATGCAGACCAAATACCTCATGATAATTATTCTTTACAATGGCACAAAGATATATAGCACACTTTGCATTTAAAATGTATTTAGTCCAGATCTGCGACATACAAAAATGGCAGACCTGATAAATAGATCATCCTTGGAACAGCGAAAACTGTAAGACACACCTTTTTTGCAAGGAATGCTGCTTAACACTGCGAATATGAATGTCCGTAACTTTGTGTGCTGTCAGCTGCATATCATTCATGAGGAAATTCATACCAAAGTGAACACAATCAGGGCACATATGTTCATCGAAGGAAATGCAGTAGAGATGTCAATATTTTCACATCAATGCTTCTGGCCTAAGGTACACCAACTACAATGTGTTTACTGTGACAAGTTGATGCAACAGAGCACCAACTACAATGTGTTTACTGTGACAAGTTGATGCAACAGAACACCAACTACAATGTGTTTACTGTGACAAGTTGATGCAACAGAACACCAACTACAATGTGTTTACTGTGACAAGTTGATGCAACAGAACACAAACTACAATGTGTTTACTGTGACAAGTTGATGCAACAGAACATCAGACTACAATGTGTTTACTGTGACAAGTTGATGCAACAGAACACCAACTACGATGTGTTTACTGTGACAAGTTGATGCAACAGAACACAAACTACAATGTGTTTACTGTGACAAGTTGATGCAACAGAACATCAACTACAATGTGTTTACTGTGACAAGTTGATGCAACAGAACACCAACTACGATGTGTTTACTGTGACAAGTTGATGCAACAGAACACAAACTACAATGTGTTTACTGTGACAAGTTGATGCAACAGAACACCAACTACAATGTGTTTACTGTGACAAGTTGATGCAACAGAACACCAACTACGATGTGTTTACTGTGACAAGTTGATGCAACAGAACACAAACTACAATGTGTTTACTGTGACAAGTTGATGCAACAGAACACCAACTACAATGTGTTTACTGTGACAAGTTGATGCAACAGAACACCAACTACGATGTGTTTACTGTGACAAGTTGATGCAACAGAACACCAACTACGATGTGTTTACTGTGACAAGTTGATGCAACAGAACACAAACTACAATGTGTTTACTGTGACAAGTTGATGCAACAGAACACCAACTACAATGTGTTTACTGTGACAAGTTGATGCAACAGAACACCAACTACATGTGCTTACTGTGACAAGTTGATGCAACAGAACACGAAATACTATGATGTGTTTACTGTGACAAGTTGATGCAACAGAACACCAACTACAATGTGTTTACTGTGACAAGTTGATGCAACAGAACACAAACTACAATGTGTTTACTGTGACAAGTTGATGCAACAGAACACCAACTACATGTGTTTACTGTGACAAGTTGATGCAACAGAACACAAACTACGATGTGTTTACTGTGACAAGTTGATGCAACAGAACACAAACTACAATGTGTTTACTGTGACAAGTTGATGCAACAGAACACCAACTACAATGTGTTTACTGTGACAAGTTGATGCAACAGAACACCAACTACGATGTGTTTACTGTGACAAGTTGATGCAACAGAACACAAACTACAATGTGTTTACTGTGACAAGTTGATGCAACAGAACACAAACTACAATGTGTTTACTGTGACAAGTTGATGCAACAGAACACCAACTACGATGTGTTTACTGTGACAAGTTGATGCAACAGAACACAAACTACAATGTGTTTACTGTGACAAGTTGATGCAACAGAACACCAACTACGATGTGTTTACTGTGACAAGTTGATGCAACAGAACACCAACTACGATGTGTTTACTGTGACAAGTTGATGCAACAGAACACCAACTACGATGTGATTACTGTGACAAGTTGATGCAACAGAACACCAACTACAATGTGTTTACTGTGACAAGTTGATGCAACAGAACACCAACTACAATGTGTTTACTGTGACAAGTTGATGCAACAGAGCACCAACTACATGTGCTTACTGTGACAAGTTGATACACCAGAACATGAAAGTACTACGGTGTGTTTACTGTGACAAGTTGATGCAACAGAACACAAACTACGATGTGTTTACTGTGACAAGTTGATGCAACAGAACACAAACTACAATGTGTTTACTGTGACAAGTTGATGCAACAGAACACCAACTACAATGTGCTTACTGTGACAAGTTGATGCAACAGAACACAAACTACGATGTGTTTACTGTGACAAGTTGATGCAACAGAACACAAACTATGATGTGTTTACTGTGACAAGTTGATGCAACAGAACACAAACTACAATGTGTTTACTGTGACAAGTTGATGCAACCGAACACCAACTATGATGTGTTTACTGTGACAAGTTGATGCAACAGAACACAAACTACAATGTGTTTACTGTGACAAGTTGATGCAACAGAACACCAACTACAATGTGTTTACTGTGACAAGTTGATGCAACAGAACACCAACTACAATGTGTTTACTGTGACAAGTTGATGCAACAGAACACCAACTACGATGTGCTTACTGTGACAAGTTGATGCAACAGAACACCAACTACAATGTGTTTACTGTGACAAGTTGATGCAACAGAACACAAACTACAATGTGTTTACTGTGACAAGTTGATGCAACAGAGCACCAACTACATGTGCTTACTGTGACAAGTTGATGCAACAGAACACAAACTACGATGTGTTTACTGTGACAAGTTGATGCAACAGAACACAAACTACAATGTGTTTACTGTGACAAGTTGATGCAACAGAACACAAACTACGATGTGTTTACTGTGACAAGTTGATGCAACAGAACACAAACTACAATGTGTTTACTGTGACAAGTTGATGCAACAGAACACCAACTACGATGTGCTTACTGTGACAAGTTGATGCAACAGAACACAAACTACGATGTGTTTACTGTGACAAGTTGATGCAACAGAACACAAACTACAATGTGTTTACTGTGACAAGTTGATGCAACAGAACACCAACTATGATGTGTTTACTGTGACAAGTTGATGCAACAGAACACAAACTACAATGTGTTTACTGTGACAAGTTGATGCAACAGAACACCAACTATGATGTGTTTACTGTGACAAGTTGATGCAACAGAACACAAACTACAATGTGTTTACTGTGACAAGTTGATGCAACAGAACACCAACTATGATGTGTTTACTGTGACAAGTTGATGCAACAGAACACAAACTACAATGTGTTTACTGTGACAAGTTGATGCAACAGAACACCAACTACGATGTGTTTACTGTGACAAGTTGATGCAACAGAACACAAACTACAATGTGTTTACTGTGACAAGTTGATGCAACAGAACACCAACTATGATGTGTTTACTGTGACAAGTTGATGCAACAGAACACAAACTACAATGTGTTTACTGTGACAAGTTGATGCAACAGAACACCAACTACGATGTGTTTACTGTGACAAGTTGATGCAACAGAACACCAACTACAATGTGTTTACTGTGACAAGTTGATGCAACAGAACACAAACTACGATGTGTTTACTGTGACAAGTTGATGCAACAGAACACCAACTACAATGTGTTTACTGTGACAAGTTGATGCAACAGAACACCAACTACAATGTGTTTACTGTGACAAGTTGATGCAACAGAACACAAACTACAATGTGTTTACTGTGACAAGTTGATGCAACAGAACACCAACTACAATGTGTTTACTGTGACAAGTTGATGCAACAGAACACCAACTACAATGTGTTTACTGTGACAAGTTGATGCAACAGAACACCAACTACGATGTGCTTACTGTGACAAGTTGATGCAACAGAACACCAACTACAATGTGTTTACTGTGACAAGTTGATGCAACAGAACACAAACTACAATGTGTTTACTGTGATAAGTTGATGCAACAGAACACCAACTACGATGTGTTTACTGTGACAAGTTGATGCAACAGAACACAAACTACGATGTGTTTACTGTGACAAGTTGATGCAACAGAACACAAACTACGATGTGTTTACTGTGACAAGTTGATGCAACAGAACACCAACTACAATGTGTTTACTGTGACAAGTTGATGCAACAGAACACCAACTATGATGTGTTTACTGTGACAAGTTGATGCAACAGAGCACCAACTACGATGTGTTTACTGTGACAAGTTGATGCAACAGAACACCAACTACAATGTGTTTACTGTGACAAGTTGATGCAACAGAACACCAACTACAATGTGTTTACTGTGACAAGTTGATGCAACAGAACACAAACTACGATGTGCTTACTGTGACAAGTTGATGCAACAGAACACCAACTACAATGTGTTTACTGTGACAAGTTGATGCAACAGAACACCAACTACAATGTGTTTACTGTGACAAGTTGATGCAACAGAACACCAACTACAATGTGTTTACTGTGACAAGTTGATGCAACAGAACACCAACTATGATGTGCTTACTGTGACAAGTTGATGCAACAGAACACCAACTACAATGTGTTTACTGTGACAAGTTGATGCAACAGAACACAAACTACAATGTGTTTACTGTGACAAGTTGATGCAACAGAGCACCAACTACATGTGCTTACTGTGACAAGTTGATGCAACAGAACACGAACTACAATGTGTTTACTGTGACAAGTTGATGCAACAGAACACAAACTACGATGTGTTTACTGTGACAAGTTGATGCAACAGAACACAAACTACAATGTGTTTACTGTGACAAGTTGATGCAACAGAACACCAACTACAATGTCCTTACTGTGACAAGTTGATGCAACAGAACACAAACTACGATGTGTTTACTGTGACAAGTTGATGAAACAGAACACAAACTACAATGTGTTTACTGTGACAAGTTGATGCAACAGAACACCAACTATGATGTGATTACTGTGACAAGTTGATGCAACAGAACACAAACTACAATGTGTTTACTGTGACAAGTTGATGCAACAGAACACCAACTACGATGTGTTTACTGTGACAAGTTGATGCAACAGAACACCAACTACAATGTGTTTACTGTGACAAGTTGATGCAACAGAACACAAACTACGATGTGTTTACTGTGACAAGTTGATGCAACAGAACACCAACTATGATGTGATTACTGTGACAAGTTGATGCAACAGAACACCAACTACGATGTGTTTACTGTGACAAGTTGATGCAACAGAACACAAACTATGATGTGTTTACTGTGACAAGTTGATGCAACAGAACACAAACTACAATGTGTTTACTGTGACAAGTTGATACACCAGAACATGACAGTACTACGATGTGTTTACTGTGACAAGTTGATGCAACAGAACACCAACTACGATGTCCTTACTGTGACAAGTTGATGCAACAGAACACAAACTACGATGTGTTTACTGTGACAAGTTGATGCAACAGAACACAAACTATGATGTGATTACTGTGACAAGTTGATGCAACAGAACACAAACTACAATGTGTTTACTGTGACAAGTTGATGCAACAGAACACCAACTACGATGTGTTTACTGTGACAAGTTGATGCAACAGAACACCAACTACAATGTGTTTACTGTGACAAGTTGATGCAACAGAACACAAACTACGATGTGTTTACTGTGACAAGTTGATGCAACAGAACACCAACTACGATGTGTTTACTGTGACAAGTTGATGCAACAGAACACAAACTACGATGTGCTTACTGTGACAAGTTGATGCAACCGAACACCAACTATGATGTGTTTACTGTGACAAGTTGATGCAACAGAACACAAACTACAATGTGTTTACTGTGACAAGTTGATGCAACAGAACACCAACTACAATGTGTTTACTGTGACAAGTTGATGCAACAGAACACCAACTACAATGTGTTTACTGTGACAAGTTGATGCAACAGAACACCAACTACGATGTGCTTACTGTGACAAGTTGATGCAACAGAACACCAACTACAATGTGTTTACTGTGACAAGTTGATGCAACAGAACACAAACTACAATGTGTTTACTGTGATAAGTTGATGCAACAGAACACCAACTACGATGTGTTTACTGTGACAAGTTGATGCAACAGAACACAAACTACGATGTGTTTACTGTGACAAGTTGATGCAACAGAACACAAACTACGATGTGTTTACTGTGACAAGTTGATGCAACAGAACACCAACTACAATGTGTTTACTGTGACAAGTTGATGCAACAGAACACCAACTATGATGTGTTTACTGTGACAAGTTGATGCAACAGAGCACCAACTACGATGTGTTTACTGTGACAAGTTGATGCAACAGAACACCAACTACAATGTGTTTACTGTGACAAGTTGATGCAACAGAACACCAACTACAATGTGTTTACTGTGACAAGTTGATGCAACAGAACACAAACTACGATGTGCTTACTGTGACAAGTTGATGCAACAGAACACCAACTACAATGTGTTTACTGTGACAAGTTGATGCAACAGAACACCAACTACAATGTGTTTACTGTGACAAGTTGATGCAACAGAACATGAAAGTACTATAATTTAACATTTCTGTCTCATTGTATGAACTATTCACAGTAAGCATAATTTGTTGTATCAAGTTGAATAGCGTTCCAAGTGATTATTTCACAATACATGCTTGGGAGATACAGACCGCCATGCAAAATGCTCACCTTTGTTGTCCTTGAGGTTGACGGAGGCACCGTGCTCCAGCAACAACTCCATGATCTCTGTGTGACACATGAGTGCTGCCTGGTGCAGACCCGACATTCTATAATACAGACATTAACAAGTGACAATTCAACACGTAAAACAACATTATTTCTTCTCGGCGGCTAGTAGAGAGGAAGGCTAATATAACAGACTAATATTATGTACAATTTGAAGCTACATATATTACTTTGTAATTTCTGTGCTTTGGGTTCAGTAATAGTTCTTTCTGTATGTCAGGTTTATAGCACAAAATTGGCAGTCCGATTAGCGCAGTGGTTAGCGCGCTCGCTTCTCATCAATGCAACCTAGGTTCGATTCTTGGACCGAAAAGTATGTGAAATGGTACGGTGGTCACCAGATCGGACAGGTGAGTTTTCTCCGGGTACTCCTCTGGGTTCCTCCCATACGAATGACCACATTTACGCTATCATCTGCGCAAACGAGAGTGATTAATATAAGTTGTTAAAGCTTGCTTCGAAATCGTTGTAAAAATAAATAAAGTTTAAAGCTTTATAGCGTAAAATAAACATACTGTTACATGTATTGCAATGAAATACATATTACAAAATGTACATTTATTTATTTATTTTGTATATGTGTATATGGTAATAATGAATGTATCTTCTGCTCTGTGTAATATATTATCACCAGTATTTGCTCTGTGTAATATATTATCACCAGTATCTGCTCTGTGTAATATATTATCACCAGTATCTGCTCTGTGTAATATATTATCACCAGTATCTGCTCTGTGTAATATATTATCACCAGTATTTGCTCTGTGTAATATATTATCACCAGTATTTGCTCTGTGTAATATATTATCACCAGTATTTGCTCTGTGTAATATATTATCACCAGTATTTGCTCTGTGTAATATATTATCACCAGTATTTGCTCTGTGTAATATATTATCACCAGTATTTGCTCTGTGTAATATATTATCACCAGTATTTGCTCTGTGTAATATATTATCACCAGTATTTGCTCTGTGTAATATATTATCACCAGTATTTGCTCTGTGTAATATATTATCACCAGTATTTTAGTAAGATAATTAGTTTGTTTCAGTGAATGATCAAATTCTATTCCACCAAATGAATATTGAAAGCACTATTATCACGAGTGGCTCTAGTCAAACATTGAGTACAGGGCTTGAACTAGAGGTGTCCCACAGTTGCCGTATACTTCTCCATACTTTTGAGGTCAGGGTGAAGTGTTCATATAGAATATATACCTTGTAGCACATTTGCCCGAGTCAATAAAAAGCTGTATTTCTAGCGGTAACCATGAAGCCTGTGCTGGAGACCACATCTAATAAATACTATAAACAACAGCATGTCTCTATTAACGGCCACCATTGCGATATTCCAATTAATCATCAACAGACATTAACCAGTTGTCAAAAATGACCACTTTCTGCCATTTTTGTGAGTGGCCGTTATAGACAGATTGACTGTATATTAATTAACCCATTCAACCCCAAGTAACTGACATGGACTGGTGCGTGATATTTTCAGACCAATAAATTAATAAG
Organism: Archivesica marissinica; assembly: GCA_014843695.1. NCBI lineage: Eukaryota > Metazoa > Mollusca > Bivalvia > Venerida > Vesicomyidae > Archivesica > Archivesica marissinica. The sequence continues at coordinate 52,347,747 of CM026390.1, forward strand.
AAAATTACCTTTGGACCAGTTCATTTATCAAAATGGGTAAATTTATCTAAAAATAGTAATAATTATTACTGGCAAAAACGTGCAGATCCTGATGAGACGGCTCGTCACGAGCCGGCTCATCTGGATCTACACTTTTCATAAGCCTATTTAGAGGCCTGTGGGGTTGAAAGGGTTAATGTGCAGATACAAGTGCAAATCATAAGCTATAACGAGATCTTACCCATCTCCATCCTGGTAGTTGACATTCACCCTCTTGCTGGAGCTCCTGTGCCCTGAAATAGTGGGTGAAATATTTCTGTATAATCATTACAGTAACATATAGAGTGTTAATATATGTTCATTATCATACACCACTAGGAGTGCCTACATTTATATCCCAGTCCAGATATAGGTCGTGACATGGAAGAATGTGCTTCAACAGTTGATGAATTTCCTTAGACGATTCATCAACTATATTCATGAATATTTGTTCTTGAACAGTTCATGAACACACATTCTATCGGTTCAGGAGTCTTTCAAGAAGCTTCATGAACAGTCAAATGTTCACAAATTATTCCTCATCATCGCCCCTACGAAACTGCGACCATTAAGAGTTATTGATACATGAACTGATTGGCTGAGTAGGTATTGTCAGCAATAGTGAAAATGACTTCTAAATATTAAAATACATTTAATATATGAGCTGCATTTTGGAATATTTGCATACTATTTGGTGAACACCGTATTATAAATGCAACATTCACCACAAAATTACCTTCAGAGTAGGGGGGTGGGTGCCTTTAGTGGGAAATAAAATATAACGCAATTGGTCAACCCCATTGAAATTTGACATTTTCCTGTGGCTCAATGGTCAGTCAGTTGAAAACTACTGTCTTTTTTGACAAACTATTTTGGGGGAAAATTTAATGGCACTGTGTGTTATAATGGTGGCTGATAGAAATTTCAATAGCGGTGTCAGACCTATATTTGCAGCTTCCTCATCTTAATGTTATAAGTTTGTTTGTACATTGCTCATAATAGCCATAATTTCGGATATCCAATTTCGGACACGATCAAAGGCAAAGCTTTTTCTGCACTTCTGGGCAGGTAAGGAGAAGTTTCCAGCGACAGGACACTAAATCACACTGATACTTGTTCCCAGTTTGACTTGTATACAACTGTACAGCTTGCGTTAATTGAAAAATTACTCCACCGATACACAATAGTTGTAGCTCTCTCCATATGTCACACAGTCGGATTATACTCAACTGGGACAATCGAGCTTACAAAGCTGGTTAACACAATTGTCAAAAGCTTTTCGGATCTGGCTTAACCCTTTCAACACCACAGACCTCTAAATTGGCTTACAAAAAAGTGTAGATCCAGATGAGCCGGCTCGTGACGAGCCGTCTCATCAGGATCTGCACTTTTTGCCAGTAATAATTATTACTATTTTTAGATAAAATTACCCATTTTGATCAATGAACTGGTCCAAAGGTAATTTTCTTATTCATTTATTGGTCTAAAAATATCATGCACCAGTCCATGTCAGTTACTTGGGGTTGAATGGGTTAAGCAGGTATCGAACCCACGATCTTGGATTTCTATCTCACATCCGACACATTTGGATCAGTTCATTTATCAAAATGGGTAAAAACTTTTCTAAAAATAGTTATATTACTTGAAAAAAGTGCAGATCCTGATGAGACGGCTCGTCACGAGCCGGCTCATCTGGATCTACACTTTTTTGTAAGCCAATTTAGAGGTCTGTGGTGTTGAAAGGGTTAAGCAGGTATCGAACCCACGATCTTGGATTTCTATCTCACGTCCGACACTGCGATGATGGGATGATGTTCATTCAATTCAAACTTCATTTATTGTCGGATTTGAATTGAACGAAGATAAAGCAGTTCGAGTTATAGTGTTAAAACGATTAGATTGGTTGCGTTTTCAGTCCATGTGGGGTCGACTAGTAATCGACTATAAGCTGCCGACTAGTCGACTACAAAAATATGTATGTGTGGTGATGATATATATGCTATTGTCTTCCCACTACTGCATTCATTTGGAACATGGTGATGATATAAATGGTAATCTTGTGAAGAAAATTGATTCGGAATTGATATATGTAATTGCTAAACATAGTTGGACAATTACAAAACATTAAAGGAAACAGAGGAGTATTGAGGAATTTGGGAATCGTTCTCTAAATGTTGCCAGAAGATTGGGAGAAGTTCATACAATTTGTTTCAAATCATCATCAAAAGGTGCTAACTCCATCAAAATTTAACCAATCGGAACGTGACAATGGTATGCATACCTAGTCTTGATCATTCTATATAAGTATTGTGGAAATTCAACTAGAGGTTTAGCAGAAATGGTCGGAAAAACTGTTCTCTATAACCAAGTGTTGTACAGTGATGATTTAGGCTTGGTATACTGTGGTACTGATCACATTCTGCAAGTATTATTGAAATCTGGCCAGGAACCAGATGCATAAACTGGCACAAACTGTATGGGTGCAAATATTCAAAGGCTGTAACTCTGTCAGCAAGGCCCCAAGGGTGTCTCACCATGCGCGATTGACTGTTCATGTATAAGTGTTGATTGGCGAAAAAAACATTGTGTTTTATGCTTTTCAACGAATTGCCAAACTGCAAGTTCAGTGGTAGGGTGGGGACTTACTGTGGGCATTGAGGATTAGTCTTCAGATATGTATGTGAAAGTTTCAAAGCAATACATTTGATGTTTTTTTGAGAAATGATACTGTTTCATTGCTTTTTGATGCATAAATAATTTCTGAAATCAGATTTCAAGTTCAATGACATTAGTGCATGGTTCCCCGCTGTCGGTCACCAATTGCGACAAAAAACAAATATTGGCGCTAAATTTTGTGAAGTGGCGAAAATAGTTGGCGCACGTTTTGTCAAACACATGGCTTCAAATATTTATTTGTGAATTATATGGCTCTTAGTTGGCCCCAAGTTTTTTTAATTGGCTCCAGTGTTTTTCAATTGGCGACAGAAGTGGTGCAGACAAACATTCAGACAGAGGGAACCCTGCTGGCATGGAGAGAACTTACTGTGTATGCATGCATGTGCATGTGTGCATGCGCGCTTGTGCGTGTGTGTAGGGAATGAGTCCTCAGATGCATATGCAAAGATTGTGAGTTAGAGCGTTATTAAGAGATGATGATGTTTGAATTTTTTCATTCATACATTGTACATTGTAAATAATTACTCAAAAAGGACTACATGTACATGTATGCTTGGCCAAAATTTAGGTTGCATGATGGTATTTGTTGCCGACCAATCAAGTGTGCTTTCTCATGGGCTCAGAAATTCTTAAGGTTGAATTTCTGCACTGTTTAGATGGTTTACATTTTCATTACTTTTAAAAAGCTTTAATTTTTTACTTTTGAGATACGAAAACTATGAAGAAATGATTCTGACACAAATATACACAAGTTTTGTGTTGTGTGTATAAGACCTCTACATTATTTTTCTTTCGATCTGTTATTTGAAAAATGCCTTGATAGTAAAATGTTACATTTTTCAAGTCTAAATATTTGTACTATGTTGTGTGCAAATCTGGGAAGACCTTATAATAAGGCTTATAGATTCCCCACCATATATACATAATGTGCAAACCTAATGATTGTGCAATGTTGGTTGTTCAAGTCCCCTTTAATATGTAGAACTAGATCAAGTGATCTGCTACAATCAATACATGTACATGTAGTAATGTTAAGCTGGTGTTTGATCTAAGGAGGAAAGAAAAATACCCCTTAAAGGCAAATAAAAAAACAACTATTTCAAATTTATGTTATGTTATATTTCGGGTTTTACGCCTGCATCAGCACCATTTCGGGCTATATCGCCGACGGGCAGTTTACTTAACAACACCTTTCCTGGGCAGGCTCCAGCGTTTAACCAGTACTTGGGTGCACCAACCTCCGTAAGAAACTGCCAACGTTTTCATATAAATGACACGGCCTGAGCGGGGCTCGAACCCGTGACCATCAGTGATGATAGGTTACAGTGGTATACAAGTCAGCGACCTTAACCACTCGACCACGGAGGCGGACTTTTCAAATTTATATAAATTTAAATTGATCCTGGCTAGACAACTAAATGTTAATCATAACTGTGGATCTAGTTACATGTTAAAATGATTTCTTGAGTCATATATCTTTGCCAGCCTCGGAAATATATAACTTGTGAAAAGCTACATGTATCAAAAGAAATGGAACCATATTAGTTTATACAAATTTATTTTAGCTAGATTGCAAAACAAGTTCTTACAACTTATATAAATCGCTCTTGAGATCTCATTCCTGATGGAATCCATCGCAACGAGGAAAAGAGAAGAGGCAATGTGTAATTTAAATGCATATTTCAAATATTAGACTCTCATTGCCATTGTACATGTATAATGTATGTGAACTGTGAAGCATTGACAGGATGGTTTCATTTAACCCTGAAGTAATTGAGTTTATAAACTTTATACAAATTTATTTTAACTTGAATGTATGGTTTCATTCAACCCTGAAGTACAATGTAATTGAGTTTATACAAATTTATTCTAACTCGATTGATTGGTTTCATTCAACCCTGATGTAATCGAGTTTATACAAATTTATTCTAACTCGATTGATTGGTTTCATTCAACCCTGATGTAATCGAGTTTATACAAATTTATTCTAACTCGATTGATTGGTTTCATTCAACCCTGAAGTAATTGAGTTTATACAAATTTATTCTAACTCAATTGCTTAATTCTTTGCATGCTGGGTTAAATAAAGACTACAAATATGTCAAATAATTGTAGAGGACGACATTTCATTAATGTGTTTTTCTTATTTGTAACTGACAACTTTGGAAACATGTCATAGAATTTCATTAGAATTATGTCGGTACAAATTCCAAGGATTAGTTTAATCACTCTTGAGACTTCTTTCCTGATGGACTACTTGGCCATGATGGAGAGAGAAGAGGCAATGTGGATTTAAGTGTCATGCCTAAGGACATCACAACAATACTTTCGAAGTTACGAAATATTGAGCATTATAAGCTAGCAGTTGTTTCAGATTGTAGGCTGTATTTACTTGGGAACAGGCCTAGTACATGTATATAACACTATACATGTAGGCCTAGTACATGTATATAACACTATACATGTAGGCCTAGTACATGTATATAACACTATACATGTACTAACTAGGCCTAGTACATGTACTAACTTACAAACACCCATTCAACATACACGTGCAACCTAGTTCAGTACAGTAGAACCTGCTTTAAGCAGCTAACCAAGAAAGTGATTAAATGTGGCAAATTAATCAATCAACCATAAACCATACATGTATATACAATTATACATGTAATTGGACTACCAGACGTGAGGTTCCAAGGATGTTGTTCACGCGACAAGAATTGAATATTAGAATGAGGAGTGAAGTATACATTGAAGCAAGGAACATAAAATGTACATGTAATCGAAAGGCAAAGAAAGTGATTAATCCTCGGCACATTACATACTGCAAATAAATACCCAGCTATAGATATATTGCCAGTATTTAGTATAATATAAAAGTTGATCTATCAAGACTCTAAGAGAGTTTATTACCAAATTTCTTATCAAAACTGTTTGTTCTCTCTATACTGCTACAAAACATAATTGAATGAAAACAAAGCAACAGATGGTTTGTATCAATTGATTAGAAAGCATACCTGTAATTTCCCAAAGAGCAAAAAAAAATGACATGTACCAATTTACTGATATTCTACTGATGGAAAATACAAAATGTAGAAACAAGTCCTTTGAGACTAAAACAGCCGGTTCTATTGTTTGTTAGCATTTTTGGAATGGGAGTTGCACCAACAGCTAAGGTAATATATAGCGACATCGGGAAATCTCAGCTGGGGCCCGCAGTCCCAATATTTGGTGTCACGGCCCCAGTATTCCTAGAACTTAGAAGCACTCAAGTGTCGCCATATTAACCCTTTCAACACCACAGACCTCTAAATTGGCTTACAAAAAAGTGTAGATCCAGATGAGCCGGCTCGTGACGAGCCGTCTCATCAGGATCTGCACTTTTTTCAAGTAATATAACTATTTTTAGAAAAAAATTTACCCATTTTGATAAATGAACTGATCCAAATGTAATTTTGTTATTAATTTATTGGTCTAAAAATATCATGGACCAGTCCATGTCAGTTACTTGGTGTTGAATGGGTTAATAGTTGTAATTGTCACTCAAGGCGGTTACTGGTTGACTCCAATGGATTATGGTTATGGCTGTCAAACTTCAGTTACTACAAATATGTGTACATGTACTTATTCGCTCATACACCCATTTAGCAGGTGTGTTTGGTGGCACCCCACCCCAAAGCCTAGTTTTGTTTTGCAGAAGTATTTAGCCATCTAGTATTGTTCTCCAATTCAGGAAATGTTGCTGCAAACAATCCTTTGAACGTGCAAAAGGTCCGGAGTTCGAGCCCCGCTGAAGCCGTTACGATTGTGCCCTTAGGCAAGGCATTTAAATTCCACATGCCTCTTCTCTCTCCTTCATGGCGATCGATTCCATCAGGAATGAGGTCTCGAGAGTGATTAATATAAGTTGAAAGAACTTGTTTCGCAATCGAGCTAAAATAAATTTGTATAAACTATCCCCGCATTTACGATGCTCAGATGACACCATTATCACCACACTTCCGACGCGCCTGCATTGATGACTTGAATGGAAAGATCCTAGAATCTCAGTTGCCCCTTCGAACATTGTTGCAGACACGACCGAGCACCAGGTTAGACCATTGATATAAAACTAAACTGTAGTCATAATTACTAGCAATGTGCCCATTTCTTTTGGTTAATTACAAGAGAGAAAAAAATTATACACATTTATTTTAGCTTGATTGCGAAACAAGTTCTTACAACAGTAACAACTTATATAAATCACTATCGAGACCTCATTCCTGATAGAATCCATCGCCACGAGGGAGAGAGAAGAGACAACGTGGAATTTAAATGCCTTGTCTAAGGGCAGAATCGTAACGGCTCCAGTGGGGCTCGAACTCCGTAACGTCGATTTCTTTCACTTCCATCAAATTAAATATACAACCATCATGCAGAATGTTATTATAAGGTTACTGGGACATACTAGACATTTACCTGTTCTCCATGATTGATTGGACTTCACAAATATCTGCGCCCATAAACAACTTACAATTGTACAACTACTGGATCAACACGGCTCACAATAAAGAGTTGTTGTATTTACATGTGTGCGTTTATTTATTCTCGCTAATGGTTGCCCATGCATGTATGAGCGACGCCTCCTGTAGAGATAAGTCATTTTATATTTTGAATGATAGTGCAATGACACAGACACTCACAGAGACCCATCCTACACTCTCCTCTGGTTTATGTACGTGCACGATGTAAAGTACCGACAAAAGATCTCAGTCCCATCTGAAAGACTGTTAATATTATTATCCCTTTCCTTCATAGAGGTTTAGGGTAATATACTATTATATCTCCATACAAACGACAGCCATTTAGCTATCATGCAGTGGATAAGTAGTCGCCATATTCTATCCCAGTCCATAGATATTACTGGGACTATATTGTCAATGTATGTCATATTGGTAATGGCGTCAAGAGGAGCTTCGAAGAGGGAAAGGTTAAATTAGTGTTATTTAATATTAGTGTCAGATGGGGGATCAAGCCTTACATTGTATAAAGACCTCCAGTTCATTTTAGCAACTCTTTCTATGTGCTAAATGTATTTATTATTAGCCAATGACAATGCCTACATGTACATATTGGCGATCGACCAGCACTTAGCACTGTGGGTTCTGCATGATTTGAACTTGGATTCAGCCTGTCACGTCAATGTAGCGAATATTTGACCAAAGTTCTGAAAACCAATGCCTCAATGGACAGCCTCTAAGAAAACACATTGTATATGTACAAAAAAATGTATTGACTATAATAAATGATTGTTCACATATAATTTGTTTTTATCATACATTTACATTTTGTATCACTCAAATTGACTCAGTGTTATTTATATGGTACCCAGATGTCATGTACCTGTATGTGTATATTATAGTTTATCTAGCTGCAATGAACCCAGATGTCATGTACATGTATGTGTATATTATAGTTTATCTAGCTGCAATGAACCCAGATGTCATGTACATGTACCTGTATGTGTATATTATAGTTTATCTAGCTGCAATGAACCCAGATGTCATGTACATGTATGTGTATATTATAGTTTATCTAGCTGCAATGAACCCAGATCATGTACATGTACCTGTATGTGTATATTATAGTTATCTAGCTGCAATGAACCCAGATGTCATGTACATGTATGTGTATATTATAGTTTATCTAGCTGCAATGAACCCAGATGTCATGTACATGTATGTGTATATTATAGTTTATCTAGCTGCAATGAACCCAGATGTCATGTACATGTACCTGTATGTGTATATTATAGTTTATCTAGCTGCAATGAACCCAGATGTCATGTACATGTACTGTATGTGTATATTATAGTTTATCTAGCTGCAATGAACCCAGATGTCATGTACCTGTATGTGTATATTATAGTTTATCTAGCTGCAATGAACCCAGATGTCATGTACATGTACCTGTATGTGTATATTATAGTTTATCTAGCTGCAATGAACCCAGATGTCATGTACATGTATGTGTATATTATAGTTTTATCTAGCTGCAATGAACCCAGATGTCATGTACATGTACCTGTATGTGTATATTATAGTTTTATCTAGCTGCAATGAACCACTTTTATCCCATAATAACAACAAGTACACACAAACTTCAAACAAGGATATCTTGATTAGCAGTTTTAACTACATGTACTCTGTATATTCACATACAATGTACAATCAAACAAGGGTAATCAAACACCACAAAGGTTGGGTTACAAAAATCTATAGATCTCTTAATTTTGGTCATCAAATTCAATAGAAGTTTAAACATAAGCCCCGACTAATTGACTACATGCAGTGAAACGATATAGACTATATTAAAAAGTTAAGAACATTTGAAACATGTGTAAATCAATCAGATGTATAGCCTATAGCTACATGTAGTTTTTTAATTTACGTTAATTTAACGTTGCTACCGGTTGATCATTTGCGCGACTGGCAGTTTTTACCAAACAACACCTTTCCTGGGCAGGCTCCAGCGGTTAACCAGTATTCGGAGCATCAACCTCCGTAAGAAACTGCCAACTTTTTCATATAAAGAGACATGGTCTGAGCGGAGCTCGAACCCGTGACCATCAGTGATGAGAGATTACAGTGGTATACAAGTCAGCGAGCTTAAGCACTCGACCACGGAGGCATTCTTAGCTAGTAGTATTAGCTAGTAGATGAATAATAACTGTTGCACAGTGTTGTATCATCCATGTCGTATCCACATTACAAAGGACACAATCTCATGTAGTCATGCAAAATAATCTCATGTAGTCATGCAAAATAATCTCATGTAGTCATGCAAAATAATCTCATGTAGTCATGCAAAACAATCTCATGTAGTCATGCAAAATAATCTCATGTAGTCATGCAAAATAATCTCATGTAGTCATGCAAAATAATCTCATGTAGTCATGCAAAATAACCAACTTACCATCACACTTGAGAAACATTGTCACACAATAGAAAGTCATGATTCTCTATTGGTGATAGATCCAAACACATGCACACTGACAATACTGAACCCACTAAAACCTTACACCCTCTGCAGTATCATCCATACACTACTAAAACCTTACACCCTCTGCAGTATCATCCATACTGCAAGAAGAAACAAATGTGTGCACCACCATTTAATCTACTTTACAATTACAGTTAATTAAATTTCATTAATCAATTAAGGACATTACTTACAATTGGCATACCCATTTGCATATCATCTGTTGGAGGCCAGACAAAGATTAGAAGCTCACAGTGAGGTCTAAAATAGCAGATTGTGAATTTCCCATTCTGCTATCAACCTGAGAAGAATTTGACCATACAATGTACGTAAACTATAGCCAGTATCACTATCAGGATACATATTTGTGCTAACAAATCACAATATAATAAGGGAGTTACATGTACTACTACATTAACCCATTTCATTCTGGATACCATTCAAACAGTATTTGCAAAGAACATAGAGCCAGATCAGCCGCCATGGAACGTGCCGTCTGATCAGGCTCTATGCTGTTTGCTATTCAGATGTTCTTGCTAAGACACTTGGCTATGTAGCAAACAACATAGATCCTGATCAGCATGCAGCGTTACGCTGCGGCTGATCTGGATCTATGTTGTTTGCAAAAGCCTTTAAATGTATCCAGAATGAAATGGATTAAATGGATCGGACAATATTTGCTAGCATGCAAGACAGCGTGGGTTTATCCCTTACTGTGCTGGAAACTAGTATACCGATATTTGTTATTTGCAAACAGCATAGAGCCATATCAGATGGCACAGAACATGTTGTATGATGAGGCTTCTATGCAGAATGTATATACTGTTTGCTATTGGGATAGTGTGGTGTGCCACTTGACACATTTGACAGAATAGCAAACAACATATATCTTGATCAGATGCGGTGTTACGCTGCAACTGATCGATCTGGATATATGTTGTTTGCAAATTCCTTCCAATTAAATTCAGCATTTTAAGGGTTAAATATGTGTATCAAATATGATTGATTAAATCTCATCAATTTTCAATACATCAAACTGAATGGACCTGAATGGATATTAACCCTTTGCCTGCTGAGTAAAATAAAATCACATTTGCAAACAACATAGATCCAGATCAGCCGCGGCGTAACGCCGCGTCTGATCAGGATCCATGTTGTTTGCTATTCAGCCAAGTGTTTTAGCTCCACTATCCGAATAGCAAACAGCATAGAGCCTGATCAGACGGCACGTTCTGTGCCGTCTGATCTGGCTCTATGCTGTTTGCAAAGGTGATTTTATCTGCCGCTAGCGTGCAAAGAGTTAATAACAATTCAACAGCATTAATACTGGAGCTTAGAAAAAAGGAGGAAATATTACATGTAGTGAATAAACTGAGGGGTAGCTACAATGTAACTGTATCCCAGTTACACAATCACATACCGCAACAGCTGTATCCCAGTTACACGATCACATCCCACAACAGATGTATCCCAGTTACACAATCACATCCCACAACAGCTGTATCCCAGTTACACAATCACATCCCACAATAGCTGTATCCCAGTTACACAATCACATCCCACAATAGCTGTATCCCAGTTACACAATCACATCCCACAACAGCTGTATCCCAGTTACACAATCACATCCCACAATAGCTGTATCCCAGTTACACAATCACATCCCACAATAGCTGTATCCCAGTTACACGATCACATCCCACAATAGCTGTATCCCAGTTACACAATCACATCCCACAATAGCTGTATCCCAGTTACACAATCACATCCCACAATAGCTGTATCCCAGTTACACAATCACATCCCACAACAGCAACAGTTGCCAGCTTGTGTTTGCGTTGCTTCTATTTTTCTCTCCAACTGTCATTGGTGGAAGAAGTCACCAGCTTCTCCCCTGAGTAGTATTTCAGCCACAGATGGACACCCAGGTAGGACCACCTACCTTCTGCAAGCCAGTTGGATAGTTTCAACACATGAATTCGTCACCCTGGAGTGGTTTGCACCATACAGTAATCACTTTATTATACATGTATTAACCACTCATTGGTGTGTACGTGGTTCATTTATGTTGTACATATAGATGGGACAGTAGTCCAGTATAAAATCAGTTCACTCCAGTGGTTAACAATAACATGTTGGACTGTGAATCCAGGGATCGCAGGTTTGATCCCCTGTCTGACCTTAATAATATTAAGTCTTTCAGAAGGGACTTTAAACCAAGGCATTGTGTTGGTGCTTTACACTGTGCATGTAAAAGAACCAGAAGAGACAGTGGAATGAGTCTCTGTCTGTATCCTTGCACTATCCTACAAAATCTAAAATTACTAATCTATCGGTAGCGATGATAAATAAACACAAAACACACACACACATTGATTTTTAACGACAGTGTGAGTATGGTATACTCAATGTAGAGTGACGCAATCACTATAGATGATGATATGCCAGAATATATATTGAACCAAATTCCTATCTGGTCACCTGATGCTTTACAGTATTTGGAGCAAACTACTAACCAAATAATATCAATATCCATATCATCGTATTGGTTATATTTTATTACAGATCGTTACACATGATTGCTGTATAATCATTTCAGATAAAATGCATTAAAGTGTTAAATGACTATATAAGATAATATTTATATTGTACGATTATTAATTGGCTCCAAATATAATAAAATACCAGGTTAACGATTAGGAATTTTGTTGAGTGTAGACATATATTATTTCTATATATTTGACAGCTCAATCGAACGTATTCTGACATGGGTCATACGAATGACACATGTATAGGCTCTTGTACACATCCGCTCTTTTCTTATTACATTCGTCTTATCACGACTCACGACAATTACTTACTTAATTTAGACGATGATCTGTTACTTTTCTGTAGCAATTTATTCAAGAAATGGACGTCTCGATTGCGAATGGCTAATATGAGGTCCTGGTCTTTCCCCATAGTCCGCAACATGTCAACATGGGCACATCCCAGTCGTACGTAACATAATTATCTCACGAAATAACAGAATACATCGCAATTGCGGGCCGATTTGTAAAACAATAGTATCCATTAATATAAGCATAAATCCTGAAGTATTTAAATGGCTCCAATATCCAATGTTCTGTAACGAATATATATTAATAATCCTCACACAAACTTAAAGAAAATACCACAATTCGTAAAATTGGTGCACACCTGGCCATAACACTCTTTGGTAAACAATGTACATTACCTGCGCGTGCGTAGATGTCGGCCAATCAAAACCTACAACAGAAAACGAGTGTCCAATAATATCATACATTCAGTGACATGCGTTATTTAGCGGGAAAATTATTCCTATATCGGTATTATTTAATCTTTACGACTGGCCCTGTATGTTCGAATCCCACCGGGTATGTGCATTGCTATTAAAGTGGTTTCGGTAAATCACTCGGTTTTACTGTGGCAACATGTCAGTCATCTTCTTCCGATACTGTACAAGATAACACTCATAAACTTGTGATAGAGCATCGGATTTGGAATAGAACAGGTTCGATACTCAGTCAGGCCACGTATGTAGTTTCATTGAGCAAGGCACCTCACACACATTGCTTAGTACTGGTTAACCGCTTAGGTCGGCTAAGCTTGCCCAGGGAAACATGTCTAGGTCACCGCAATGGGTTTGGCATTAATGTAACATAGGGCCTACATGTATCTATAGATACGTACACTTTGTATTCTCTAGATGGCCTACTGCTACTGTTCAACCAGGGGTGTAGCTTGGCTATAATCGATGTGTAGGCCAACTTAAGCCGGGATGGGGGTCCGTGGGTCGTCCCCATGAACACTATTTATAGCGTATATAATTTAATCATGTCCTCTCGATTTTTGTTGCAGATTTGGCATTTTTATTTTTCGGGGGAAAGTGTAGGCCACGGCGTACACGGCCTATAGGAAGCTACGCCAATGTCAACACTCATGTTCTCATATTAATTGGGTGCCAATAGTAGAGCGAATGACAGGGATGTTTGGACATAATCGATCAGGTGGTGCTACAAGCATGCATATTTTCATGAACAGTGCCAATGTGTTAGGCCTACGTGAGAAGAAAGCGTTCCTAACCACTTGAAATTTCCCAAAATGGCCACCATTTGTGTCGTTAAATTATACATTTTCTCATAGAATATTGATGTCATTTCATATGCTGAGGCCAATAGTTCTAAACTAATCTACCCAACAATGAACATGGCGGCCATTTTCCAAGATCCCCAACATTTGTATCATTATATTATACAGTTTCTCATAGTAATTGATTGGGTTGTCCGGTTATGATAGGTTTTCGTGTAGTTTCGTATATGTTAAACTATGCTGAAACCAATGGTGCTGTCAGAGAGAATGCGTATTTTATCCATATACAACGTATTATGATACGGTCAGGAAGTGTAGGCCTGCTTCTTCGAAATCCGGCTCTTTATAATGAAGCCTCTTTTTTCATACCTGAAATGCAGTAATATGTATCAACTAATTTATAATGGTTGCATTAATGAAACTATAGTTAAATTGTGCTTCTAATTATTATTGGTGGAGAGAGACACAAGTGCCCTCCGAGCAGTATTTCAGGCGCGGACGGGCATCTGGATATAACCACCGATAGTCCGCACGCGAGCTGGATAGTTTCTTCACATGAAATAATTTGACACCCCACTGGGATTCGAACATACAGAGGTGAGGGACACGTGATTTGAATTCAGCGACCCACGGAAGCCCCAATGTCAGTATGTTATGTTCGCCTGGGTATCACGGTTCGATATACCCGCTGACCATTACCTAACCACAGTAACACCCGTTACCCCCTTGACGTTGTACTAGAAATCTGACATGATTAACAAAACTGGCTTTACATAATTTAACTGGCTTTACATAATTAAACTGGCTTTACATAATTAAACTGGCTTTACATAATTAAACTATCTTTACATAATTAAACTGGCTTTACATAATTAAACTATCTTTACATAATTAAACTGGCTTTACATAATTAAACTATCTTTACATAATTAAACTGGCTTTACATAATTAAACTGGCTTTACCTGGCTTTACATAATTAAACTGGCTTTACATAATTAAACTATCTTTACATAGTTAAACTGGCTTTACATAATTAAACTATCTTTACATAATTAAACTATCTTTACATAATTAAACTATCTTTACATAATTAAACTGGCTTTACATACTTATGTCGAATTTCAAAATTTCCGGGGAAATAATTCGTTGTAAAAAAACTCGCCTGTATATAACCTACGGTAGATAATCGTGTTTATACTTTCCATAGAAGGTACATCATAATTACCTCCCTGCACCAAGTACACTATGTTATTCAGTTCATACATTATATGTACAATATGCAAAACACAAACTATTTGAAATGGGTTGGAAAACAAGTTGAGAGTTTATGTAAATGTCAGTGGTTAGTATGCTCGCTTCTCACCAATGCAACCCGGGTTCTATCCCTGGATCAGGAAGTATGTGAGATGGTACGGTGGCCACCAGATCGGACAGTTGGGTTTTCTCCGGGTACTCAGGTTTCCTCCCACACGGATGACCACATTTACGCTTTCACGCCAACGAGAGTGATTAATATAAGTTGTTAAATATTGCTTCGCAACCGTTGTAAAATAAATAAAGCTTAAGCTAAACTATGATAGCGGTTAGTGAGACTTGATGGGCATTGTCTTAAGACCAATGGTGGTTTGAAGATTAATATTGCTAAAACCACATTGTATATGCTTGAGAAAAAAAAGGAGACTTGCTAATCATGTAGATGTTTTTATTAACGGAGTCAATTTTACATAAAAAATATTATCTTGGTATCAAGCGTACATATACTGGGGAAATGGCCAGTTTTATCGAACACAATACAATGGGCCTACCATACTTTCTTATATCTGTATTTGAGTTAAGTTTGATAGCAAGACTATCTATTTGATTCTATAGGCGCACCGATATTATTGTACATGTATGAAGTGATGGAAATTAACAAATTATATATTATATTTTGTAAATATATGTTAGGTGTCAACAAACCAACACTAATGCTGTTCATGGAGAATTTGGAAGATTAACTTTGAGTAATGTTGAGTAAAGAAAGGTGTCATGTGATTTAAATGTATATGCAATAAATAGCTATAACACATTAATAATTAACTGATCAGTATTCCAGTGGAATCCAGGGATCGCAGGTTCGACCCCCATCTGACACTAGTAGCATTAACAGTCTTTCAGATTGGACTTTAAACCGAGGTCTCGCATCGATGGTTTACACAGTGCGTGCCGTTGTCTCGTGTTGTTGAAACGTGTAGCCCAAGCCATTTACATACTATCTATTGTATCTTTATGTGTTTTACGTTTATTTATCGTCGCTACCGGTTGCTCATATGAGCGAAGCCTCCTGAAGAGATTGGTTATTTTAGATTGTTGGAGGGTCGTGCAATGATACAGACAGTGACCCATTCCATAATATCCTCTGGTTCTTTAGCGTACACGGTGTAAAGCACCGACACGAGACCTCGGTTTAACGTACACGGTGTACAGCACCGACACGAGACCTCGGTTTAACATACACGGTGTAAAGCACCGACACGAGACCTCGGTTTAAAGTCCCATCTGAAAGACTGTTACCATGTATTGTATCTTTTTTTGTATGACTTGCAATAAAATATGTTAAAGCCAAACCCGTGCACGTAAAAGAACCAAAGGAGACTGGAATGGTTCTCTGTCTGTATCATTGTACTATCTTCCGAAATCTAAATTGGCTAAGCTCTTCAGGAGGCATCGCTCATATGGGCAACATATAGCGACTATAAATAAACGCTTGCTGCTCATTGCAAGAACATCGTGAGAAGTCGATATGGAAGATATCGTTGGAGTTTTCACCGCATTTAATATCACACTTATGACACCAAATGGTTCCCTGCTACCAATGTTCAAGCAAATCGCCACTCATCCATGAACTAGAGAACATTGTAGCGGACATATCCATGTCTGGAAACACTGAAACACCACTAGACGAGCAGCAGTTTCAATCTGCATCATAATCGATGGCATAGCACTTGTACACGAATTGGGTGTACGTAAAGACAGCATGCAAGCATGGAAACATATTTCAGACTTCTTTGTACGATCTATGGATGCGATTCCCTCGTGAGTACTGTGAAACATACCCTATGTTTGATGAATATGGTATTTCGAATTCACTGAAAGACTGTACGAGACATCACAGGACAGCTGGGAGAGCAACACAACTTGCTTAAAAGTCTTTGTAAGAGCCTGTGTAGATGTTATCAGTACAAGTGCCGTACTTGATGTTGGAGCACATCCGTCATATTGTGAAAAGTTTGTTTGACAACTCTTCAATTTAAACATTGCAACAGCCAAAGCTCTTAGATGGCATATATTCAAACTGCTCAAATTTAACCATGGTGTAGAGAAACGGTTTCCCCTCAGGGTAGCCGTAATTGAGCACATAGTGTGTACACATCTTCAAGCCAGCATCTGGCTCCATGAATTGGTAGCTGGACCAGGTGTATTAGATCCAGGAACTCCAGCTAGGATGGCATATTCAAGATGATGGCAGCTATGTACGTGTAGTAGCAAAGGTACATCAAGCACCAGAAACTGTTGTAGAACTTATCAAGTGCTCCTGTGTGGTTAGCAATGTAGTCAGAGGTGCTCCTGCAAAACCCACAATCTACCTTGTGTGTATAGAACTGTGCAAGTGTGAAGGAATCCTGCACTAACATTGCCACTGGTGATATCCAGAGCGATGAAGAGGGGGAATTTGAGAGTGATAGTGCTGTCTAAACAATACGGATTCGTGTATGTATATACATATATAAATAATAATTGAGTTTTATTATATGCAATATTAACTTTGTGCGCTTGTAAATGATAAAAATGACAACTTTGAGAGCAAATATAGACTAAACAACACTGAATTTATCAAATTAGAGACAGCGCATACGGAAATCTACAACATGCCGCTAGCAACCTACATATCCTGGGTATATATGCTTCATTTGAACAGTGTATAAACATGCTAAGGTTCCTAATAAAAATGGGCATTTAAATTCCACGTTGCCTCTTCTCTCTCCCTCGTGGCGATGGATTCCATTAGGAATGAGGTCTCAATAGTGATTAATATAGGTTGTAAGAACTTGTTTCGCAATCGAGCTAAAATAAATGTGTATAAACTAATTAAATAGCAAATAGGCGTATGTTGGCATTGAGCAATGCTGGGTGGAAACGCCACTTCAAATATATGTTCTGTTCATTTTTTTCACATAATTGATCATGTGTGCAACGGCTAACTGGTCTTTTAAAGCATACACAAAGGCAGTTTTCTTTAGTTATTTATTGCCAAATATATGACGATTTTAAGATTTTCAGTACCGTACGGAAGCCATTGCAGCTGCAGTACTGAAATACAACGGGGAAACAGGTGTTGTATGTCCACCAGTATTTTTATTTTGAAGCATGAAGCTTAGTTTATACCTATTAATTTATTTCGATTGCGATGCAAGTCCTTACAACATTAATTAAATCGTTCTCAAGACCTCATTCCCGCTGGAATGCATCGCCATGAGGTAGGGAGAACATGTAATGTGGAATTTAAGTGCCATGTTTAAGGGCGCACTCGTTACAGCTACAGTTTTGGAAGTGACTTGTCACGTCAGGAATAATTAGACTAGTGAATTCTGATTGCTATTCAGAATAATACTGATAAACCTTCAGAGTGTCAGAATTGAACCTCTACTATTTAGGACGGCCTAACCGTTTTGTCCTTAAAGTTTAAACAACATTTATTGCACAACGATTGCGAAACAAGCTTTAACAACTTATAATAATCATTCTCGTTGGCGCAGATGAAATTGTAAATGGAGTCATTCGTGTGGTAGGGAACCGGAGTACCAGGAGAAACCCCACCTGTCTGATCTGGCGACCATCGTACCATCTCACATACTTCCCGGTCCGAGGATCGAACCTGGGTTGCACTGGTGAGAAGCGAGCGCGCTAACCACTGCGCTAATCAAAACAATATATAATGCACGAATTAGCAACCTCATTTATAAATGTGAATACATTTCCTCAATTCAGTGGCGCTGAGGGAATATCAACACCATTGACAAGCAAGTCAATAATGCTTACCTCAAAATAAAATTGAAATTGGGCCTAAGGTAAAGAATTTTGAATATGTGCATGTAGAATTTGACCAAATTAACCTAATCGTACGATTGTAATGTAATTGGAAACTTGTACTGGTGGTATGTTACAATATACATTGAATTTGATACCAATGTTTCATTCTAACACGAAATGGGAATATGTACTATGATGTACATTGATGTAAACGTTGGTCAGTGCAGTGTGCCGTCGGCGGAAGTCTCATAATGGAAGGTATGTCTCCGCTTACTTGCAAGTGTAGTTCAAGAGCCAACAGTCCTTCGTCGTTGGACACGTGCTAGCCGTACACGACGTGGTGTTTGTCTGCGATGAAAATGAAGTCAGCTGAAGATCATAGTATGCATAGTTGTAAGTGTGTACACATTTTCTTCGCTTCGCAGTACCTCTTCCGGCTGCGTGGTGACAGTGCTTGGCTTTTTTTTTTACGTTTATATATCTGCGATCCATGGATTACCAGTCCAACGTGTTACCACTGGATTACATATCCGTCTGTGCTTGGCGGTGTTTCATTCAGTATGTATATGGGTAGGCCTAGTATATTGTGTATGTGTGATGGGTAGCTCAGTTGATAACGTTCGTGCAACGTAGACACTAGTAATATGGTTTCTAGTCTGGATTTTTAATTTAAAAATAATTGAGTATGTTGGCACTCTTATATAATTATTTCTTGCTATCTTATAAAGAAAAAAATTGGTGTTGGCTCCGGCCCAAGTTACAGCATAATTAGCTTACGAGGGGGGACTCTTAGAAATGGACAGAGCTGACGAACCAAGCGAATGTCATTCCTATAATGTCATGTATACTTAGACTAAATGAGAAAGAAAATAAATATAATAAAACGTGATCTGTAGTCCAGTGGTAACACGCTGGACTGGTAATCCAAGGATCGCAGGTTCGATCCCCCGTCTGACCCTAATAAAATTAACAGTCTTTCAGATGGGACGTTAAACCGAGGTCTCGTGTCGGTGCTTTACACCGTGCACGTAAAAGAACCAGAAGAGATTCTGGAATTGGTCTCTGTCTGTATCATGCACTATCCTCCAAAATCTAAAATAACTAATCTCTTCAGGAGGCGTCGCTCATATGGGCAACCGGTAGCGACGATAAATAAACGTAAAACACACACACTATAATAAAACAACCAGGCTAACTACTTAGGTATAATTTGACCCCGAACTGTTTAGTCGATCTCATACTTTAACATATACAAACAAGATATAACTTAAGAAATGACAACGATACTCCTTTACAGGCCCGTAGTCAGCTTTTTATGGGGGGTCGTCTCGAGATTCAGAAGGGACTTCGAGATCCAGAAGCGACAGAGGACGCTAGGAGGTCCGCTATGGGGGTCCAGGGGCATGCCACCCCGATTTTTGAAATCTAGATTGTCTGAAAGAAACGCCATTTCCTGTATTCTGGACAATGACGGAGCATATAATACGGCATCATTATTTTATTTTAATATAGATCATATAACAGTACATAGCTAGATAGACAGAGACAGTTCAGAGAAAGCCTCTTATAAACTATTCCCAGGTGATGCTTGCATCAATATTATTATAGTAACTGTGTAAACATTCTGATAGAGTGCATGAACAAGTTGACATATGGGGAATTATGGTTGGGGTCGTCCGACTGCCCCGACTCCTAGCTACGGGCCAGCTTTAATCCACTGTCGTACCCAATTATACCAAACTTCCTTCCTCCCATCAGTAATAAAGGATTGGAACAATCTTCCTCGCGCAACTAAAACAAGTCCTTCCATAGCAACGTTCAAGAAACAGCTCAGCCATAATTTCACTAAACATTTAATCAAACTGGTAGCAGGACTGGTCAAGTGTTACATATTCGTATACGCCTTGGCTGTGGCTCATTAAATTACGATCTGTTCCATAAATATATAGTGAACAACCCAAACTGTGCATGCAGAGAAATTGAAAGGTCAAACCATTACTTGTTATACTGTACGCAACTATTTCAACATCAGACATACTTGCCTAGTTAACTTGCCATGCCCTTTAACTATTAACAATCTTATCTATGGCAATGAACGTCTGAATAATGATCAACACGAGCAGCTCTTTTTGTTTCTTTCTTTAAACTTTGATTGCAAAGCAAGTTTTAACAACTTATATTAATCACTCTCGCGGATGAAAGCGCATATGTGCATTGTCATTGTGTGGGAGGAAACCGGAGTGCCCGGAGAAAAGGCACATCTCACATACTTCCCGGTCCGAAGATTAAACCCGGGTTGCATTGGTGAGAAGCGAGCGCGCTAACCACTGCATTGATCGTGCAGCTCTTTCATAACCTACAACAACTCATTGTTGCCTCCAAGCGATTCACACATTGATCTACGAACACACGAACTGGCTGGGAGGAGAACGTGTATACCGAGCAGTACTTTCAATTACAATCGGAACATTTGGAATAACTTTGTGTTTAAAACAAACATTATAACTTTAAGATAAAGAGGTATTTATCATTTCATAATATATATACTTTCTTTAATCGGATACTTCATGTTTACCTTACCATGGAGATGAATTTATATAAGCTTTGTATTAAGCTATGTTTTCTTATGTGATCCTATTTGTTAAACATGTCTTACTTATTTTACTATAGTATAGCTACGAGCCAGCTTTATATATATATATGCAACAGAACAATAAATACTGCTTAAACTAAAACAGGTATATTATTTTTGCAATGGCTTTCATAGAAAATATGCGAGAGGGGATGAATCTGTCCGTTTCGGACTTACAGAAAATACAAAAATAAATTACGATGTTGTACAAAAAAGATTTTACTAACCTAAAATATGATTGTCACCAATGTCGGTGAAATGGAACGCTTGATAAATTGTGTTATTTCATACGGATTCAGTACCAGTCCGATGGTGACATCGTGTAATTGACATACGGATTCAGTACCAGTCCGATGGTGACATCGTGTAATTGACATACGGATTCAGTACCAGTGCGATGGTGACATCGTGTAATTGACATACGGATTCAGTACCAGTCCGATGGTGACATCGTGTAATTGACATACGGATTCAGTACCAGTCCGATGGTGACAGCGTGTAATTGACATACGGATTCAGTACCAGTCCGATGGTGACATCGTGTAATTGACATACGGATTCAGTACCAGTCCGATGGTGACATCGTGTAATTGACATACGGATTCAGTACCAGTCCGATGGTGACATCGTGTAATTGACATACGGATTCAGTACCAGTCCGATGGTGACATCGTGTAATTGACATACGGATTCAGTACCAGTCCGATGGTGACATCGTGTAATTGACATCAACTGTGAGAAGTAATCGAATGATCATGCGTACGGGCAAACATAGTGGCTAGTAATTGTAGATTTTATTATTTAATTTGTAAGTTTTATGTCCATTTTCACGTATATTGTATGCACACTTGTCTCGTATATGCTATCTATAGGCCTAACAAACCTGACCCGGCCCGGCGGTCACGCTTTCCCCTAGTCCAAATATTTAGACTTGAAAAATGTGACATTTTATAATAGAATTGTTTTTTATGTAGAGGTCTTATATAGCTTTCTCCGTATTAAATCTTGGTTATATCCAATGGATAACTTACTGTAAACATTTGTAATCAATTATCATGATTTTGATAAAATCACATTAATCATACTGCAACATCTGGATTAGGGGATCACAGCAAAATCAAAGGATTCCAACTAATAGGGCCACTATACATTTCGGGATAAAGCGGACTTTTTCTGCCAAGGTAGGTAATCGTCTTGCTTATTCGTGTCAAGTCTGCTTTATATAGTGTACTGTTAATATCCCCGCATCGGGAGTATGTGTATATGAATATGCTGAGTGTACACAGATAGAAACGTGATCATACGTTCTTACACAACATTTGATGCAAAGTAATTACCTTAGTATACCACTGTTAGAGTTAACTCAACGATAATTTGGAACATATAGTAACTGAGTAAGTACATTTTATTGAACCAACCAACCGTCATTCTAAATGACATGTCAGTCACAGTATAGCATATTTATAAGTATAATAATAACACTAATGCTTAATTCATATTCATCTACCACATACTATCATGTAAAAGAACATGACAGAGATGTACTAACAATTATAGAATTTATTTGGTATATCAATAATCTGAAGTGACTATACAGTTGGTTTCCAAAAGTCGATTATGTTTTTATAATACTCATAATATCCAAAGTACTGGTCCAACGTGATATTTGAAATATGTATATAAACAGAAAACCAATAAAATAAACACGATATAGGTCATCCGGGTAGTTATATCGACCAGGTATAATGAGATACAATCACTTAGTCAACATAAAAGCGTGTTTTACTATATCTTAGTGTAATGTCCTCAATATCGCGTTGCATTTATATCAAGTAAGACAGGTCAAAACTTTATTCTTTGTTTATCAACACACGAAACCTGTTTTGACATTATTCGTGCAATTTTATGGCAAACTATTCTTGCTGAACAAGTCATCACCAATCTAGTAAACACTGTAAAATATATGTACATGCTGTACGATCTGCCATAAAACATAATGGAACATTTCATTACCAATCTAGTAAACACTGTAAAATATATGTACATGCTGTATGATCTGCCATAAAACATAATGGAACATTTCATTACCAATCTAGTAAACACTGTAAAATATATGTACATGCTGTACGATCTGCCATAAAACATAATGGAACATTTCATTACAGCTGCATTGATTCACTTGTCGAGAGTGATCCGAGCTCAAGTCTTTTATTCTATTTATCTAGCTTCCTCTAATGCGGGGGTGTAGACATGTTGCGCGTCAAAACCCGCAAAGAAGTTAAACGCATACATATAAGAAAGTATTGAAAAATAAATTGGGTTAAGAGTTTAAAAGCAGCTGCGCAGAACAACTAGGGGTTGGCGTGATCAATACAGCAAACTTCTGTATTGAATTTAGTTTCTACGTAGAAACATCCAGGTCAAATCCGAACCCCTTAAGTCCATGGCTTATCAGACACTAGTAAGACCCCAGCTGGAATATTGCTCCGAGATTTGGTCGCCCCATGCCATAACATTGAAGGTGTCCAGACTAAAGAGCAGCCCGTTAGATAAAGGCCGACTTCTATCGTACCTCTAGTGTTACAGACATGCTACATTTCCTAAATCTACGCAGACTAGATCAACGGCGTATTGACAGTAGCTTATCCCTTATGTATAAAATTCCTAATGATCTTGTTGCTGTCCCCATTGAAAATTACCTAGTTCCCCTCTCACATACTGCACGCCACTGCCATTCCTTAAGCTATGGGTTAATTACAGCAACTACAGACTACTACAAGTTTTCCTTTTTTCAAAGAACAATCTACCATTGGAACCATCTTCCTCCTGACATTGTCCATCTCCATACCATAGAGCAATTCAATACGCGGAATTTAAATGCCTTGCCTAAGGGCACACTCGTTCGAGCCCCACTGGAGCCATAACGACTGTGCCCTTAGGTAAGGCATTTAAATTCCACGTTGCCTCTTCTCTCACCCTCGTGGCGATGGATTCCATCAGGAATGAGGTCTCGAGAGTGATTAATATAAGTTGTAATAACTTGCTTCGAAATAAACTAATTAAATATATATATATAACATCTGTATTATTCAGTAACAGTGAAGTTAATTATGTACACACGATATATAATATATATATATATATATATATATATATATAATATATATATATATATATATATATATATATAAATTAGAACACACGTGAATACAATTTCGAGGTCTCCGGGGCTGATAGATATGTTAGTAGTTGATGTGATAATAAGACGTATCTACATGAGATAACATTTTCAGGTTCATTATCAGTGAATGAACATTAACTTACCAGTGTTTGGACGGACATACGGTATTGCATATGGCGGACAGGGAGCACTTGATCAAAAGATATGATTCCGAAACTGGGAATGCGCCATCGGAGGGGTCGTTTGACAGAATCTGGAGGCCTATTGTCGCAGAAATGATCGGCGTTACACTGTTCGTGTTTGTTGGATGTTGCGCATTAATCAGCGGAAACATCACGGGAGCTGCCCTGGGCCACGGGCTTACTATCGGACTACTTATCATGGGAGTAGGTGAAATAAGGCACGTATAGTTTAGTAGACATTAGTCCAACTATTTAGACTTGGAAAATGTAATATTTTACTATCAAGGCATTTTTCAAATAACACATCGGAAAAACATTATGTAGTGGTCTGATATATATATATATATATATATATATATGACTGAGATATGCTATTACACATGCCTTTGTTAGACATCTGCTATTACACATGCCTTTGTTAGACATCTGCTATTACACATGCCTTTGTTAGACATCTGCTATTACACATGCCTTTGTTAGACATCTGCTATTACACATGCCTTTGTTAGACATCTGCTATTACACATGCCTTTGTTAGACATCTGCTATTACACCTGCCTTTGTTAGACATATGCTATTATACATGCCTTTGTTAGACATATGCTATTACACATGCCTTTGTTAGACATATGCTATTACACATGCCTTTGTTAGACATCTGCTATTACACATGCCTTTGTTAGACATCTGCTATTACACATGCCTTTGTTAGACATATGCTATTACACATGCCTTTGTTAGACATATGCTATTACACATGCCTTTGTTAGACATCTGCTATTACACATGCCTTTGTTAGACATATGCTATTACACATGCCTTTGTTAGACATATGCTATTACACATGCCTTTGTTAGACATATGATATTATACATGCCTTTGTTAGACATATGCTATTACACATGCCTTTGTTAGACATCTGCTATTACACATGCCTTTGTTAGACATATGCTATTACACATGCCTTTGTCAGACATATGATATTATACATGCCTTTGTTAGACATATGATATTACACATGCCTTTGTTAGACATATACTATTACACATGCCTTTGTTAGACATATGCTATTACACATATGCCTTTGTTAGAGCATCTCATCATATAAACAACCTTTTATATGTTTTACGTTATTTTATTATCCGTTTATAATGAATCATCTTATAACTGGGCTAGTTCAGTATAATATAGCATTCACTACGGGAACCACGAAAATACACTGAACACCCAGGGGGGGGGGGGTACTACAACCCAAATAGTTAACAATATACACTGTAACAGCAATCAAGTACCATTTCTAGTCAAAAACACACATTTCTGACCCCACCCCCAATAATCTCTAGTGTGGTTGCTACCTAATTACAGGGTCTGCACAATAGTAGAAACTACAAGCATGCTATATAGGTTTGTTTATATTGTGTAACACAAAATGTATACATGTTAAGTTGTGATAAGCTATAGAAAGCTTGATTAGGCAATATTATTATCATGTTGCTGATATAAGGAAACACGATTAAAATCGCTTCATCGTGGTCCGTTGTATCAATATTCACAGTAACTAATATTTATCTAAGATTTGTTGCATTCGGTTAGTATAAACGTTATTTATTTTACAACGATTGCGAAGCAAGCTTAATAATAACAACTTATATTAATCACTCTCGTTGGCGAGGACGAAAGCGTATATGTGGTCATTCGTTTGGGATGAAACCGGAGTACCCGGAGAAAACCCACCTGTCCGATCTGGCGACCACGGTACCATATCACATACTTCCCGGTCCGAGGATCGAACCCGGGTTACATTGGTGAGAAGCGAGCATGCTAACCACTGTGCTAACCAGACAAGCTTTGCATTCGGTTGCATCTGTTGTCATTGAACTCATCGACCTAGGTTTTTATTGCAGCGGGGGACATTTTAATCCAGCGGTGACGTTGGGTGTGACTTTGGCTGGTGGGCTGTCACCATTTCTGGCACCAGGATATATAATTGGACAGATTGTAGGTGGGGTGCTTGGTGCGGCACTCGTCAGGGTAAGTCTTTGTTTTCATGTTCTGTATATTGAATTACGATTTTACAACGTCTTGTTTACGTAGAGGTAGCAGCGCTTGTTCTTTCTTAAAATCTGTGTACAAAGTATGATGACTATGAGCTATTAGAATTCACCGATAAAGCGTGCATGGTATATATACAGTGAAATGACCTACGTCGAATGGTTTCAACGTATGGATTTGAATCCGATGTTATTGCCACATTATCTACTGGTATGTGTTTTGGCTAAGACTGAAATCGGCTTGACATTTTTACCCCATGCCACCAAAAATGTGGTACTCAATTTACATGTACAAATACGTGCATAGCCTAAAATGTGATACTCAATTTACATGTACAAATATGTGCATAGCCTAAAATGTGATACTCAATTTACATGTACATATA
Organism: Archivesica marissinica; assembly: GCA_014843695.1. Taxonomy (NCBI): domain Eukaryota; kingdom Metazoa; phylum Mollusca; class Bivalvia; order Venerida; family Vesicomyidae; genus Archivesica; species Archivesica marissinica. The sequence continues at coordinate 52,375,074 of CM026390.1, forward strand.
TGTGCATAGCCTAAAATGTGATACTCAATGTACATGTACATATACGTGCATAGCCTAAAATGTGGTACTCAATTTACATGTACATATACGTGCATAGCCTAAATGTGGTACTCAATTTACATGTACAAATACGTGCATAGCCTAAATGTGGTACTCAATTTACATGTACATATATGTGCATAGCCTAAAATGTGGTACTCAATTTACATGTACATATACGTGCATAGCCTAAATGTGGTACTCAATTTACATGTACAAATACGTGCATAGCCTAAGTGTGGTACTCAATTTACATGCACATATATGTGCATAGCCTAAATGTGGTACTCAATTTACATGTACATATACGTGCATAGCCTAAAATGTGATACTCAATTTACATGTACATATATGTGCATAGCCTAAATGTGGTACTCAATTTACATGCATGTACATATATGTGCATAGCCTAAATGTGGTACTCAATTTACATGTACATATATGTGCTTAGCCTAAAATGTGGTACTCAATTTACATGTACATATATGTGCATAGCCTAAATGTGGTTCTCAATTTACATGCATGTACATATATGTGCATAGCCTAAATGTGGTACTCAATTTACATGTACATATACGTGCATAGCCTAAAATGTGATACTCAATTTACATGTACATATATGTGCATAGCCTAAATGTGGTACTCAATTTACATGTACATATACGTGCATAGCCTAAAATGTGATACTCAATTTACATGTACATATATGTGCATAGCCTAAATGTGGTACTCAATTTACATGTACATATATGTGCATAGCCTAAATGTGGTACTCAATTTACATGCATGTACATATATGTGCATAGCCTAAATGTGGTACTCAATTTACATGCATGTACATATATGTGCATAGCCTAAATGTGGTACTCAATTTACATGTACATATATGTGTATAGCCTAAAATGTGATACTCAATTTACATGTACATATATGTACATAACCTAAATGTGGTACTCAATTTACAATTTATTGATGTGGATGCGAGGTGTGAATGACGGATAGATGGCCAACATGTCAAACATTAATTTAGTTACTAGTATTATATAATTATAACAATATGGTATCTTGCTATGAAATTCAGTATATGTTCTTATTAATGACTTGTGCATGTTCCTTAGGTCATTTAATATTTCTCCAAATATGCACATGCATATATCCAACTAATTAGAAATAAACTCACTATGTTCCCTTATAATAGGGCACTCTACCACCCGGCGTGTATTCCCGTATCGGAGGCGGCGTACATCATCTTGGAGAGTTCCAAATCTCACCGACAGACACAGAAACCGTGGATCCAGGATGGGCAATTGTTATAGAAACGGTATTGACAACAGTTCTAGTGTTTACAGTGATAATGGCGGCTGTGAACCCAAAGACCAAATCAAATCTAGCCCCTCTTGCAATTGGGTTTGCAGTGGCCGTGGACATCATGGCAGGGTATGTATAATGTATATATATCACTAACCCAACACTGGCATTTTCTTCAGAAAAAATGTGTATTAATACAGACTTGGAACGTAAGTTTGAATGTTTGGAGCTCAGTCAAAACAATGGTCTCCACGTGGTATGACAGGAAGTATGACGGAACTATGTCTGGTCTGGTTCCGGTGGTCACCTGCGATCGAAGTAGTCTGACACGTTACACATTATGGTCTGGTTCCGTTGGTCACCTGCGATCGAAGTAGTCCGACACGTCAAACATTATGGTCTGGTTCCGTTGTGCGATCGAAGAAGTCTGACACGTTACAGAGTGTGGTCTGGTTCCGTTGGTCACCTGCGATCGAAGTAGTCCGAGACGTCAACCATTATGGTCTGGTTCGGAGGTAAACTGCGCCAGTCTTATGTTTGGACTGCATCCGCACAAAACCTGGCTGACAAGTGAGCTGTTTAGACTGTATCTGATTCATACATTTCTCACCAAGTACTAAGCTATATAGACTGTATCTGGTTCAAACATTGCTGACCAAGTACTAAGCTATATAGACTGTATCTGATTCATACATTTCTCACCAAGTACTAAGCTATATAGACTGTGTCTGGTTCATACATTGCTGACCAAGTACTAAGCTATATAGACTGTATCTGGTTCAAACATTGCTGACCAAGTACTAAGCTATATAGACTGTATCTGGTTCAAACATTTCTGACCAAGTACTAAGCTATATAGACTGTGTCTGGTTCAATTACTGCTGACCAAGTACTAAGCTATATAGACTGTATCTAGTTCAAACATTGCTGACCAAGTACTAAGCTATATAGACTGTGTCTGGTTCAAACATTTCTGACCAAGTACTAAGCTATATAGACTGTATCTGGTTCAATTACTGCTGACCAAGTACTAAGCTATATAGACTGTGTCTGGTTCAATTACTGCTGACCAAGTACTAAGCTATATAGACTGTATCTGGTTCAAACATTGCTGACCAAGTACTAAGCTATATACATGTAGAATGTCTGTATCATTGCACTATCCTCCAAAAATCTAAAATGACTAATCTCTTCAGGAGGCGTCGCTCATATGGGCAACCGGTAGCGACGATAAATAAACGTAAAACACACACCATCAGTGATGATAAGGTACAGTGGTATACAAGTCAACGACCATAACCACTTGACCACGGAAGCGGACGGGTACGTCGCTAAGACAGACCTGGAGGTTATATAACGTTTCTCCACTATCAAACTAAATCTGAAGCTTTCCGATTAGATAAAATTCAGACTCAACCAATCATATCGCGTGAGCTTGGGATCAGAGAAATGGTTTATAACCTCCGACACAGGTTTTATTTAATTGTAAGAAGAACATAACACTTAATGTACATTGTCATATTCAGGGGCCAGTTAACGGGAGCTTCTATGAATCCAGCAAGAGCAATCGGACCTGCCATTGCTGCGAGTGCGGTTCTGCATGATGCCTGGGCGTATCACTATATTTATTGGATAGGTCCGTTCCTCGGTGCCATTATAGCAGCCTTATTATATAAGTAAGTATGACGTTTATAAATCGGTGCATGTTCCATGGGTTGGAAAATTGTGCACATATACCGGTATAGCTTGGAGGATTGGGTACATATACTAATATAATATGGAGGATTGGGTACATTTACCAGTATAACGTGGAGGATTGGGTACATTAACCAGTACAACGTGGAGGATTGGGTACATATACTGGTATAGCGTGGAGGATTGGGTACATATACTGGTATAGCGTGGAGGATTGGGTGCATATACCGGTATAGCGTGGAGGATTGGGTACACATACCGGTATAGCGTGGAGGATTGGGTACATATACCGGTATAGCGTGGAGGATTGGGTACATATACCGGTATAGCGTGGAGGAGTGGGTACATATACCGGTATAGCGTGGAGGATTGGGTACATATACCGGTATAGCGTGGAGGAGTGGGTACATATACCGGTATAGAGTGGAGGAGTGGGTACATATACCGGTATAGCGTGGAGGATTGGGTACATATACCGGTATAGCATGGAGGATTGGGTACACATACCGGTATAGCGTGGAGGATTGGGTACATATACCGGTATAGCGTGGAGGAGTGGGTACATATACCGGTATAATATGACTTACATAGTAAAACATCATCTTCTCAGAAACCACACTGTCAAGAGCTTTGATAGTTTGCATGTATGTAGCGTCACCTGATGAACCATTACTAAGTTTGCTCAAATGATGATCATAATTGGGGTCGCATAGTTTAATTCCCAGATCTTTGATATTTTGCACCTTGTGGGTCACTACCAAGTGTGCCCAAATGATGTTGGGGTCGTTATTGATTATATTCAAAATTAATTCTGCTCAGAAACCACAATTCCCTGAGCTTTGATTGCTTGCATGCACAGTAAAACATGTGCTACCAGTAACCACCTGCCTTAAACAATTAGACAGCTCTTGCAATTATAAGTATCTGACAATATGCCATTTTCCTCATATTAAAGTTATATGATAAGCTACATTTCTTTTCAAACAACTTAGACAGGATGATTCTCTTCCCAAAATAATATGGCAGTAATCATTAGTTCACTACTGGGAACATGTTTGCTTATGTAGATGTTCATATACAGTGTTCTTTCCCACTTCAGTACAAGTTTTATATACAGACACCACATAGTTTAGGTTACCATCTCTTTATATGTTTTCCTGCGATTGTTGTCCGAACCATATTTTCACTACTTGAAGATAAACAGATACCAAGCTAATTTGCTAATGCACATGTAAGGATAGCTGTTTGTCGTATACCAAACCATGATTGCTGGGACCTTGAGCTTTACAGCATATATCACATCCATCAGCAAATGCTCTGTCTGGGATATATTTCCTATACCATTTGACATCGAGATACCAAATGAGCTATGTGGATACGTCTAGGGATGTCTGTGTTTCTACTATAATGGGAGAGCTGTTAGAATAATATCAAATGCATTTGAAATACCTAATAGTTTTTAAAATGAATGTGCAAACCTCCAGAATTCGAGTATGTTGTGTAGCACTTTCAGCTTTTCAGCTCATGTGAGCGATCCATGGCATACGAGTACATGACCCTCTTGTTTAAAAATCAATCTGCGTGTGTTGTTGTATGAACGCTTCACGGTAACGACGACTAGCTGTACAGTTATTTCCCGTGTTCTATGGTAGTATATATTTGCATAACCGCAATTTGAGACTTTCTGAGTTTGATCAATGTTGCTTGAATTAGTCTCCCTTTATACGTTATTATTTACAATTACAGGAAATGGATCTCTAAACATTTACGCAAGTAATATGTAATAGGGCATTTGTAACAGTTAAGAAGTCAACTCTAAAACTCGTTTATTGTATTGAAGTTATTTTATGGGACGTGTGACACGCACAATGTTGACATAGTTCTCGTTTGTTCTTGATTTCAGATTTCTATTTGCAAGCCCAAATAAACGGTGGATCGCAAGGAGTGATGAATTGTGAATAAAGGCAGATACAGATGTGCAAGTATGTCACATCTCGGGACAAATTAACCAGTGAAATAAGCATCATTCGCAAATATCGAAATATTATGTGTTATGTATGTGGCTGAAATTATACTTTGTAGGTCTACAGCAGACTTACATTTCCTTCACCGCCTGGACGCCATTTCCTTCACCGCCTGGACAACATAAAGTGATATGTATTGTTGTCCACACCCATGTGATCTTGTTATATATGTTTTCCCCGAGACGATTTTGGATATTTTTTTATTTATTTAAGTTTATTTAACGTCGCTACCGGTTTCCCATTTAAGCGACAGGCAGTTTACCTAACAACACCTTTCCTGGGCAGGTCCAGCGGTTAACCAGTAGACTCCCTTGGTGCACCAACCTCCGTAATAAACTGCCAACTTTTTTCATATAAATGAGACACGATCTGATCGGGGCTCGAACCCGTGACGATCAGAGATGATAGGTTACAGTGGTATACAAGCGATTTTAGATATTTTATATAGATTTATTATATATTTTTTCCATGACCAAATTCTCAGAGTTGATATACACGATGTAACCGGTACGCCACTATAAGCACGTTTCATGATATCTACACGAATATGTGTCATCCTTCTATCCATCTTCCTGTAGTCCTCGCGGGGGTGTTGTCATATTCCATCTATAATGTCTATTCCAGTAATTTATTTTGACTTCAACCCATTATTTAATAAATTATGCGGGAATTTCCCCGGACTGTTTAAGCATGCGCTGCTTTCAATGACAAGGTTTACTGAGCTTCTTGGAAGTGGACTACATGATGCGTCCAGGTATTATCTGCAAGGACGTTCCCGCTAGGACACAGACTGACAGTATCACAAGATATATCACTGACTACTTCTCCACTGGATATATCACTGACTACTTCTCCACTGGATATATCACTGACTACTTCTCCACAGTATATATCACTGACTACTTCTCCACTAGATATATCACTGACTACTTCTCCACAGGATATAACACTGACTACTTCTCCACAGGATATATCACTGACTACTTCTCCACAGGATATATCACTGACTACTTCTCCACAGGATATATCACTGACTACTTCTCCACAGGATATATCACTGACTACCTCTCCACTGGATATATCACTGACTACTTCTCCACTGGATATATCACTGACTACATCTCCACAGGATATATCACTGACTACTTCTCCACAGGATATATCACTGACTACTTCTCCACAGGATATATCACTGACTACTTCTCCACAGGATATATCACTGACTACCTCTCCACTGGATATATCACTGACTACTTCTCCACTGGATATATCACTGACTACATCTCCACAGTATATATCACTGACTACTTCTCCACAGGATATATCACTGACTACTTCTCCACAGGATATATCACTGACTACTTCTCCACAGGATATATCACTGACTACTTCTCCACAGGATATATCACTGACTACATCTCCACAGTATATATCACTGACTACTTCTCCACTAGATATATCACTGACTATTTCTCCACAGGATATATCACTGACTACTTCTCCACAGGATATATCACTGACTACATCTCTACTGGATATATCACTGATTACTTCTCCACAGGATATATCACTGACTACTTCTCCACTAGATATATCACTGACTACTTCTCCACAGGATATATCACTGACTACTTCTCCACAGGATATATCACTGACTACTTCTCCACAGGATATATCACTGATTACTTCTCCACTGGATATATCACTGACTACTTCTCCACTTTATATATCACTGACTACTTCTCCACAGGATATATCACTGACTACTTCTCCACATGATATATCACTGACTACTTCTCCACAGGATATATCACTGACTACCTCTCCACAGGATATATCACTGACTACATCTCCACAGTATATATCACTGACTACTTCTCCACAGGATATATCACTGACTACTTCTCCACAGGATATATCACTGACTACTTCTACACAGGATATATCACTGACTACATCTCCACAGTATATATCACTGACTACTTCTCCACTAGATATATCACTGACTACTTCTCCACAGGATATATCACTGACTACTTCTCCACTAGATATATCACTGATTACTTCTCCACTGGATATATCACTGACTACTTCTCCACAGGATATATCACTGACTACTTCTCCACATGATATATCACTGACTACTTCTCCACAGGATATATCACTGACTACTTCTCCACAGGATATATCACTGACTACTTCTCCACTGTATATATCACTGACTACTTCTCCACAGGATATATCACTGACTACTTCTCCACTGGATATATCACTGACTACATCTCCACAGGATATATCACTGACTACTTCTCCACAGGATATATCAGTGACTACTTCTCCACAGGATATATCACTGACTACTTCTCCACTGGATATATCACTGACTACTTCTCCACAGGATATATCACTGACTACCTCTCCACTGGATATATCACTGACTACTTCTCCACTAGATATATCACTGACTACTTCTCCACAGGATATATCACTGACTACTTCTCCACAGGATATATCACTGACTACTTCTCCACTGGATATATCACTGACTACTTCTCCACAGGATATATCACTGACTACTTCTCCACAGGATATATCACTGACTACTTCTCCACTGGATATATCACTGACTACTTCTCCACAGGATATATCACTGACTACCTCTCCACTGGATATATCACTGACTACTTCTCCACTGGATATATCACTGACTACTTCTCCACAGGATATATCACTGACTACTTCTCCACAGGATATATCACTGACTACTTCTCCACAGGATATATCACTGACTACCTCTCCACTGGATATATCACTGACTACTTCTCCACAGGATATATCACTGACTACTTCTCCACAGGATATATCACTGACTACTTCTCCACTGGATATATGAACATTATTGATCGTCACTTCTTATAATGGTAGTCTGCTAATTAATTACAAGTCTATTACTGAAGCACCTATTATAGCTTCATTCTAAAACTATGTAGTTTTATGTTGTACCTTACAATGATACAGTCTATAGCTATTTACATGTATATAGTACAAATGAAAACTCGTGATTCATGAATATTATCTCCAGAAATCCACAAGCCAGTCCATAAATGTACTACCCCACCACAGATCTAGATTAATGAAGTATTACAGGTATGGCCTTATTGGCATCTATCAAAAAAGTACTAGCATCAATATATTTGCCCCAAATAATATATGTAGCACTAATTCACAGATTAACACAAGTTTCTGGTGGTTATGTGATATAATCCGCTAGTTAGTATGCAATAGTATGCATTCATGCACGTGTAATACACAGTATACGTACGACCTGGGCCCAAGCGTATAAAACTGTTCTCAGATCTCAAACTCGATTGTAAGTAATTTGATTGGTTGAGCCTTTAATATGGCCCCAGTAGACAGAGCAGGTGAGATATACCAACAATCCACTAACATCCCCCCAGTAGACAGGTCAGTTGAGAGATACCCACATTCCAGTAGAGAGAGCAGGTGAGAGATACCCACATTCCAGTAGACAGAGCAGGTGAGAGATACCCACATTCCAGTAGACAGGTCAGTTGAGAGATACCCACATTCCAGTAGACAGAGCAGGTGAGAGATACCAACATTCCAGTAGACCGAGCAGGTGAGATATACCCACATTCCAGTAGACAGGTCAGTTGAGAGATACCCACATTCCAGTAGACATGGCAGGTGAGAGATACCCACATTCCAGTAGACATGGCAGGTGAGAGATACCCACATTCCAGTAGACAGGTCAGTTGAGAGATACCCACATTCCAGTAGACAGAGCAGGTGAGAGATACCCACATTCCAGTAGACAGAGCAGGTGAGAGATACCCACATTCCAGTAGACAGGTCAGTTGAGAGATACCCACATTCCAGTAGACAGAGCAGGTGAGAGATACCCACATTCCAGTAGACAGAGCAGGTGAGAGATACCCACATTCCAGTAGACAGAGCAGGTGAGAGATACTCACATTCCAGTAGACATGGCAGGTGAGAGATACCCACATTCCAGTAGACAGGTAAGTTGAAAGATACCCACATTCCAGTAGACAGAGCAGGTGAGAGATACCCACATTCCAGTAGACATGGCAGGTGAGAGATACCCACATTCCAGTAGACATGGCAGGTGAGAGATACCCACATTCCAGTAGACAGAGCAGGTGAGAGATACCCACATTCCAGTAGACATGGCAGGTGAGAGATACCCACATTCCAGTAGACATGGCAGGTGAGAGATACCCACATTCCAGTAGACATGGCAGGTGAGAGATACCCACATTCCAGTAGACATGGCAGGTGAGAGATACCCACATTCCAGTAGACAGGTCAGTTGAAAGATACCCACATTCCAGTAGACAGAGCAGGTGAGATATACCAACATTCCAGTAGACCGAGCAGGTGAGAGATACCCACATTCCAGTAGACAGAGCAGGTGATAGATACCCACATTACAGTAGACAGAGCAGGTGAGAGATAGTACCCACATTCCAGTAGACAGAGCAGGTGAGAGATACCCACATTCTACTGACATGGCCCCTGTATGCAGAGCATGAGAGAGATACCCACATTCTACTGACATGGCCCCTGTATGCAGAGCAAGAGAAACAAACACACGTTCTACTGACATGGCCCCTGTATGCAGAGCAAGAGAGAGATACCCACATTCTACTGACATGGCCTCTGTATACAGAGCATGAGAGAGATACCCACATTCTACTGGCATGGCTCCTGTATGCAGAGCATGAGAGAGATACCCACATTCTACTGACATGGATCCTGTATGCAGAGCATGAGAGAGATACCCACATTCTACTGACATGGCACCTGTATACAGAGCATGAGAGAAATACACACATTCTACTGACATGACCCCTGTATGCAGAGCATGAGAGAGATACCCACATTCTACTGACATGGCCCCTGTATGCAAAGCATGAGAGATATACCCACATTCTACTGACATGGCCCCTGTAGGCAGGGCATGAGAGATATACCCACATTCTACTGGCATGGACCATGTATGCAGAGCAAGAGAGAGATACCCACATTCTACTGACATGGCCAAGGTATGCAGAACAAGATAGAGATACTGTGCAAAAAACAGCTATTTTGCACACTATACTAAGTATTGTGATTGTCTAATGTATATATTATAAATATTCGCGCCTTAAATCAACAAGCTATTTAGGCGCGCAAAAAGATGATTACATGAGATATTAATTTGTGTATCGCTAATTTATCTTACCGCGAGAAATTATGTAATAGTTGTCGGTTTCGTTTGATGAGGCGCCAATATGTCTGGCTGTTTCGTTAAAGTTACGATTTTGATTGCGTAAGGTAACAGGTGGTCAGCGCCACGCTGTCTGACTTAAATGTATATAATTCCGAGTAATTGTGATGAGAAATTAGAACACAATAGGCTGTCCTTATGCAAGGATTGATTGTGTATCTCAAATAGAAAACAATTACTGTTTCTATGACGCTAAAGGCGAGATGCCTTAATGTATATTAATTTAATATACTTATAAAGCGAACTATAAACTGAACTTAAGTGTTATGGACACAGTGAATAGCGATTGATTAACTAGCACCGTATGTCTTAAATAGAATACGTGAAAGCTAAGATACATGATGAGATGTTATCTGTATATTAATTTGAATATACTTATAACACGAACTTAAGTGATACGAACATTTTGAATAGCGATGGATTAAATAGCACCGTATGTCTTGCATAGAATACGTGATAGATGATATGATATAGATAAGAGATACAAATTATCTCTAAAATATAGCGGTAATAAATTGATACCAGAACAGTTCGGAGAGATATTGAATTTACCAGAAGACGCGAGCGGCTGATCTAATTAGACAGTTTAATTGAGATAACCTTGATTGTATATTGAAGATTAAAAATGTAATCCAATTATCGACAGGATGGTGATCTAATAAAGACACTAGAAATTAATGAGGCTTGAAGTGATTATGATATAGATAATAAATCATAGATTCACGGGACTTAAATATATGAAATAGAAGATATACCAGACGACCAGTAAAATAGATAGAAAAAGAACATTGTGTTACGTGGTTATTGTATTGATAGAGAAATGAAATATACCCCTAGACAACCGACCAGAGATGTTATATAGCTTAAACCTTGGAAAGAGCCGTAAATAGATCAGACGGAAAGTAAGAGCAGACGAGGGGGGACGCCACAATACAGAGCATGAGAGAGATACCCACATTCTACTGACATGGCCCCTGTCTGCAGAGCATGAGAGAGATACCCACATTCTACTGACATGGCCCCTGTATGCAGAGCATGAGAGAGATACCCACATTCTACTGACATGGCCCCTGTATACAGAGCATGAGAGAGATACCACATTCTACTGACATGGCCCCTGTATACAGAACAAGAGAGAGATACCCACATTCTACTGGCATGGCCCCTGTATGCAGAGCATGAGAGAGATACCCACATTCTAATGACATGGCCCCTGTATACAGAGCATGAGAGAGATACCACATTCTACTGACATGGCCTCTGTATACAGAACAAGAGAGAGATACCCACATTCTACTGACATGGCCCCTGTATGCAGAGCATGAGAGAGATACCCACATTCTACTGACATGGCCCCTGTATACAGAGCATGAGAGAGATACCACATTCTACTGACATGGCCCCTGTATACAGAGCATGAGAGAGATAACCACATTCTACTGACATGGCCCCTGTATACAGAGCATGAGAGAGATACCCACATTCTGCTGAAATGGCTACTGTATACAGAGCATGAGAGAGATACCCACATTCTACTGACATGGCCCCTGTATACAGAGCATGAGAGAGATACCCACATTCTGCTAACATGGCTCCTGTATACAGAGCATGAGAGAGATACACACATTCTACTGACATGGCCCCCCCCCTGTATGCAGAGCATGAGAGAGATACCCACATTCTACTGACATGGCCCCTGTATGCAAAGCATTAGAGAGTTACCCACATTCTACTGACATGGCACCTGTATGCAGAGCATGAGAGAGATACCCACGTTCTACTGACATGGCCCATGTATGCAGAGCATGAGGGAAATATCCACATTCTACTGACATGGCCCCTGAATACAGAGCATGAGAGAGATACCCACATTCTGCTGACATGGCTCCTGTATGCAGAGCATGAGAGAGATACCCACATTCTACTGACATGGCCCCTGTATGCAGAGCATGAGAGAGATACCCAAATTCTACTGACATGGCCCCTGTATGCAGAGCATGAGAGAGATACCCACATTCTACTGACATGACCCCTGTATGCAGAGCAAGAGAGAGATACCCACATTCTACTGACATGGCCCCTGTATGCAGAGCATGAGAGAGATACCCACATTCTACTGACATGGCCCCTGTATGCAGAGCATGAGAGAGATACCCACATTCTACTGACATGGCCCCTGTATGCAGAGCATGAGAGAGATACCCACATTCTACTGATATGGCACCTGTATGCCGAGCAAGAGAGAGATACCCACATTCTACTGACATGGCCCATGTATGCAGAGCATGAGAGAGATACCCACATTCTACTGACATGGCCCCTGTATGCAGAGCATGAGAGAGATCCCCACGTTCTATTGTCATGGCCCCTGTATGCAGAGCATGAGAGAGATACCCACATTCTACTGACATGGCCCCTGAATGCAGAGCAAGACAGAGATACCTACATTCTACTGACATGGCCCCTGTATGCAGAGCATGAGAGAGATACCCACATTCTACTGACATGACCCCTGTATGCAGAGCATGAGAGAGATACCCACATTCTACTGACATGGCCCCTGTATGCAGAGCATGAGAGAGATACCCACATTCTACTGACATGGCCCCTGTATGCAGAGCATAATAGAGATACCCACATTCTACTGACATGGCCCCTGTATGCAGAGCATGAGAGAGATCCCCACGTTCTATTGTCATGGCCCCTGTATGCAGAGCATGAGAGAGATACCCACATTCTACTGACATGGCCCCTGAATGCAGAGCAAGACAGAGATACCTACATTCTACTGACATGGCCCCTGTATGCAGAGCATGAGAGAGATACCCACATTCTACTGACATGCCACCTGTATGCAGAGCAAGAGAGAGATACGCACATTCTACTGACATGGCCCCTGTATGCAGAGTAAGACAGATACACCCACGTTCTACTGACATGGCCCCTGTATGCAGAGCATGAGAGAGATACCCACATTCTACTGACATAGCACCTGTATGCAGAGCATGAGAGAGATACCCACATTCTACTGACATGGCCCCTGTATGCAGAGCATGAGAGAGATACCCACATTCTACTGACATTGCACCTGTATGCAGAGCATGCGAGAGATACCCTCATTCTACTAACATGGCCCCTGTATACAGAGCAAGAGAGAGATACCCACATTATACTGACATGGCCCCTGTATACAGAGCATGAGAGAGACACCCACATTCTACTGACATGGCCCCTGTATGCAGAGCATGAGAGAGATACGCACATTAAACTGACATGGCACCTGTATGCAGAGCATGAGAGAGATACCCACATTCTACTGACATGGCCGCTGTATGCAGAGCATGAGAGAGATACCCTCATTCTACTGACATGGCCCCTGTATGCACAGCATGGGGGATATACCCACATTCTACTGACATGGCCCCAGTATGCAGAGCATGAGATAGTTGCCCACATTCTACTGACAAGGCCCCTGTATGCAGAGCATGAGAGAGATACCCACATTCTACTGACATGGCCCCTGTATGCAGAGCATGAGAGAGATACCCACATCCTACTGACATGACCACTGTATGCAGAGCAAGAGAGAGATACCCACATTCTACTGACATGGCCCCAGTATGCAGAGCAAGAGAGAGATATCCACATTCTACTGACATGACCCCTGTATGACATAACCCCTGTATGCAGAGCAAGAGAGAGATACCCACATTCTACTGACATGGCCCCTGTATGTAGAGCATGAGAGAGATACCCACATTCTACTGACATGGCCCCTGTATGCAGAGCATGAGAGAGATACCCACATTCTACTGACATGGCACCTGTATGCAGAGCAAGACAGATATACCCACATTCTACTGACATGACCCCTGTATGCAGAGCATGAGAGAGATACCCACATTCTACTGACATGGCCCCTGTATGCAGAGCATGAGAGAGATACCAACATTCTACTGACATGACCACTGTATGCAGAGCAAGAGAGAGATATCCACATTCTACTGACATGGCCCCTGTATGACATGACCCCTGTATGCAGAGCATGAGAGAGATACCCACATTCTACTGACATGGCCCCTGTATGCAGAGCATGAGAGAGATACCCACATTCTACTGACATGGCACATGTATGCAGAGCATGAGAGAGATATCCACATTCTACTGACATGGCCCCTGTATGCAGAGCATGAGAGAGATACCCACATTCTACTGACATGGCCCCTGTATGCAGAGCATGAGAGAGATACCCACATTCTACTGACATGGCCTCTACATGCAGAGCAAGAGAGAGATACTCACTGTTTACTGACATGGCCCCTGTATGCAGAGCTTGAGAGAGATACCCACATTCTACTGACATAACACCTGTATGCAGAGCATGAGAGAGATACCCACATTATAATGACATGGCACCTGTATGCAGAGCAAGAGAGAGATACCCACATTCTACTGACATGGCCAAAGTATGCAGAGCAAGAGAGAGATACCCACATTCTACTGACATGGCCCCTGTATAGAGAGCATGAGAGAGATACCCACATTCTACTGACATTGCCCCTGTATGCAGAGCATGAGAGAGATACCCACATTCTACTGACATGGCCCCTGTATGCAGAGCATGAGAGAGATACCCACATTCTACTGACATGGCCCCAGTATGCAGAGCAAGAGAGAGATATCCACATTCTACTGACATGGCCCCTGTATGACATGACCCCTGTATGCAGAGCAAGAGAGAGATACCCACATTCTACTGACATGGCCCCTGTATGCAGAGCATGAGAGAGATACCCACATTCTACTGACATGGCCCCTGTATGCAGAGCATGAGAGAGATACCCACATTCTACTGACATGGCCCCTGTATGCAGAGCATGAGAGAGTTACCCACATTCTACTGACATGGCCCCTGTATGCAGAGCATGAGAGAGATACCCACATTCTACTGACTTGGCCCCTGTATGCAGAGCATGAGAGAGATACCCACATTCTATTGACATGACCCCTGTATGCAGAGCAAGAGAGCGATACCCACATTCTACTGACATGGCCCCTGTATGCAAAGCATGAGAGAGATACTCACATTCTACGGACATGACCCCTGTATGCAGAGCAAGAGAGAGATATCCACATTCTAATGACAAGGCCCCTGTATACAGACCATGAGAGAGATACCCACATTCTACTGACATGGCCCCTGTATGCAGAGCAAGACAGAGATACCCACATTCTACTGACATAGCACCTGTATGCAGAGCATGAGAGAGATACCCACATTATACTGACATGGCCCCTGTATGCAGAGCATGAGAGAGATACCCACATTCTACTGATATGGCACCTGTATGCAGAGCAAGAGAGAGATACCCACATTCTACTGACAGGGCCCCTGTATGCAGAGCAAGAGAGAGATACCCACATTCTACTGACATGGCCCCTGTATACAGAGCATGAGAGAGATACCCACATTCTACTGACATGGCCCCTGTATCCAGAGCATGAGAGAGATACCCACATTCTACTGAAATGGCCCCTGTATGCAGAGCATGAGAGATACGCACATTCTACTGATATGGCACCTGTATGCAGAGCAAGAGAGAGATACCCACATTATACTGACAGGGCCCCTGTATGCAGAGCCAGAGAGAGATACCCACATTCTACTGACATGGCCCCTGTATACAGAGCAAGAGAGAGATACCCACATTCTACTGACATGGCCCCTGTATACAGAGCATGAGAGAGACAACCACATTCTACTGACATGGCACCTGTATGCAGAGCAAGACAGATATACCCACATTCTACTGACATGACCCCTGTATGCAGAGCATGAGAGAGATACCCACATTCTACTGACATGACCCCTGTATGCAGAGCATGAGAGAGATACCCTCATTCTACTGACATGGCCCCTGTATACAGAGCAAGAGAGAGATACCCACATTCTATTGGCATGGCCCCTGTATACAGAGCATGAGAGAGACACCCACATTCTACTGACATGGCCCCTGTATCCAGAGCATGAGAGAGATACCCACATTCTACTGACATGGCCCCTGTATGCAGAGCATGAGAGAGATACGCACATTAAACTGACATGGCACCTGTATGCAGAGCATGAGAGAGATACCCACATTCTACTGACATGGCCGCTGTATGCAGAGCATGAGAGAGATACCCTCATTCTACTGACATGGCCCCTGTATGCACAGCATGGGGGATATACCCACATTCTACTGACATGGCCCCAGTATGCAGAGCATGAGATAGTTGCCCACATTCTACTGACAAGGCCCCTGTATGCAGAGCATGAGAGAGATACCCACATTCTACTGACATGGCCCTGTATGCAGAGCATGAGAGAGATACCCACATCCTACTGACATGACCACTGTATGCAGAGCAAGAGAGAGATACCCACATTCTACTGACATGGCCCCAGTATGCAGAGCAAGAGAGAGATATCCACATTCTACTGACATGACCCCTGTATGACATAACACCTGTATGCAGAGCATGAGAGAGATACCCTCATTCTACTGACATGGCCCCTGTATGCAGAGCATGAGAGAGATCCCCACATACTACTGACATGGCCCCTGTATACAGAGCATGAGAGAGATACCCACATTCTACTGACATGACCCCTGTATATAGAGCAAGAGAGAGATACCCACATTTTACTGATATGGCCCCTGTATGCAGAGCAAGAGAGAGATATCCACATTCTACTGACATGACCCCTGTATATAGAGCAAGAGAGAGATACCCACATTCTACTGATATGGCCCCTGTATGCAGAGCAAGAGAGAGATATCCACATTCTACTGACATGACCCCTGTATGACATGACCGCTGTATGCAGAGCATGAGAGAGATACCCACATTCTACTGACATGGCCCCTGTATGCAGAGCATGAGAGAGATACCCACATTCTACTGACATGGCACATGTATGCAGAGCATGAGAGAGATATCCACATTCTACTGACATGGCCCCTGTATGCAGAGCATGAGAGAGAATACCCACATTCTACTGACATGGCCCTGTATGCAGAGCATGAGAGAGATACCCAATTCTATGACATGGCCTCTACATGCAGAGCAAGAGAGAGATACTCACTTTTTACTGACATGGCCCCTGTATGCAGAGCTTGAGAGAGATACCCACATTCTACTGACATAACACCTGTATGCAGAGCATGAGAGAGATACCCACATTCTAATGACATGGCACCTGTATGCAGAGCAAGAGAGAGATACCCACATTCTACTGACATGGCCAAAGTATGCAGAGCAAGAGAGAGATACCCACATTCTACTGACATGGCCCCTGTATCCAGAGCATGAGAGAGATACCCACATTCTACTGACATGGCCCCTGTATGCAGAGCATGAGAGAGATACCCACATTCTACTGACATGGCCTCTGTATGCAGAGCATGATAGAGATACCCACATTCTACTGACATGGCCCCTGTATGCAGAGCATGAGAGAGTTACCCACATTCTACTGACATGGCCCCTGTATGCAGAGCATGAGAGAGATACCCACATTCAACTGATATGGCCCCTGTATGCAGAGCAAGAGAGAGATACCCACATTCTACTGGCATGGCCCCTGTATGCAGAGCAAGAGAGCGATACCCACATTCTACAGACATGGCCCCTGTATGCAGAGCATGAGAGAGACACTCACATTCTACTGACATGACCCCTGTATGCAGAGCAAGAGAGAGATACCCACATTCTACTGACATGGCACCTGTATGCAGAGCATGAGGGAGATACCCACATTCTACTGACATGACCCCAGTATGCAGAGCATGTGAGAGATATCCACATTCTACTGACATGGCCCCTGTATACAGAGCATGAGAGAGATACCCACATTCTACTGACATGGCCCCTGTATGCAGAGCATGATAGAGATACCCACATTCTACTGACATAGCACCTGTATGCAGAGCATAAGAGAGATTCCCACATTATACTGATATGGCCCCTGTATGCAGAGCATGAGAGAGATACCCACATTCTACTGATATGGCACCTGTATGCAGAGCAAGAGAGAGATATCCACATTCTACTGACAGGGTCCCTGTATGCAGAGCAAGAGAGAGATACCCACATTCTACTGACATGGCCCCTGTATGCAGAGCAAGAGAGAGATACCCACATTCTACTGACATGGCCACTGTATACAGAGCATGAGAGAGATACCCACATTCTACTGACAAGGCCCCTGTATCCAGAGCATGAGAGAGATACCCACATTCTACTGACATGGCCCCTGTATGCAGAGCATGAGAGAGATACCCACATTCTACTGACATGGCCCCTGTATGCAGAGCATGAGATAGATACCCACATTCTACACAGGGCCCCTGTATGCAGAGCCAAGAGAGATACCCACATTCTACTGACATGGCCCCTGTATACAGAGCAAGAGAGAGATACCACATTCTACTGACATGGCCCCTGTATACAGAGCATGAGAGAGACACCCACATTCTACTGACATGGCACCTGTATGCAGTTTCAAGACGATATACCCACAGTCTACTGACATGACCCCTGTATGCAGAGCATGAGAGAGATACCCACATTCTACTGACATGACCCCTGTATGCAGAGCATGAGGAGATACCCTCATTCTACTGACATGGCCCGTATGCAGAGCAAGAGAGAGATACCCACATTCTACTGACATGGCCCCTGTATGCAGAGCAAGAGAGCGATACCCACATTCTACTGACATGGCCCCTGTATGCAGAGCATGAGAGAGATACTCACATTCTACTGACATGACCCCTGTATGCAGAGCAAGAGAGAGAGATACCCACATTCTACTGACTTGGCCCCTGTATGCAGAGCATGAGAGAGATACTCACATTCTACTGACATGACCCCTGTATGCAGAGCAAGAGAGAGAGAGATACCCACATTCTACTGACATGGCCCCTGAATGCAGAGCATGAGAGAGATA
>CM026390.1:52395448-52470324 GCA_014843695.1 Archivesica marissinica
TGCCTCTATATATGTAAATTGATTTACCATTTTGAATATATAAGCATGCTTAATCTATTGTAGTACGTGACCACTACTAGTATATAATCAGTAATCTGGTGTGAACCGTTATCTAATGTTGGTAAAACTTGTGGCCCAAACCATTTGTATTGTCATGCTATGTATTGTATCTGTATGTGTATGACATATGTACTATTGATCTGCAATAACATATGATTCATAGATTTATGTATATGTAATTGTATCTGTATACGGTATGTATTATGCATAGATTTATGTATATGTAATTGTATCTGTATACGGTATGTATTATGCATAGATGTGTAATTGTATCTGTATACGGTATGTATTATGCATAGATGTGTAATTGTATCTGTATACGGTATGTATTATGCATAGATTTATGTATATGTAATTGTATCTGTATACGGTATGTATTATGCATAGATGTATGTATATGTAATTGTATCTGTATATGGTATGTATTATGCATAGATGTATGTATATGTAATTGTATCTGTATACGGTATGTATTATGCATAGATTTATGTATATGTAATTGTATCTGTATACGGTATGTATTATGCATAGATGTATGTATATGTAATTGTATCTGTATACGGTATGTATTATGCATAGATTTATGTATATGTAATTGTATCTGTATACGGTATGTATTATGCATAGATGTATGTATATGTAATTGTATCTGTATACGGTATGTATTATGCATAGATGTATGTATATGTAATTGTATCTGTATACGGTATGTATTATGCATAGATGTGTAATTGTATCTGTATACGGTATGTATTATGCATAGATGTGCAATTGTATCTGTATACGGTATGTATTATGCATAGATGTATGTATATGTAATTGTATCTGTATACGGTATGTATTATGCATAGATTTATGTATATGTAATTGTATCTGTATACGGTATGTATTATGCATAGATGTATGTATATGTAATTGTATCTGTATACGGTATGTATTATGCATAGATGTATGTATATGTAATTGTATCTGTATACGGTATGTATTATGCATAGATGTGTAATTGTATCTGTATACGGTATGTATTATGCATAGATGTATGTATATGTAATTGTATCTGTATACGGTATGTATTATGCATGGATGTGTAATTGTATCTGTATACGGTATGTATTATGCATAGATGTATGTATATGTAATTGTATCTGTATACGGTATTTATTATGCATAGATGTGTAATTGTATCTGTATACGGTATGTATTATGCATAGATTTATGTATATGTAAATGTATCTGTATACGGTATGTATTATGCATAGATGTGTAATTGTATCTGTATACGGTATGTATTATGCATAGATTTATGTATATGTAATTGTATCTGTATACGGTATGTATTATGCATAGATTTATGTATATGTAATTGTATCTGTATATGGTATGTATTATGCATAGATTTATGTATATGTAATTGTATCTGTATACGGTATGTATTATGCATAGATGTGTAATTGTATCTGTATACGGTATGTATTATGCATAGATGTATGTATATGTAATTGTATCTGTATATGGTATGTATTATGCATAGATTTATGTATATGTAATTGTATCTGTATATGGTATGTATTATGCATAGATTTATGTATATGTAATTGTATCTGTATACGGTATGTATTATGCATAGATTTATGTATATGTAATTGTATCTGTATACGGTATGTATTATGCATAGATGTATGTATATGTAATTGTATCTGTATACGGTATGTATTATGCATAGATGTATGTATATGTAATTGTATCTGTATACGGTATGTATTATGCATAGATGTATGTATATGTAATTGTATCTGTATACGGTATGTATTATGCATAGATTTATGTATATGTAATT
This sequence comes from Archivesica marissinica, assembly GCA_014843695.1. Taxonomy (NCBI): domain Eukaryota; kingdom Metazoa; phylum Mollusca; class Bivalvia; order Venerida; family Vesicomyidae; genus Archivesica; species Archivesica marissinica. Next base: position 52,397,346 of record CM026390.1, read on the forward strand.
GTATCTGTATACGGTATGTATTATGCATAGATGTATGTATATGTAATTGTATCTGTATACGGTATGTATTATGCATAGATTTATGTATATGTAATTGTATCTGTATACGGTATGTATTATGCATAGATGTATGTATATGTAATTGTATCTGTATACGGTATGTATTATGCATAGATGTGTAATTGTATCTGTATACGGTATGTATTATGCATAGATGTGCAATTGTATCTGTATACGGTATGTATTATGCATAGATGTATGTATATGTAATTGTATCTGTATACGGTATGTATTATGCATAGATTTATGTATATGTAATTGTATCTGTATACGGTATGTATTATGCATAGATGTATGTATATGTAATTGTATCTGTATATGGTATGTATTATGCATAGATGTGTAATTGTATCTGTATACGGTATGTATTATGCATAGATGTATGTATATGTAATTGTATCTGTATGGTATGTATTATGCATAGATGTATGTATATGTAATTGTATCTGTATACGGTATGTATTATGCATATATGTGTAATTGTATCTGTATACGGTATGTATTATGCATAGATGTGTAATTGTATCTGTATACGGTATTTATTATGCATAGATGTGTAATTGTATATGTATACGGTATGTATTATGCATAGATTTATGTATATGTAATTGTATCTGTATACGGTATGTATTATGCATAGATGTGTAATTGTATCTGTATACGGTATGTATTATGCATAGATTTATGTATATGTAATTGTATCTGTATATGGTATGTATTATGCATAGATTTATGTATATGTAATTGTATCTGTATATGGTATGTATTATGCATAGATTTATGTATATGTAATTGTATCTGTATACGGTATGTATTATGCATAGATGTGTAATTGTATCTGTATACGGTATGTATTATGCATAGATTTATGTATATGTAATTGTATCTATATACGGTATGTATTATGCATAGATGTATGTATATGTAATTGTATCTGTATATGGTATGTATTATGCATAGATTTATGTATATGTAATTGTATCTGTATATGGTATGTATTATGCATAGATTTATGTATATGTAATTGTATCTGTATACGGTATGTATTATGCATAGATGTATGTATATGTAATTGTATCTGTATACGGTATGTATTATGCATAGATTTATGTATATGTAATTGTATCTGTATACGGTATGTATTATGCATAGATGTATGTATATGTAATTGTATCTGTATACGGTATGTATTATGCATAGATGTGTAATTGTATCTGTATACGGTATGTATTATGCATAGATGTGTAATTGTATCTGTATACGGTATGTATTATGCATAGATGTGTAATTGTATCTGTATACGGTATGTATTATGCATAGATGTATGTATATGTAATTGTATCTGTATACGGTATGTATTATGCATAGATGTGTAATTGTATCTGTATACGGTATGTATTATGCATAGATGTATGTATATGTAATTGTATCTGTATACGGTATGTATTATGCATAGATGTGTAATTGTATCTGTATACGGTATGTATTATGCATAGATTTATGTATATGTAATTGTATCTGTATACGGTATGTATTATGCATAGATGTGTAATTGTATCTGTATACGGTATGTATTATGCATATATGTGTAATTGTATCTGTATACGGTATGTATTATGCATAGATGTATGTATATGTAATTGTATCTGTATACGGTATGTATTATGCATAGATGTATGTATATGTAATTGTATCTGTATACGGTATGTATTATGCATAGATTTATGCATATGTAATTGTATCTGTATACGGTATGTATTATGCATAGATGTATGTATATGTAATTGTATCTGTATACGGTATGTATTATGCATAGATGTGTAATTGTATCTGTATACGGTATGTATTATGCATAGATGTATGTATATGTAATTGTATCTGTATACGGTATGTATTATGCATAGATGTGTAATTGTATCTGTATACGGTATGTATTATGCATAGATTTATGTATATGTAATTGTATCTGTATACGGTATGTATTATGCATAGATGTGTAATTGTATCTGTATACGGTATGTATTATGCATAGATGTGCAATTGTATCTGTATACGGTATGTATTATGCATAGATGTATGTATATGTAATTGTATCTGTATATGGTATGTATTATGCATAGATGTATGTATATGTAATTGTATCTGTATACGGTATGTATTATGCATAGATGTATGTATATGTAATTGTATCTGTATACGGTATGTATTATGCATAGATTTATGTATATGTAATTGTATCTGTATACGGTATGTATTATGCATAAATGTGTAATTGTATCTGTATACGGTATGTATTATGCATAGATTTATGTATATGTAATTGTATCTTTATACGGTATGTATTATGCATAGATGTATGTATATGTAATTGTATCTGTATACGGTATGTATTATGCATAGATGTATGTATATGTAATTGTATCTGTATACGGTATGTATTATGCATAGATTTATGTATATGTAATTGTATCTGTATACGGTATGTATTATGCATAGATGTATGTATATGTAATTGTATCTGTATACGGTATGTATTATGCATAGATGTATGTATATGTAATTGTATCTGTATACGGTATGTATTATGCATAGATGTGTAATTGTATCTGTATACGGTATGTATTATGCATAGATGTGCAATTGTATCTGTATACGGTATGTATTATGCATAGATGTATGTATATGTAATTGTATCTGTATACGGTATGTATTATGCATAGATTTATGTATATGTAATTGTATCTGTATACGGTATGTATTATGCATAGATGTATTTATATGTAATTGTATCTGTATACGGTATGTATTATGCATAGATGTATTTATATGTAATTGTATCTGTATATGGTATGTATTATGCATAGATGTGTAATTGTATCTGTATACGGTATGTATTATGCATAGATGTATGTATATGTAATTGTATCTGTATACGGTATGTATTATGCATGGATGTGTAATTGTATCTATATACGGTATGTATTATGCATAGATGTATGTATATGTAATTGTATCTGTATACGGTATTTATTATGCATAGATGTGTAATTGTATCTGTATACGGTATGTATTATGCATAGATTTATGTATATGTAATTGTATCTGTATACGGTATGTATTATGCATAGATGTGTAATTGTATCTGTATACGGTATGTATTATGCATATATGTGTAATTGTATCTGTATACGGTATGTATTATGCATAGATGTATGTATATGTAATTGTATCTGTATACGGTATGTATTATGCATAGATGTATGTATATGTAATTGTATCTGTATACGGTATGTATTATGCATAGATTTATGCATATGTAATTGTATCTGTATACGGTATGTATTATGCATAGATGTATGTATATGTAATTGTATCTGTATACGGTATGTATTATGCATAGCATAATAAGCGGTAAGTTTAGTATCTTCCCTCACCGTCATTTCATTATGGTTTTGTTAATCATATGTATATTTATCACATTTATCTTTATCCCGATATCTTTTACACATAGATTCATGGGCTATGTAATATAGTCGATATCACTGAGTTTCTTTTACGACACGTGTGTTGATTTTATTATATCGAACCTGCGATCCCTGGATTACCAGTGCAGCGTGTTACCACTGAGCTATATATCCGTCTGTAAGGGGGGGGGGGGTACTATTTATGGCAGTTCATAATTTATAGTCAAATCCGTCAAGGTATGAACACCGGTCTGGCATTGCAAGTCAACAGGATATTTGTAATGATATGTTATTATATTACATAGATGTCATGGACAAGTGATGAAACAGATAGTGTTGTGTTATTGCATGAACAGTATTATTGTGCTATTATGCAGCTGGAATATATGACGTATCGCAGCGCAATTTCTTACTTCTTTAATCTAAGCTGACATGTCTATATACTGGAATAGTGTATGTTTCTTGCATTTCGTTTCGGTAAGAATCTCCATATAATCCTGAAACTGACATTGACATTCCTTTATTATGGATGATCACGTACTTGCTCGCGCTACTAACTGATAAACACATTGATTGAACTAATATGCACATTGAATGTACTGATAAACACATTGATTGAACTGATAAATACATTGATTGAACTGATAAACACATTGATAGAACTGATAAACACACTGATTGAACTATTACACACATTGATTGAACTGATAAACACATTGATTGAACTGATAAACACATTGATTGAACTAATAAACACATTTATTGAACTGATACACACATTGATTGAACTGATAAACTCATTGGTTGAACTGATAAATACATTGATTGAATTGATAAACACATTGAGTAAACTGATAAACACATTGATTGAACTGATACACACATTGATTGAACTGATAAACTCATTGGTTGAACTGATAACACACATTGAGTGAACTGATAAACATATTGATTGAACTAATAAACACATTTATTGAACTGATAAATACATTGACTGAACTGATAAACACATTGACTGAACGATAAACACATTGATTGAACTTAAAAAAACATTGATTGAATTATTGATAAATACATTGATTGAACTAATACACACACTGATTGAACTGATAAACACACTGATTGAATTAATAAACACATTTATTGAACTGATAAACACATTGATTGAACTAATAAATACATGTATTGAACTGATAAACTCATTGATTGAACTAATACGCACATTGATTAAACTAATACACACAATGATTGAACTGATAAACACATCGATTGAACTAATAAACACATTGATTGAACTGATAAACACATTGATTGAACTAATAAACACATGTATTGGACTAATAAACACATTAGTCGAACTGATAAACAAATTGATTGATCTGATACACATATTGATTGAACTGATACACACATTGATTGAACTGATAAACACATTGATTGAACTAATACGCACATTGATTAAACTAATACACACATCGATTCAACTGATAAACACATTTATTGAACTGATACACACATTGATAGAACTGACAATTACATTGATTGAACTAAAAAAAATGAATTAGTGATACAGACATTGATTGAACTGATAAACACATTGATTGAACGATAAACACATTGATTGAACTAAAAATAACATTGATTGAATTATTGATAACCACATTGATTGAACTAATACACACACTGATTGAACTGATAAACACATTTATTGAACTGATAAACACATTGATTGAATTAATAAACACATTGATTGAACTGGAAAAAACATTGATTGAATTATTGATAAACACATTGATTGAACTGATAAACACATTGATTGAACTAATAAATACATTTATTGAACTGATAAACACATTGATTGAACTAATACGCACATTGATTAAACTAATACACACATTGATTGAACTGATAATCACATCGATTGAACTAATAAACACATTGATTGAACAGATAAACACATTGATTGAACTAATAAACACATTTATTGGACTAATAAACACATTGGTCGAAATGATAAACACATTGATTGAACTGATAAACACATTGATTTAACTGATACACACATTGATTGAACTAATACACACATTGATTGAACTGATAAACACATTGATTGAACTATTAAACAAATTGATAGAACTGATAAACACATTGATTGAACTGATACACACATTGGTTGAACTGATAAACTCATTGGTTGAACTGATAAATACATTGATTGAATTGATAAACACATTGAGTAAACTGATAAACACATTGATTGAACTGATACACACATTGATTGAACTGATAAATTCATTGGTTGAACTGATACACACATTGAGTGAACTGATAAACACATTGATATAACTGATAAACAAACTGATTGAACTATTAAACACATTGATTGAACTGATAAACACATTGATTGAACTGATAAACACATTGATTGAACTAATAAACACATTTATTGAACTGATACACACATTGATTGAACTGATAAACTAATTGGTTGAACTGATAAATACATTGATTGAATTGATAAACACATTGAGTAAACTGATAAACACATTGATTGAACTGATAAACACATTGATTGAACTAATAAATACATGTATTGAACTGATAAACACATTGATTGAACTAATACCCACATTGATTAAACTAATACACACATTGATTGAACTGATAAACACATCGATTGAACTAATAAACACATTGATTGAACTGATAAACACATTGATTGAACTGATAAACACATTGATTGAACTAATAAATACATGTATTGAACTGATAAACACATTGATTGAACTAATACCCACATTGATTAAACTAATACACACATTGATTGAACTGATAAACACATCGATTGAACTAATAAACACATTGATTGAACTGATAAACACATTGATTGAACTGATAAACACATTGATTGAACTAATAAATACATGTATTGAACTGATAAACACATTGATTGAACTAATACCCACATTGATTAAACTAATACACACATTGATTGAACTGATAAACACATCGATTGAACTAATAAACACATTGATTGAACTGATAAACACATTGATTGAACTAACAAACACATTTATTGGACTAATAAACATATTGGTCGAATTGATAAACACATTGATTTAACTGATGCACACATTGATTGAACTAATACAAACATTGATTGAACTAATAAACACATTTATTGGACTAATAAACACATTGGTCGAACTGATACACACATTGATTGAACTGATACACACATTGATTGAACTGATACACACATTGATTGAACCGATAAACACATTGATTGAACTAATACGCACATTGATTAAACTAATACACACATTGATTGAACTGATAAACACATCGATTGAACTAATAAACACATTGATTGAACTGATACACACATTGATTGAACTGATACACACATTGATTGAACCGATAAACACATTGATTGAACTAATACGCACATTGATTAAACTAATACACACATTGATTGAACTGAAAAACACATCGATTGAACTAATAAACACATTGATTGAACTGATAAACACATTGATTGAACTAACAAACACATTTATTGGACTAATAAACACATTGGTCGAATTGATAAACACATTGATTTAACTGATACACACATTGATTGAACTAATAAACACATTTATTGGACTAATAAACACATTGGTCGAACTGATACACACATTGATTGAACTGATACACACATTGATTGAATTAATACGCACATTGATTAAACTAATACACACATCGATTCAACTGATAAACACATTTATTGAACTAATACACACATTGATAGAACTGACAATTACATTGATTGAACTAAAAAAAATGAATTAGTGATACAGACATTGATTGAACTGATAAACACATTGATTGAACGATAAACACATTGATTGTACTAAAAATAACATTGATTGAATTATTGATAACCACATTGATTGAACTAATACACACACTGATTGAACTGATAAACACATTTATTGAACTGATAAACACATTGATTGAATTAATAAACACATTGATTGAACTGGAAAAAACATTGATTGAATTATTGATAAACACATTGATTGAACTGATAAACACATTGTTTGAACTAATAAATACATTTATTGAACTGATAAACACATTGATTGAACTAATACGCACATTGATTAAACTAATACACACATTGATTGAACTGATAAACACATCGATTGAACTAATAAACACATTGATTGAACAGATAAACACATTGATTGAACTAATAAACACATTTATTGGACTAATAAACACATTGGTCGAACTGATAAACAAATTGATTGAACTGATACACATATTGATTGAACTGATAAACACATTGATTGAACTAATACGCACATTGATTAAACTAATACACACATCGATTCAACTGATAAACACATTTATTGAACTGATACACACATTGATAGAACTGACAATTACATTGATTGAACTAAAAAAAATGAATTAGTGATACAGACATTGATTGAACTGATAAACACATTGATTGAACGATAAACACATTGATTGAACTAAAAATAACATTGATTGAATTATTGATAACCACATTGATTGAACTAATACACACACTGATTGAACTGATAAACACATTTATTGAACTGATAAACACATTGATTGAATTAATAAACACATTGATTGAACTGGAAAAAACATTGATTGAATTATTGATAAACACATTGATTGAACTGATAAACACATTGATTGAACTAATAAATACATTTATTGAACTGATAAACACATTGATTGAACTAATACGCACACTGATTGAACTGATAAACACATTGATTGAACTGATAAATTCATTGGTTGAACTGATACACACATTGAGTGAACTGATAAACACATTGATATAACTGATAAACAAACTGATTGAACTATTAAACACATTGATTGAACTGATAAACACATTGATTGAACTGATACACACATTGATTGAACTGATAAACTAATTGGTTGAACTGATACATACATTGATTGAATTGATAAACACATTGAGTAAACTGATAAACACATTGATTGAACTGATAAACACATTGATTGAACTAATAAATACATGTATTGAACTGATAAACACATTGATTGAACTAATACCCACATTGATTAAACTAATACACACATGGATTGAACTGATAAACACATCGATTGAACTAATAAACACATTGATTGAACTGATAAACACATTGATTGAACTAACAAACACATTTATTGGACTAATAAACACATTGGTCGAATTGATAAACAAATTGATTTAACTGATACACACATTGATTGAACTAATACAAACATTGATTTAACTAATAAACACATTTATTGGACTAATACACACATTGGTCGAACTGATACACACATTGATTGAACTGATACACACATTGATTGAACTGATACACACATTGATTGAACCGATAAACACATTGATTGAACTAATACGCACATTGATTAAACTAACACACACATTGATTAAACTAATACACACATCGATTCAACTGATAAACACATTTATTGAACTGATAAACACATTGATTGAACGATAAACACATTGATTGAACTAAAAAAAACATTGATTGAATTATTGATAAACACATTGATTGAACTAATACACACACTGATTGAACTGATAAACACATGTATTGAACTGATAAACACATTGATTGAATTAATAAACACATTTATTGAACTGATAAATACATTGATTGAACTGATAAACACATTGATTGAACTGATAAACACATTGATTGAACTGGGGGGGACATTGATTGAATTATTGATAAACACATTGATTGAACTGATAAACACATTGATTGAACTAATAAATACATTTATTGAACTGATAAACACATCGATTGAACTAATACGCACATTGATTAAACTAATACACACATTGATTGAACTGATAAACACATCGATTGAACTAATAAACACATTGATTGAACTAATAAACACATTTATTGGACTAATAAACACATTGGTGGAACTGATAAACACATTGATTAAACTGATAAACACATTGATTTAACTGATACACACATTGATTGAACTGATACACACATTGATTGAACTGATAAACTCATTGATTGAACTAATAAACACATTTATTGGACTAATAAACACATTGGTCGAACTGATACACACATTGATTGAACTGATACACACATTGATTGAACTGATACACACATTGATTGAACCGATAAACACATCGATTGAACTAATACGCACATTGATTAAACTAACACACACATTGATTAAACTAATACACACATCGATTCAACTGATAAACACATTTATTGAACTGATAAACACATTGATAGAACTGATAAATACATTGATTGAACTTTAAAAAATGAATTAGTGATACAGACATTGATTGAACTGATAAACACATTGATTGAACTGATAAACACATTGATTGAACGATAAACACATTGATTGAACTAAAAAAAACATTGATTGAATTATTGATAAACACATTGATTGAACTAATACACACACAGATTGAACTGATAAACACATTTATTGAACTGATAAACACATTGATTGAATTAATAAACACATTTATTGAACTGATAAATACATTGATTGAACTGATAAACACATTGATTGAACTGATAAACACATTGATTGAACTGGGGGGAAAATTGATTGAATTATTGATAAACACATTGATTGAACTGATAAACACATTGATTGAACTAATAAATACATTTATTGAACTGATAAACACCATCGATTGAAATAATACGCACATTGATTAAACTAATACACACATTGATTGAACTGATAAACACATCGATTGAACTAATAAACACATTGATTGAACTAATAAACACATTTATTGGACTAATAAACACATTGGTCGAACTGATAAACACATTGATTAAACTGATAAACACATTGATTTAACTGATACACACATTGATTGAACTGATACATACATTGATTGAACTGATAAACTCATTGGTTGAACTGATAAATACATTGATTGAATTGATAAACACATTGAGTAAACTGATAAACACATTGATTGAACTGATACACACATTGATTGAACTTATAAACTCATTGGTTGAACTGATACACACATTGAGTGAACTGATAAACACATTGATAGAACTGATCATCACACTGATTGAACTATTAAACACATTGATAGAACTGATAAACACATTGATTGAACTAATAAACACATTTATGGAACTGATACACACATTGATTGAACTGATAAACTCATTGGTTGAACTGATAAATACATTGATTGAATTGATAAACACATTGAGTAAACTGATAAACACATTGATTGAACTGATACACACATTGATTGAACTGATACACTCATTGGTTGAACTGATACACACATTGAGTGAACTGATAAACATATTGATTGAACTAATAAACACATTGATTGAACTGATAAATACATTGATTGAATTATTGATAAACACATTGATTGAACTAATACACACACTGATTGAACTGATAAATACATTGATTGAACTAAAAAAATGAATTAGTGATACAGACATTGATTGAACTGATAAACACATTGATTGAACGATAAACACATTGATTGAACTAAAAAAAACATTGATTGAATTATTGATAAACACATTGATTGAACTAATACACACACTGATTGAACTGATAAACACATTTATTGAACTGATAAACACATTGATTGAATTAATAAACACATTGATTGAACTGGGAAAAACATTGATTGAATTATTGATAAACACATTGATTGAACTAATAAACACATTTATTGAACTGTTAAATACATTGATTGAACTGATAAACACATTGATAGAATTATTGATAAACACATTGATTGAACTAATACACACACTGATTGAACTGATAAACACATTGATTGAATTAATAAACACATTTATTGAACTGATAAATACATTGATTGAACTGATAAACACATTGATTGAACTGATAAACACATTGATTGAACTGATAGACACATTGATTGAACTAATAAATACATGTATTGAACTGATAAACACATTGATTGAACTGATAAACACATTGATTGAACTAATACGCACATTGATTAAACTAATACGCACATTGATTAAACTAATACACACATCGATTCAACTGATAAACACATTTATTGAACTGATAAACACATTGATAGAACTGATAAATACATTGATTGAATTTAAAAAAATGAATTAGTGATACAGACATTGATTGAACTAATAAACATATTGATTGAACTGATAAACACATTGATTGAACGATAAACACATTGATTGAACTAAAAAAAACATTGATTGAATTATTGATAAACACATTGATTGAACTAATACATACACTGATTGAACTGATAAACACATTTATTGAACTGATAAACACATTGATTGAATTAATAAACACATTTATTGAACTGATAAATACATTGATTGACCTGATAAATACATTGATTGAACTGATAAACACATTGATTGAACTGGGAAAAACATTGATTGAATTATTGATAAACACATTGATTGAACTGATAAACAGATTGATTGATCTAATAAATACATTTATTGAACTGATAAACACATCGATTGAACTAATACACACATTGATTGAACTAATAAACACATCGATTGAACTAATAAACACATCGATTGAACTGATAAACACATTGATTGAACTAATAAACACATTTATTGGACTAATAAACACATTGGTCGAACTGATAAACACATTGATTGAACTGATAAACACATTGATTTAACTAATACACACATTGATTGAACTAATACACACATTGATTGAACTGATAAACACATTGATTGAATTAATAAACACATTTATTGGACTAATAAACACATTGGTCGAACTGATAAACACATTGATTGAACTGATAAAAACATTGATTGAACTGATACACACATTGATTGAACTGATAAACACATTGATTGAACTAATACGCACATTGATTAAACTAATACACACATCGATTCAACTGATAAACACATTTATTGAACTGATAAACACATTGATTATAAACACATTGATTGAACTGATAAACACATTGATTGAACTAATAAACACATTTATTGAACTGATAAATACATTGATTGAACTGATAAACACATTGATTGAATTGATAAACACATTGATTGAACTGATAAACACATTGATTTAACTGATACACATATTGATTGAACTAATACACACATTGATTGAACTGATAAAACACATTGATTGAACTATGAAACACATTGATAGAACTGATAAACACATTGATTGAACTAATAAACACATTGATTGAACTGATAAACACATTGATTGAACGATAAACACATTGATTGAACTAAAAAAAACATTGATTGAATTATTGATAAACACATTGATTGAACTAATACACACACTGATTGAACTGATAAACACATTTATTGAACTGATAAACTCATTGATTGAATTAATAAACACATTGATTGAACTGATAAATACATTGATTGAACTGATAAACACATTGATAGAATTATTGATAAACACATTGATTGAACTAATACACACACTGATTGAACTGATAAACACATTGATTGAACTGATAAATACATTGATTGAACTGATAAACACATTGATAGAATTATTGATAAACACATTGATTGAACTAATACACACACTGATTGAACTGATAAACACATTGATTGAACTGATAAACACATTGATTGAATTAATAAACACATTTATTGAACTGATAAATACATTGATTGAACTGATAAACACATTGATTGAACTGATAAACACATTGATTGAACTGATAAACACATTGATTGAACTAATAAATACATGTATTGAACTGATAAACACATTGATTGAACTGATAAACACATTGATTGAACTAATACGCACATTGATTAAACTAATACGCACATTGATTAAACTAATACACACATCGATTCAACTGATAAACACATTTATTGAACTGATAAACACATTGATTGAACTGATAAATACATTGATTGAACTAAAAAAATGAATTAGTGATACAGACATTGATTGAACTAATAAACATATTGATTGAACTGATAAACACATTGATTGAACGATAAACACATTGATTGAACTAAAAAAACATTGATTGAATTATTGATAAACACATTGGTTGAACTAATACACACACTGATTGAACTGATAAACACATTTATTGAATTAATAAACACATTTATTGAACTGATAAATACATTGATTGACCTGATAAATACATTGATTGAACTGATAAACACATTGATTGAACTGGGAAAAACATTGATTGAATTATTGATAAACACATTGAGTGAACTGATAAACACATTGATTGAATTAATAAATACATTTATTGAACTGATAAACACATCGATTGAACTAATACGCACATTGATTAAACTAATACACACATTGATTGAACTAATAAACACATCGATTGAACTAATAAACACATTGATTGAACTGATAAACACATTGATTGAACTAATAAACACATTTATTGGACTAATAAACACATTGGTCGAACTGATAAACACGTTGATTGAACTGATAAACACATTGATTTAACTAATACACACATTGATTGAACTAATACACACATTGATTGAACTGATAAACACATTGATTGAATTAATAAACACTTTTATTGGACTGATAAACACATTGATTGAATTGATAAACACATTGATTGAACAAATATTAACATATTTTGCTCTTTTCTGTATACTTTATATGTACATTAGTATGTTTGTTAGTTAGTTAGTTAGTTTGTTTGTGTGTTTGTTTGTTTGTGTGTTTGTTTGTTTGTTTGTTTGTTTGTTTGTTTGTTTGTTTGTTTGTTTGTTTGTTTGTTTGTTTGTTTGTTTGTTTGTTTGTTTGTTTGTTTGTTTGTTTGTTGAATGTGACGAAAGCTCGAAACGTGTTTAATTCTAAAAGTCTAGACAGTCTGTTCGTGGGAACCAACCCAGTATTTAGCAAAGAATAGATGGTTGTCAATGGGGAAAGTATGCATTTATATATGAACGTTTTATATGATATATGTGTACCTCTGGTGGTATTAGATAGTCTGCTATAAACCGTTCTTTATTCTCTTGGATTAGATGATGTTTGAAGGGCTGGTACAAGGCTACTCGCCAATATTCCGAGACATTGTCGCTAGTGTGCTTGACCCTGTGTTGTTGTCTGTCTGTACGTCGAGCCATCGTGGCTCGATGTCAAAGAGTCTAGCTAGCGACGGCCACCGCTTTCTCTTACAACGCACACATATACACCTGGATCGTTTCGCTTGCTCCTGATTCGAGACAGTACTACTTTCGACTATCCGGTCGCATCGAGGAGGTCACAATCTACAGTCTAAAATACGACAAGAAAATGAGTAGTATTAGTTTAAACGTTATTTATTTTACAACGATTGCGAAGCAAGTTTTAACAACTTATATTAATAGGTTGTATCTCACTTTCCCAACATTTTGAGTGTTGGGCTGTCTAGACAGTAAACTGTCTGATTTTCCAATTCAACTTTCACACATTTGCCCTACCTGTGTGGTAAGTATACTGCTGGGCTTGTGCAGGTGATCAGTATCAGACAAGATCAAATGAATCATACTTGATGATTGAATACTTGATTAATTAATATATTGTCAATAGTTTCATCAATTACAATTAGTGTTAACTACAGACATATGATTACAGTGATTACAGTGACTACATTTCACATTGATTGATTAATTAATTACAATTAGGTTTAAGTACAGGCAAGTGATTACAGTGACTAAATTTCACATTGATTGATTAATTAATTACATTTAGGTTTAAGTACAGGCAAGTGATTACAGTGACTAAATTTCACATTACTTGATTAATTAATTACAATTAGGTTTAAGTACAGGCAAGTGATTACAGTGACTAAATTTCACATTGATTGATTAATTAATTACAATTAGGTTTAAGTACAGGCAAGTGATTACAGTGACTAAATTTCACATTGATTGATTAATTAATTACAATTAGGTTTAAGTACAGGCAAGTGATTACAGTGACTAAATTTCACATTGATTGATTAATTAATTACAATTAGGTTTAAGTTCAGGCAAGTGATTACAGTGACTAAATTTCACATTGATTGATTAATTAATTACAATTAGGTTTAAGTACAGGCAAGTGATTACAGTGACTAAATTTCACATTGATTGATTAATTAATTACAATTAGGTTTAAGTACAGGCAAGTGATTACAGTGACTAAATTTCACATTGATTGATTAATTAATTACATTTAGGCTTAAGTACAGGCAAGTGATTACAGTGACTAAATTTCACATTACTTGATTAATTAATTACAATTATGTTTAAGTATAGATAAGTGATTACAGTGACTAAATTTCACATTACTTGATTAATTAATTACAATAAATGTGTGTACCTTAATTACATGTACTTGTAACTCTACTGTGAACGTGTATATATATTCCACCAAATTATGTTGCACTTCACAGACGGATCAATAGCCCAGTGGTAACACGCTGGACTGGTAATCCAGGGATCGCAGGTTCGATCCCCCGTCTAACCCTAATAAAATTAACAGTCTTTCAGATGGGATGTTAAACCGAGGTCTCGTGTCGGTGCTTTACACCGTGCACGTAAAAGAACCAGAGGAGATTCTGGAATGGGTCTCTGTCTGTATCATGCACTATCCTCCACAATCTAAAATAACTAATCTCTTCAGGAGGCGTCGCTCATATGGGCAACCGGTAGCGACGATAAATAAACGTAACTTATATTAAACACAATTGAACTGTACACGTGCATCATGGCAAATGCTCAAGTCGGAGTACGGTTTATAGAGAACAGTCGTGGATCTCAGACGCTGGTACACAATGAATATGTGTTCAGTTTGAAGACAAGAAGAGGCGATCGCAGCTACTGGAACTGTGTGAACCGGGATTGTGCAGCGAAGATCAACACACGGAATGGGATTCCAACTAAGATAATGGTGAATCACAACCACCCACATGACCCTGTCGGAGTTACAGCGAAACAAATGATGAGCAACATTCGGAAACGAGTGCGAGATATCATTGAGCCGATACCTGCCGACGATATGTTAGCCACTCTCCGAACACCAGAATGGGATGAGGATACAGAGGCTGTCGCGATCAAGTGAGAATACAGAGGCTGTCGCGATCTTCTATTCTGCTCGTCCTGCTGTGTACAGGTAAATGATGATTTTATTTTTCATTTTATAAAAATGCATACATAATCTAAGCGGTATGTTATTAGTCTGTTATCATTTGTATTTACAAAACAATGTTACAGTGAATAATATCCCATATATTTTATTCCATTTCAGACAAAGGGCGAAACTACAACCTACGTTACCGAAGGTTCGACAAGACGTGACGCTGGATGGAAAATGGACCGAGACGACGGCGGGCGATAAGTTCCTACTCACGGATGATGGGGAAGAAAACCGCATCATCGTGTTCGCTACGTTGGAGAACTTAATGGAACTCTCTCGAGCCGACATTTGGTATGTCGATGGGATCTTCTACTCAAGTCCATCATACTTCTACTTCTCAGGGCGCTGGTGATCGGCACAACATCGAACCCAAACCAGAAACTGTCATGATGGACTTCGAAGTTGCAGCGAAACAGTGAAGGGCTGCTTCTTCCATTATGCACAGTGGATCTGGAGGAAGGTTCAGTCATGTGGACTTAGTTTAAACATATTTTATTCGGATCAAATACATATATACATATATAAACACAATTTTTATACATTCGAACCGATATGGGTCGAGAAACAAGCTTAAAGCTTATATGAATCCCTTCCCATGTTGGAGTACGTTTAAATGGTACAAATTGCTTGGCGAATAGTAATGGCGAGTTTATGAGTTCAGTATATATAAATTGTAGAGAAACTATTGAATACAGCAGTGGCAAATGTTTGGACTTGATTTTGCTAAACGTCCGCATATATTTACAGCATCGCGTTATTGTAATTTTAATGTAGCAATAAGGGAACGTTAGATCCAAATATGTAAACTATCAAAAAAGAATCTGGTATTGTCACACGACGGGCCGGGACCAAAACGGAGAGAACCCCCACGTTCACCTAGGTATCGAAACGTTTTGTTGCTGCAATATAGCGCTGGACATTCAGGTAAAGTGTTGTGCTACAGTGTGTAGTGAGATGCTCATCACCAAACAAGAGATTGTTGAGTGTGGCAGCACATGTAAGGTTAGATAGGTGTTGTAGACGTTGATGATTGTACCTTGGGCAATGCAGAAGGAAGTGAGTGACTGATTCGATAGACCAGCATGCGCACAAGGGAGAGTCGATGATATTTTTCCTGTGAAGGTCGTAGCACAAAGAACTACATCCTAGTCGTAGTCGGGTGTGGAGTATCTGATTCCTTCTTGATCCAACATTGTATAACGGGGATTGTCTTTTCCTGTCTTTACTTAACATGTATTTGAAGGTTGCTACTGTATCGGCGTTCCGTGTCTCGTTTGGCAGCTAGTTCCATATTAGAATAGTTGATGGAATAAATGTAAAAGCATGGGATTGGGTATGTGCAGTTATAGGTTGAACCGCGGGTACGTGTCGAAGGTTATATAATTGGTCAGCTTGTTCTGGAATGAGATTGGAGAGGTAATGGGGACAACGACCAGTCTTCATTTTGTAGAAGAGGGTGAGCTTGTGATTGCTGCGTCTTTTGACTAGGGTATCCCAGGACTGGTCCGACAGAAGAGAGTTTATGTTGCAGAGATTAGTAGCTCCAGACACAATTCACGCTGCCTCGTTCTGTACGGACTCAATATCGTGTTTCAAGTCATTACTGCAGTTGTCCCACACGACGTTAGCGTATTCTAGAAGAGGTCGAATGTAGGCAAGATACATGCGCTCTAGACAGAAACGGATAAGAAGGAATGTAATGATCTGAGAATTCCGATGCGCTGCCAAGACTTGTTAACAAGCTCAGATATAGAGAGATAGGGCGATAGTTTGAGAGTTTCGATGGATCAGATTTTTTAAATATAGGGCATATGTTGGCTAGTTTCCAATGAGAAGGAAATGTGGATTTCGTAAGTAGCTTGGCGAAGTAGACAGAGAGTGGTACAGCGAGCTCGTTGGCACCTTCCTTAATGAGTCTAGTACTAACCAAGTCTGGCCCGCTAGCCTTCGATGGGTTGATACGAGAGATCGCGTCTCTAACATCCTGATGTGTTATGCTGATATGTGACAGAGTGGATAGTGTCATCATTGGTGTGATGGGTGGTGGGTTCTCATTTTGGTCGTCTATTGAGGATTGCTCACAGAAGAAGGTATTCAGAAGCTCAGCTTTGTCCTCATTGGACGTCGCTTCGACTCCGTTGTTAAAAAGGGTAGGGATGCCAGAAGATTTAGTGTTGTTTGAGAGTTGTTTCGACAGTTTGAACCACTCTTTAACTGGAATGGAAGATGAGTTCATCCTGTCGATTATGTTGTGTAGGTGAGTATCTTTTGTCTTTCTGATTAGAGCGGTGGTGATGTTCCTGCATCGTCTAACGTTTTTCCATACAGGCTCGGTATTTAGACGCTTGGCTTTCTGGTGGACTCTGTTACGCTTCCTGATGGATTGTCTCACCTCGCTGGTCATCCATGGAATGTCACCTGGCCGAATGGTTACTGTTTTGTTGGGGATGGTCTCTGTTGCTGCTTGAAGTATGGAAGCTGTAATATTTTCAGCGATCTGTTCCAAATTAACGTCATCTATGATAGTGTTCCAATCTGTTGAACGTAGTTTGTCGTTAAACTTGTTATAGTCGCCGTTGTCGTATAACCAGATGCGTCGTCGAAAATTGCTAGATGTGGGTTTTGAGAAATTAAGGACAACTACTACTGGACAATGGTAACGGATAAGGTCTGGCACGAAGGGGTCAGACACAAAACTGGAGAGGACTTGTTGGTTGTTGTGAACACATATCAGGTCGATTAGGGACTGAGAATGTTCTGTGAAATGTGTCGGGGTCGATATTAGCGGATGAGCATTGTACGAAGAAATGAGACGGGACATTTTATTTGAAGGGAAATGACTAATGTTAATGTTGAAGTCGCCTGTTACTATAATATTATCGCAGCGTTGATGAAAAGCTTGGTCGATACTCTGCTCTAGCAGGAGCTATTGGTTGTTGTTTGCATCGGGGGGACGGTAGAGGCCACCAACTAGAAGTGTAACCTGGCTTACATGAATCTCCAACCAAAGAGCCTCTAGACCGTTTACATGCAGATCCTGGCGTTTTGTGGCATGCAAACTATCCCTCACGTAGATGGCTACACCTCCTCCAACCCTGTCCTTCCTGTCACATCGAAACGGTTGATTACAATTTGGAGTGTGAAGTTCGGAATCAGATACGGAAGCGGAAAGCCACGTTTCTGTAAAGACGAGTATATCGTATGGCTGTGCTTCGACAGAAAGAATATCGAGCTTGGGACGTAAACTTTGTATATTAATATGCATGCTACTAAGACCATTGTTGAGTAGGGTAAGATAAGACTCTGAGAGCGTATCCGACTGATCATGTGGACTTGATTTCAGGATAAATTAAGAAAGTGCTTATGGCAGAACATAAGTTGTGTGACTGGTATTAAGACATACATTGATGTTATCACACAACCACCCGAGACACATATATGATATGCTTGCAAGACTGGCGACACATGAACTTCCAGACAAGCAAAGTGAAACACTTATGATAACATGTTATAGGGCATTCTGGCAAATGCTCCAAACTTAAGGTTGTTGTAAATCAGCAATCTATACATGTTTGCTTCTTATTACATACTATTGTATTCACGATTGTTATCAACTGTATAAGTGCACACACCACGTACATCACACAAATACGTACTTACTATACTTACTGTTTCTTGGTGTTATGTGTACCAAGGCCATTTGAAATCCTTAGAAATGTGGATTCAAGCATGTTTGAGTTGTATTCACGATTGTTATCAACTGTATAAGTGCACACACCACGTACACCACACAAATACGTACTTACTATACTTACTGTTTCTTTGTGTTATGTGTACCAAGATCATTCGGAAATCCTTAGAAATGTGGATTCAAGCATGTTTGAGTTGTATTCACGATTGTTATCAACTGTATAAGTGCACACACCACGTACATCACAAAAATACGTACTTACTATACTTACTATTTCTTGGTGCTATGTGTACCAAGATCATTTGGAAATCCTTAGAAATGTGGATTCAAGCATGTTTGAGTTGTATTCACGATTGTTATCAACTGTATAAGTGCACACACCACGTACACCACAAAAATACGTACTTACTATACTTACTGTTTCTTGGTGCTATGTGTACCAAGATCATTTGGAAATCCTTAGAAATGTGGATTCAAGCATGTTTGAGTTGTATTCACGATTGTTATCAACTGTATAAGTGCACACACCACGTACATCACAAAAAAACGTACTTACTGTTTCTTGGTGTTATGTGTACCAAGGCCATTTGAAATCCTTAGAAATGTGGATTCAAGCATGTTTGAGTTGTATTCACGATTGTTATCAACTGTATAAGTGCACACACCACGTACACCACACAAATACGTACTTACTATACTTACTGTTTCTTTGTGTTATGTGTACCAAGATCATTCGGAAATCCTTAGAAATGTGGATTCAAGCATGTTTGAGTTGTATTCACGATTGTTATCAACTGTATAAGTGCACACACCACGTACATCACAAAAAAACGTACTTACTATACTTACTGTTTCTTGGTGTTATGTGTACCAAGGCCATTTGAAATCCTTAGAAATGTGGATTCAAGCATGTTTGAGTTGTATTCACGATTGTTATCAACTGTATAAGTGCACACACCACGTACATCACACAAATACGTACTTACTATACTTACTGTTTCTTGGTGTTATGTGTACCAAGATCATTTGGAAATCCTTAGAAATGTGGATTCAAGCATGTTTGAGTTGTATTCACGATTGTTATCAACTGTATAAGTGCACACACCACGTACATCACAAAAAAACGTACTTACTATACGTACTGTTTCTTGGTGTTATGTGTACCAAGGCCATTTGAAATCCTTAGAAATGTGGATTCAAGCATGTTTGAGTTGTATTCACGATTGTTATCAACTGTATAAGTGCACACACCACGTACATCACACAAATACGTACTTACTATACTTACTGTTTCTTGGTGTTATGTGTACCAAGATCATTTGGAAATCCTTAGAAATGTGGATTCAAGCATGTTTGAGTTGTATTCACGATTGTTATCAACTGTATAAGTGCACACACCACGTACATCACACAAATACGTACTTACTATACTTACTGTTTCTTGGTGTTATGTGTACCAAGATCATTTGGAAATCCTTAGAAATGTGGATTCAAGCATGTTTGAGTTGTATTCACGATTGTTATCAACTGTATAAGTGCACACACCACGTACATCACACAAATACGTACTTACTATACTTACTGTTTCTTGGTGTTATGTGTACCAAGATCATTTGGAAATCCTTAGAAATGTGGATTCAAGCATAGTGACTATATTGGCTAATGCTATTTTACAACGTTTAGCACAATGCTTGCCCTTGTTGTGAATTTCCAAATATCTTACTCAAGCTCAAGTGATATGATTGGTTTGAGTCTGAGATTCACTCTTGGCTTGATTGAGATTTGAGATACGTTTTGTAACCTCCAGGTCGGTACTTTCAACACTTAGATTTTAGTGGGAATCCAACGCGCTGATCCACACTTTTAACTTCAATTCAATCATGAGTAAATAGTCAATGATGTAATGAATAGGCATTACATTTTCTGTAGCTTACATCGGCTGAATGTCCGTAATTTTTATTATACGTGTGTTAATGAGAATACACCGAAGCGTGACTATATATCATCAAACGTATGCCACGTAGTGAAACTTCCTGATTCATTATTGATAATTATAAAAAAAATAAAAATCGTGATATCCGTATCAAAGGATTATTATCACTCTATGGTAAACATGTCATAATGTACCCGGATGTGTCTAATATTAGCAATCGTTTACACACGCACACAGCTAGCGTCTCACACTAACCAACTCCTACATACAAGTATATACTTTTCTCATCCGAAATTGTTTTCCGATTAAACCATTCAGAGCCAAGAAGATAGGACGAACATATTATTTTCCACGCTCATGTATTTAATTGTATGTATGCCTATGAGTGTACTATTTGGGGAAACAACACACATTAAACTGTAATATTCAAGAACAGTATTTCAAATCTCTACATAATACAGTGATACCAATGTACATACTTCATGACATGGTTGCACCAATGTACGGAATACAATGTACGGAATACATTACACCAATGTACGGAATGCAGTTCGTGACATGTTTACACCAATGTACGGAATACATTACACCCATGTACGAGATACACTACACCAATGTACGGAATGTAGTTCGTGACATGTTCACACAAATGTACGAAATACAGTTCATGACATGTTCACACAAATGTACGAAATACAGTTAATGACGTGTCTACACCAATGTACGGAATACAGTTCATGACATGTGTACACCAATGTACGAACTACAGTTCATGACATGTTTACACAAATGTACGAAATACAGTTCATGACATGTTTACACAAATGTATGGAATACAGTTCATGACATATCTACAACAATGTACGGAATACAGTTCATGACATGTCTACAACAATGTACGGAATACAGTTCATGACATGTCTACAACAATGTACGGAATACAGTTCATGACATATCTACAACAATGTACGGAATACAGTTCATGACATGTCTACAACAATGTACGAAATACAGTTCATGACATATCTACAACAATGTACGGAATACAGTTCATGACATATCTACAACAATGTACTGAATACAGTTCATGACATATCTACAACAATGTACGGAATACAGTTCATGACATATCTACAACAATGTACGGAATACAGTTCATGACATATCTACAACAATGTACTGAATACAGTTCATGACATATCTACAACAATGTACGGAATACAGTTCATGGTATGTTCAGGATATGTTAATACCAATAAAAGTAACTAGATGAGGATATGTAATATCAAGGTAGGTAATACATATCTGAACATGTTTATCCTCATGTACGGATTGCAGATCAGTTCCAGGTTGATGAGTGGTTACGGTCTTTGACTTCACATAACTTTCCCCTCGCCGCTATAAGTTCGAATCCCATTGCTGGGGATGTCGACTTCTAAGTGAGAGAGTTATCCAGCTGGCTTGCGGACGAATTGTGGTTTTACCCGGGTGATCATCCGTGCTTCCAATACTGCTCCGAGAGCATCGGGGGGGGGGGGTCATCCACCATTAATACCTGGAGAGTCGTCAAGTGTATGGCCTAAGCTGCTGGTGCGACTTTAACCCTCCGCCCATTTGAAGTCGTGATAGCGCAGTGGTAGCGCGTTCGTTTCAGGTGTGAAAGGCCCCGAGTTCGAGTCCCACTGGAGCCGTTACGATTGTACAAGGCATTTAAATTCTACAGTGCCTCTTCTCTCTCCCTCTTGGTGATGGATTCCATCAGGAATGAGGTCTCGAGAGTGATTAATATAAGATGTAAGTACACGTTTCGCTATGGAGCTAAAATAAACTTGTATATAACACCCAAACAAACACGTTCACTTCCTGCTAATACCTGTGTACGGAATACATACCAGAAAAGTGAATACAGATGAATGTACAGAATACAGACCAGACAAGTGAATACCGATGAATGTACAGAATACAGACCAGACAAGTGAATACCGATGAATGTACAGAATACAGACCAGACAAGTGAATACCGATGAATGTACAGAATACAGACCAGACAAGTGAATACCGATGAATGTACAGAATACAGACCAGACAAGTGAATACCGATGAATGTACAGAATACAGACCAGACAAGTGAATACCGATGAATGTACAGAATACAGACCAGACAAGTGAATACCGATGAATGTACAGAATACAGACCAGACAAGTGAATACCGATGAATGTACAGAATACAGACCAGACAAGTGAATACCGATGAATGTACAGAATACAGACCAGACAAGTGAATACCGATGAATGTACAGAATACAGTTAAGGACATAAATATTACTGTAAGAGTACATATAATTGATGTTGATATGTAACAAACTGGCAACAGAAATGCAGATGTAGCCCGTTATCGCGAGCCCTTTCGCTCGGCTGCGATTAAAGTGGCTCTGACTGACACGTGTAGTCGTGATTGCCACTGAGACAATCCTACCACACGGCTGTAAGGACTAATGTGTGTATATGTTACAGCTACATGTATATATTGGTATTCACCCATTAGTGTTGTCCACCTACATATAACACCATATACAAATAAGTAATCCCGTAACCTTATATAACTGTAACAGTAACACACATATACCGTCTCAGTGGCCTAGTGGTTAAGGCGTCCGCCTTACGGAGCGGGAGGTCGATGGTTCGAACCACGTCTGGGGTTAGTGCTGATAATGCCGGTTGGTGAGCCGCCAGCTAGTTAAATAATGGTTACCGAGTGCCTACCACATGGCACCGGGAATACAAGTATAGGATTCGGGAAGTACTGATGTTCATGAAAAGAGGTGTCTCAGAAATGGCTGGCCCTTTAAATTAAATGTACTATATAATAAAAAACCCTTTACTTTTATACATGGGCGACCTTTATATGATATCGATAGATTTAATTAAAAAAGTATATTTGTTATTTGTACGCGTCAGCCAACATAACAATTGCACATCGCTTTGCATTGCGGACATGAAGAAAATATATATTTGCACTTCAAATGAAACAAGTAGAATAGTGATGCAGAGCATCAAAGAGCATCAAGTCACCGGAGATGTGTTTGCACAACATTAGGTAGGAAGTTGAATATATAAAGAAAGAGACAACCAGATGTATTAAAATAAGTAAATTATGTTTATTTTATAATGCCTATAGTATAACAAACTTTGTATTTTAAGAATATGCATCATATGAATGAACGGTCTATTATGAAAATAAGAAGCAAATAAATATTTAAAAAATGCATGTCACAGGATGAGAAAAATGAGACAACCCGGAACCTTCCGCTTACAGGGCAAGCACTCTACAGACTGCGCTAACAAGGCCGCTTACACATACCCAGAAATACATTTATTTTACAAGCAAAAATTAAAGTAAAAATAAGAAATAAATTATACCAAAAGTAGCCGTATGTAGAAAACATATTTAAACGCGTCATTATGTATATGACAAAAGTTTCCATTTAATCGGATTTCTGATCAATTTATTAATTAATTTTTTATTTTTGGTACCAATTGTCTCAATGATTTGCTATTATTAGGTTTTCATAATATAACATTCTATCTTTTTTTGAATATATATATATGGATACTATAATACAATATAATATACTTAATTTACTTGGTGCAGCTGCAGGTTATCTGTCTAAACGGCGCAAATATTACATTATAATATATACGTGCAATAGAAGACACAACCTTGTGTCTAACACGCTGGACTGGTAATCCAAGGATCGCAGGTTCGATCCCCCGTCTGACCCTAATAAAATTAACAGTATTTCAGATGGGACGTTAAACCGAGATCTCGTGTCGGTGCTTTACACCGTGCACGTAAAAGAACCAGAGGAGATTCTGGAATGGGTCTCTGTCTGTATCATGCACTATCCTCCAAAATCTAAAATAACTAATCTCTTCAGGAGGCGTCGCTCATGTGGGCAACCGGTAGCGAAGATAAATAAACCTAAAAAAACACAAAAACAACCTTGTGTTAACTTATGATACTCTTTCTAGTGTATTTGTATTCAACACACTTTTCGAATTTAATACGTATGGTATGGTGTAATAATAAATATTGGAAATGGTTGATGCCTACTTAGGACTTTATAGTTCTTACTATAAGGCCAAACTCATTTTGCAAATATAACTTTTTAAAAAGAAATCAT
Organism: Archivesica marissinica; assembly: GCA_014843695.1. Taxonomy (NCBI): domain Eukaryota; kingdom Metazoa; phylum Mollusca; class Bivalvia; order Venerida; family Vesicomyidae; genus Archivesica; species Archivesica marissinica. Next base: position 52,423,903 of record CM026390.1, read on the forward strand.
ATTATATCGTTGTGAAATCTGGGGATATTGAAATATAATTATGTACTTCAAATTGCATAGTGAAATAGGAGTATAGCCTGTAATATATATTGATATTAAAACAAGAATTGTCTCATTTTTGGCCAAAATTGTTAAGCCTACAGAAATAAAAGTATGCAATCAAATGCTGAGTCACTTTAAAGCATCAAATCAAATGCTGAGTCACTTTAAAGTATTCAATCAAATGCTGAGTCACTTTAAAGTATCCAATCAAATGCTGAGTCACTTTAAAGTATCCAATCAAATGCTGAGTCACTTTAAAGTATTCAATCAAATGCTGAGTCACTTTAAGGTATCAAATCAAATGCTGAGTCACTTTATAGTATCAAATCAAATGCTGAGTCACTTTAAAGGTATTCAATCAAATACTGAGTCACGTTAAAGTATCCAATCAAATGCTGAGTCACTTTAAAGTATCCAATCAAATGCTGAGTCACTTTAAAGTATCCACTCAAATGCTGAGTCACTTTAAAGTATCAAATCAAATGCTGAGTCACTTTAGAGTATCAAATCAAATGCTGAGTCACTGTAAAGTATTCAATCAAATGCTGAGTCACTTTAAAGGTATTCAATCAAATACTGAGTCACGTTAAAGTATCCAATCAAATGCTGAGTCACTTTAAAGTATCCAATCAAATGCTGAGTCACTTTAAAGTATCCAATCAAATGCTGAGTCACTTTAAAGTATCAAATCAAATGCTGAGTCACTTTAGAGTATGCAATCAAATGCTGAGTCACTTTAAAGTATCAAATCAAATGCTGGGTCACTTTAAAGTAGTCAATCAAATGCTGGGTCACTTTAAAGTATTCAATCAAATGCTGGGTCACTTTAAAGTAGTCAATCAAATACTGAGTCACTTTAAAGTATCCAATCAAATGCTGAGTCACTTTAAGGTGTCCAATCAAATGCTGAGTCACTGTTAAGTATCCAATCAAATGCTGAGTCACTGTAAAGTATCCAAACAAATGCTAAGTCACTGTAAAGTACCCAATCAAATGCTGAGTCACTGTAATGTATCCACTCAAATGCTGAGTCACTGTAAAGTATCCAATCAAATGCTGAGTCATTGTAACGTATCCAATCAAATGCTGAGTCATTTAAGGTATCCAATCAAATGCTGAGTCACTTTAAATCACACATGTATGCACTATTAAATGGATTGAAAATGTTGTCCAATGAATACATGAGAATCACACAATTTTCCAAATAGTACAACTGTAAACTTTCAGATTTGTTTATAAATGAATGGTACTTATTATTATTATTATTATTATTATTATATAACTCCAGTAACCGTTCCAATTACATACCGTTAGGTAATCATTTGGCTTTGAACAATATTTAGTTAAAACTCAAAGAAATGTCAGAAAGATAAAATAAAATGTCAGAACCAGAAACCAGAAACTTCCTGTTGAAGTCACAGACGCTTGGGGTCTGGACAAATGTTTGCGGATTCAAAACCACAAAACTAAGAAACCTTTTTTTTGTTTTTAGGAACACTATGTATGATACACAATAGGCTTGACACTATACATAAACGTTTTCTTACACCATTCCAAGCAAGTTTTAAAATGATACCCCGTCACTATCAAGGCTACATACTGAAAGATAATCAGGTCGCACATGTAAACAAACCATGTCCTACACATTTAACGGCCGTAATATGCCAGTATCTACACTTACAGGTAAATCTACTATTTGAGTTCTCCGCAGAAATCATTTATCTATCAAACGATGGTCGTCTGGACGTCTACCTTTGCCTGTTTACACTCACAATTAAAAACAATTACTGTGATTTTACATCTTGGCCATCCTACTATAGAATAATTCTCAATAGTTTTTATGTTCCCCAAACATTACATACAGTAAAAACTCGCTATTATATCGGATTGCATAGAGTGAAGACTGCAATATAATAAATTATTGTTAGTATCAAGTAGCAACATTTAATGCTGACATTACACACAATTGCTCCTCGCTCATTCAACATGCATGACGGACCAGTGTGTAGGATACTATACCGTTACAATATAAACATAGGAAGAGCATGGCAATCCTATATTAATGGGTATGGCAGTTTATAATTACATAGCATTACATACACGAATAGAATCAAATGGGAACGTGTATACCGTAGCGGATTCGAGGGGAGTGGAGGCGAGGTGCACCCGACGCGAGCCCTTAATAATTTCTTATCATACAATTTGCTCGAACATCCAATAATTAATCCGTCAAAATCCAACCATATGCTGTTTTTTTATTTCGAAAATACATAACAATGTGACGTTTCAATTCGCCTAAACGTTGTATGAGGCGCGCATGGAACTGAATCAAATTATCGGTTAAAGGAGGGCATATACCTATTTTAATATAGAAATTAGTTACATGTTCTGAGAAACATATATTCGGAAGAGAAGATAACATTGATTTTGGAGAGAAGATAACAGTGAGTCTGAAGAGAAGATAATAATGATTATGAAGAGAAGGTAACATTGATTCTGAAGAGAAGATAACTTTAATTCGGAAGAGAAGAGAAGATAACATTTATTCGGAAGAGAAGATAACTTTAATTCTGAAGAGAAGATAACATTGATTCTGAAGAGAAGATAACTTTATCTCGGAAGAGAAGATAATATTGATTCGGAAGATAAGATAACTTTAACTCGGAAGAAAAGATAACATTGATTCAGAAGAGAAGATAACTTTAACTCGGAAGAGAAGATAACTTTAACTCGGAAGAGAAGAGAACTTTAATTCGGAAGAGAAGAGAAGATAACACTGATTATGATTTTTATGAAAAGAAAATAACTTTAACTCGGAAGAGAAGATACTATTGATTCGGAAGAGAAGATAACTTTAACTCGGAAGAGAAGATAGCATTGATTCGGAAGAGAAGATAACCGTGATTGAGAAGAGAAGATAACTTTAACTCGGAAGAGAAGATAGCATTGATTCGGAAGAGAAGATAACATTGATTCGGAAGAGAAGATAACATTGATTCGGAAGAGAAGATAACATTGATTCGGAAGAGAAGACACAGCAAATGGAAAGCCGAACGGGCAGTCGGACATGGACGTATGATATTGGCATTGGATCGTGGGAAAGGGACCGTGAATGGAATTTGGTCTTTGTCAGATGTTGTGCCTATAACACGAGTACATGTATATGGAATGGTAGTTGAAAATGCATTGACATACATCGTTTTGCCACTAATCTGGCCTTTCCATCCCGCTCCAACTATTCTGTCTTAATGTATATACAATACAATACAATACAATAAGTTTATTGCATAAAACAGACACATGTTTATAGCAATTAAACAGTAGAACTATGATTTGCTTGTTTTGGGTATAAAGTCGCACCAACAGCTTAGGTCATATATCGGCTCTCCGGCTAGTATTAGTGGAGGAAGCTTAGGTCATATAGCGGCTCTCCGGCTAGTATTGGTGGAGGAAGCTTAGGTCATATAGCGGCTCTCCGGCTAGTATTGGTGGAGGAAGCTTAGGTCATATAGCGGCTCTCCGGCTAGTATTGGTGGAGGAAGCTTAGGTCATATAGCGGCTCTCCGGCTAGTATTGGTGGAGGAAGCTTAGGTCATATAGCGGCTCTCCGGCTAGTATTGGTGGAGGAAGCTTAGGTCATATAGCGGCTCTCCGGCTAGTATTGGTGGAGGAAGCTTAGGTCATATAGCGGCTCTCCGGCTAGTATTGGTGGAGGAAGCTTAGGTCATATAGCGGCTCTCCGGCTAGTATTGGTGGAGGAAGCTTAGGTCATATAGCGGCTCTCCGGCTAGTATTGGTGGAGGAAGCTTAGGTCATATAGCGGCTCTCCGGCTAGTATTGGTGGAGGAAGCTTAGGTCATATAGCAGCTCTCCGGCTAGTATTAGTGGATGAAGACTCCGGGTGCTCATCCGAGCAGTATGTCAGGCACGGACGGGTACCCGGGTAGAACAACCGACATTCCGCAAGCTGCTGGATAACTTCTTTACATGAAAGCATTCGACACCACCATGTGGATTCGAACCTACAGCGGTAATGAGCGAGCGAGTTGAAGCTGAACCTTAACTACTAGGTCACGGTATATATGACGTGTCTATGTATATTGGGCCGTTTCACAAACCATAGTGTCCACTCCTTAATTATTTCATCCAGATATATTTCAATAAAGCAGCTTAGATTTTCTCCGATGAAAGACAATATCCTCTCTACTAGCTGATATTGTTACACCTGTTTAAACTTTTCATATGCAGTCATTTAACCTGGTCACCTTTTAAAATGTTTAGTTTCAGTGAATCACTGTAGTTCACCCGAATACGGAAAGAATGTCACATTGCTTACAAGGCGAGTCGGGTTTATTGTCTAGCTACCCATTGACACACGAGTGCTCTTTATTACTGGTGATTTCAAAACGTACACTGCCGATAGAGTTACACTATAACGCCACATCCCGATTAACATTATAGTTAGTTTTGTGTCCGGGCTCTTGTGGTGCGGAGATATGAAAGTTTCGGGATTGTTTTTGTCCGTCTGTCTGCTCGTTTGGGCAGAACAGGTAAGCAGTTATGATTATATTAAGAGAAAGATTGAACATACGTGCATATGTGAATTATTTAATTAGTTTATGTGCTTTAAAATGAAACTAAGATGATATTGAAATGGATAGTTGGGCATTTGTTAAGACTGTTCAAACATTACTTTCCCACGAGTATATGCTACAGTTTATACGGGAGTACATATCTAGGCTACTGTTTATACGGGAGTACATATCTAGGCTACTGTTTATACGGGATAAATAATCATCTGTCCATGTCGTATGGTAGCTGTATTAATGTCGACGCCTAAAACGTTATGCAATTCCAGAATGCAAGAAATTGTGTTGAGAATATCAACATGTTTCGAAATTGTAATAGCCACACACATACGCCGTGTCATTCATTGATATGTGTTACTGATAGTTCTGACATTGGAATGTTGTCTAGTCCCAGGATATGTATTGATTTGGATTGTCTCAGGTTACCATAACATACACGGAATCAATACAAACCTGTTTGACGATGTTGTAACACCGCACAATCCGCTGATGTTTACAATTATCAATGTATAACATGTAAATATAGGAACAAAATAATGTAGATAGTTTGAGAAATCTGTTTCGGCTTCCAAAACTTCCTTTGTACTTACTAATAGGTGATACGGACACACGAATATTTTGCCTACATACTTATCCTCGACAAGGCACGATATTTCATCAATGCGCTTGTCGTATAGTGGTATTGGTTTCAAGTTGAGTTATATATATAGAACCGCAGACATCAAATACAAGAACTATAGTGATGCAAAACATGGAAATCTCCGGAAAAGGAACGTACAGCAAACCCATTTAATATAACTGTTAATGCCGAAATGTTCAGGTAAAGTTATGGTTTTTGCAAACCAATTGAAGAACATATTCACTACTATTCTATCCTTTTAGCGAATTTTAAAAATAGGAATACAAATAGGCGCCGTCGGTCCCGCCCGCCAGTGTAATCACAATCATACATATGCACAGTGATGACGTGCAAACATGTTACTGTAGGCATACTCTGGTAACTTATACAGACATTCAATAGGGGGAAACGAAAACTGATATAGTTGTGCATAATATTTAGGACACCGGCAAGTACGCAACCATACCAAGGCTAAGTTAACGGCCACAACACTAGGCAAATAGCGTTGTTGTGTGTTTCAATTCAAGACACGCCCGATGTATTGAACCCGCACAGCTACGGCAACCTGACCACTATATCACTGTGTCCCCTGACCACTCTATCACTGCGTCCCCTGACCACTCTATCACTGCGTTCCCTGACCACTCTATCACTGCGTTTCCTGACCACTCTATCACTGCGTTCCCTGACCACTCTATCACTGCGTTTCCTGACCACTCTATCACTGCGTTCCCTGACCACTCTATCACTGCGTTCCCTGACCACTCTGTCACTGCGTTTCCTGACCCACTCTATCACTGCGTCCCCTGACCACTCTATCACTGCGTTCCCTGACCACTCTATCACTGCGTTTCCTGACCACTCTATCACTGCGTTCCCTGACCACTCTATCACTGCGTTTCCTGACCCACTCTATCACTGCGTTCCCTGACCACTCTATCACTGCGTTCCCTGACCACTCTATCACTGCGTTTCTGACCACTCTATCACTGTGTTCCCTGACCACTCTATCACTGCGTTTCCTGACCACTCTATCACTGCGTTCCCTGACCACTCTATCACTGCGTTTCCTGACCACTCTATCACTGCGTTTCCTGACCACTCTATCACTGCGTTCCCTGACCACTCTATCACTGCGTTCCCTGACCACTCTATCACTGCGTCCCCTGTCCACTCTATCACTGCGTCCCCTGTCCACTCTATCACTGCGGCATCTGGCCACTCTATCACTGCGGCACCTGACCACTATATCACTGCGTCCCCTGTCCACTCTATCACTGCGGCATCTGACAACTATATCACTGCGTCCCCTGACCACTCTATCACTACGTCCCCTGACCACTCTATCACTGCAGCACTTGACCACTCTATCACTGCGTCCCCTGTCCACTCTATCACTGCGGCATCTGGCCACTCTATCACTGCGTTCCCTGACTACTCTATCACTGCGTTCCCTGACCACTCTATCACTGCGTTCCCTGACCACTCTATCACTGCGTTCCCTGACCACTCTATCACTGCATTCCCTGTCCACTATATCACTGCTTCCCCTAACCACTCTATCACTGCGTTCCCTAACCACTCTATCACTGCGTTCCCTGTCCACTATATCACTGCTTCCCCTAACCACTCTATCACTGCGTTCCCTAACCACTCTATCACTGCGTTCCCTAACCACTCTATCACTGCGTTCCCTGATCACTCTATCACTGCGTTCCCTGACCACTCTATCACTGCGGCACCTGACCACTCTATCACTGCGTTCCCTAACCACTCTATCACTGCGTTCCCTGACCACTCTATCACTGCGTCTCCTGACCACTCTATCACTGCGGCATCTGGCCACTCTATCACTGCGGCACCTGACCACTATATCACTGCGTCCCCTGACCACTCTATCACTGCGTTCCCTGACCACTCTATCACTGCGTCCCCTGTCCACTCTATCACTGCGTTCCCTAACCACTCTATCACTGCGTTCCCTGATCACTCTATCACTGCGTTTCCTGACCACTCTATCACTGCGTTCCCTGACCACTCTATCACTGCGTTCCCTGACCACTCTATCACTGCGTCCCCTGTCCACTCTATCACTGCGTCCCCTGACCACTCTATCACTGCGTTCCCTGACCACTCTGTCACTGCGTCCCCTGACCACTCTATCACTGCGTCCCCTGACCACTATATCACTGCGTCCCCTGACCACTCTATCACTACGTCCCCTGACCACTCTATCACTGCAGCACTTGACCACTCTATCACTGCGGCATCTGGCTACTCTATCACTGCAGCACCTGACGACTCTATCAATGCCGCACCTGGTCACTTTATCACTGCGGCACCTGACCACTCTATCACTGCGTCCCCTGGCCACTCTATCACTGCGGTACCTGATCACTCTATCACGGCGTCTCCTGGTCACTATATATCACTAAAACCACATGCATATGCACAAAGACATTCATATTTGAATAGCATGAGACATTATCTCAAATATAGCACTCATTACGATTATAGTGCTTTCTTTTCAAAGAAATTTAGTTAAGTGTTGTTTTGGATTGACATTTCTCTTATTAGTTATTACCTATTACTTACAATCTTACATGATAAATGTGAAATTCGGAGTAGATAGGTATCACCGCTTCATGCAATATTACTATAAATCGAAGACCCTCCAGGCAATCTCTAACATATAGCACTATGCATGTACAGGAGGAGCCGTAGCCTGGGTTCCAGTCTGTCGATAGTTCACGTTTTAACTTCTAGCCAAATGACAGTTTCCCCATGCGTTGATATGTTCAGAAACTCAATACGGCCCAGTTAATAGTCTCGGTGTTAAAATATATTTATTTGACTGACCAGGCAAAATATATCGACGCCTGTTCTCAGGCTAGAGGAGCATGTGTGCATGCGGTAAAATAAATTGTCTTAAATAATCTCGTAGGGAATTTGTCCCGGACAGAATCCATCAAGATGTATGTCAGTTTGTTGAGAAGGTTGAAGAGTTTGGTACTGGGTGTGAATATTTACAGTTTATGGTTTGTTGTGGAGGTTTGGAGAGTTGAGTACTGGATGTGAATATTTACAGTTTATCGTTTGTTGTGGAGGTTGGAGAGTTGAGTACTGGATGTGAATATTTACAGTTTATCGTTTGTTGTGGAGGTTGGAGAGTTGAGTACTGGATGTGAATATTTACAGTTTATCGTTTGTTGTGGAGGTTGGAGAGTTGAGTACTGGATGTGAATATTTACAGTTTATCGTTTGTTGTGGAGGTTGGAGAGTTGAGTACTGGATGTGAATATTTACAGTTTATCGTTTGTTGTGGAGGTTGGAGAGTTGAGTACTGGATGTGAATATTTACAGTTTATCGTTTGTTGTGGAGGTTGGAGAGTTGAGTACTGGATGTGAATATTTACAGTTTATCGTTTGTTGTGGAGGTTGGAGAGTTGAGTACTGGATGTGAATATTTACAGTTTATCGTTTGTTGTGCAGGTTGGAGAGTTGAGTACTGGATGTCAATATTTACAGTTTATCGTTTGTTGTGCAGGTTGGAGAGTTGAGTACTGGATGTGAATATTTACAGTTTATCGTTTGTTGTGCAGGTTGGAGAATTGAGTACTGGATGTGAATATTTACAGTTTATCATTTGTTGTGGAGGTTGGAGAGTTGAGTACTGTATGTGAATATTTACAGTTTATCGTTTGTTGTGGAGGTTGGAGAGTTGGGTACTGTATGTGAATATTTACAGTATATCGTTTGTTGTGGAGGTTGGAGAGTTGAGTACTGGTTGTTACTATACACAATATACAGTTTACTTTTCTACGTACCAAATACACTTTTAACATCGTACACGCGATTAGCATTTGTGACGTCAAATGTAGACGGTTATAATAAAGCACTACTAATTACCATTGATGACGTCAAATATAGACTGTGGTTATTAAGCACGACCAATTAGTATTAAATGTGTGATGTCAAATGATGTAAAATGTTGCTAAAACACAACCAACGCCATAGGTTGAACACTGTGAATAAAACACTTCCCAATTATAAATGTTGACAGATGCTGTATATGCATTCTGTGATTTAATTTATAAAGTACTACACAACTATTTCAACTATCCCTCATTTACCATTGTTCATGTGTGCAGTGAACATTTAAGATGTCTGGCGGTGTTTTATAAATCGTACCGATGATGTACATGCACATGATTATTACCAGTGGTTTCAGTGAACGACAAGGTCAGTGTATTTAATAAGACGATGTGATCTATGCCTGTATATCGTCTATCCGGGTTTCGTCTCTTCATCTCTGAAACACCAGATATGATTTCATGTATATATGATATTCTCATCCGCCTATAATATTATTAGTTTAGCCATCTTTTAGGTAAAACTGGGTATGTATGACGAGATCTGCTAATAGATTTAAAGTGTCACTGTCACCGTGAGATTTGATACATAGGTATGCTAGATAGCAACAATGTCGCCAATGCATGGACGTGAACAATGATTTGAATGTTGATTCTAAAAGCAAATAACGTTTATGTAAAATAGCGATCAAATGTCTGACATGGTTCTTGTTTCACTTAATTTATTAACAATGCCAGTAGTAAGCAGTTGAATCTGGACCCGGAACAACAAATGATACAAAGAAATCAATCGTGCATGTCATACGAAGTCGGTCCCTCCCAAACCAATGCATAGCAACTAGCTGCAATGTTGCACGTCACGTACATGTGTTTACAAAGTATGGTGTACACAACGATAGACGGTACTTTTAGCGAAGTTAAAATTGTACATACTACACTATAACTGACATTACATACAAACATACTACACTATAACTGACATTACATACAAACATACTACACTATAACTGACATTACATACAAACATACTACAATATAACTGACATTACACACAAACATACTACAATATAACTGACATTACACACAAACATACTACACTATAACTGACATTACATACAAACATACTACAATATAACTGACATTACACACAAACATACTACAATATATCTGACATTACACACATACTACAATATACCTGACATTACACACAAACATACTACACTATAACTGACATTACACACAAACATACTACAATATATGTGACATTACACACATACTACAATATAACTGACATTACACACTCTAATACATGACATCACACACACAACACACACAACACACACACAACACACACAACACATGCATCACACACATACACACACAACACACACACCACACACACACCACACACACACAACACACACACAACGCACAACACACACACACAACACACACACAACACACACACAACACACAACACACACAACACACACACAACACATACAACACACACATACACACACAACACATACAACACACACACACAACACACACACAACACACACAACACACACAACACATACACATCACATACAACACACACATACACACACAACGCACACACCACACACACACACACACACAACACACACAACACACACAACACACAAAACACACATAAAACACACACAAAGCACAAACAACAAACACAACACATACACAAACAACGCACAACACACAAACAACACACAAAGCACAAACACACACACAACACACACACAACACATACACAAACAACGCACAACACACACACAACACACAAAACACAAACACACATACAACACACACAACACACACACAACACACACACAACACACACACACAACACATACACAACACACACAATACACACACTACACACACACAACGCAACACACACACAACACATACAACACACACCACACACACCACACACACACACACACACACACACACACACACACACACACACAACACACCACACACCACACACACACACACACACACACACACACACACACACACACACACACCACACACACACACACACACACACACACACCACACACACACACACACACACACACACACACACACACAACACACACACACACACACACACACACACACACACACACACACACACACACACACCACCACACACACACACACACACACACACACACACACACAACACCCACACACACATACTACAATATACCTGACATTACACACAAACATACTACAATATACCTGACATTACACACAAACATACTACAATATACCTGACATTACACACACATACTACAATATACCTGACATTACACACAAACATACTACAATATACCTGACATTACACACAAACATACTACAATATACCTGACATTACACACAAACATACTACAATATACCTGACATTACACACAAACATACTACAATATACCTGACATTACACACACACATACTACAATATACCTGACATTACACACAAACATACTACAATATACCTGACATTACACACACACATACTACAATATACCTGACATTACACACAAACATACTACAATATACCTGACATTACACACACATACTACAATATACCTGACATTACACACACACATACTACAATACACCTGACATTACACACACACATACTACAATATACCTGACATTACACACACATACTACAATATACCTGACATTACACACAAACATACTACAATACACCTGACATTACACACAAACATACTACACTATAACTGACATTACACTCACACATATTACAATATACCTGACATTACACACAGACACACTACAATACACCTGACATTACACACAAACATACTACAATATACCTGACATTACACACAAACATACCACAATATACCTGACATTACACACACATATACTACAATATACCTGACATTACACACAAACATATTACAATATACCTGCCATAACACACAATTTCAAACATACTACAATATGACAGCGACCCATTCCAGAGTATCCTCTGGTTCTTTTACGTGTACGGTGTAAAGCATCGACACGAGACCTCGGTTTAAAGTTCCATCTGAAAGACTATTAATTGTATTAGGGTCTGACGGAGGATCGAACCTGCGATCCCTGGTTTACCAGTCCAACGTGTTAACCACCAAATATCGCTCCCCAGTAGAGACTTGACGCGGATGTTTAACCATTCACGTATTCAATTAATATTTTAAATGTTGAATGGGGTGAATTTTAATGAAGGTGGTGGTGTTTTACGTTTATTTATCGTCGCTACCGGTTGCCCATATGAGCGACGCCTCCTGAAGAGATTAGTTATTTTAGATTTTTGGAGGATAGTGTAATGATACAGAGAGAGACCCATTCCAGAGTCTCCTCTGGTTCTTTTACGTGCATCGTGTAAAGCACCGACACGAGACCTCGGTTTAACGTCCCATCTGAAAGACTGTTAATTTTATTAGGGTCAGACGGGGGATCGAACCTGCGATCCCTGGATTACTTTTAATGAAGGTAGGTGTGTACTTAGTGTACATGTTGGGTAATGGAATTTCAGGCACGGGTGGGCACCCGATGAGAATCACCGCCAACTGGATTGCGTCCTCGCATGAATGAATGAATCGCCCCCAGACAAACAATCAGATTCGGTTAAAAATACCAACTCAACCAATTCTAATTAATTTAAAGACATTACACGCTCTATTTCTGCAATACAATACGATACAAATTGTATTGCTCTCAAGCCATGTATACATATCAACATGAGGATAATGTTAAACATTGCATGCATATAGACGAGGCTAAACAAGGTTATTTATTAAGTTATATAGGTACACTAGATATCAAACTGCGAACAGATTCGTACAACAATTAAGTCTTTATGTTCCAGCCAAATGCATATATATATAGTTTAATGATATGTTATTGCTTATTTATATACAATTACAAATATAAGCATGATAAATATATAAGCAAAATGATACAACTGCAATGCTATGCTTATACTTGAACATTGTAAGAATAAAATCTAGAAGCAGATAGGTGGATTGGGCAACAATTACCAACATTAGCTAATGCTCTCCCCAAATATGACGTCATACATTTGTACTTGCAGTCCATTATTATTAATATTGGACTGGTGTCAATAGGCCAGAGTATTGTATTAAACTACTACGCGTAAATGTACGAAATTAACAATTTTAATTAGTAGGATCGTGTTATATAAGTGTGTGTTTTAACCCTTTCCCTCACAGAAGCACCTCTTGACGCCATGACCAATAGGACATACATTGACAATTTAGTAGCCAAACCAATGTTCATAATAAAGACCAGAATCCCATATAGTTCCAGTAATATCTATGGTGGTGGGACAGATATGGCGACTACTTATCCACTGCATGATAGTTAAATGGCTGTCGTTTGCATGGATATATAATAGTATATTAACCTAAATCTCTATGAAGGAAAGGGTTAAGTAAGATATAAGCCTCAACCGAACCCAATATGTAAAGTATTTGTACTGTCCCTGGTGCTACGCCCCTCACACAGTCCAGTATTTTACATAACGGATCGATTCGGCTTATATCCTATACATACCAATCCAAAAGCTATTGGAGTACTTAAGTTTCGTTCTTGTCCATGTTACTTCCTGAATGAAACGTAACTGTTTGAGGCCTTTGACAGGGTAAAATGACAGGGTAAAATGTACCGATTGTATTGCCGATAAAAAGATGATTTCAAAAAAATATAGGTCAGTTTATATTTTTGGGATATCAAATAGAAATCGAATAGTGTAATTGGTGAACTCCACCATCTAATCACGTAGTAGTTTGTTTCTAAATACTTGAAGCGCCGCATGCCGAACTACAGTGGTGTTGAAACAAAGATAAATATCTACACACTGTGTGTGTGGACTATTCTGGATCACTGCTGGTGGGGGGGGGGGTGACGAGAAGGAGGGTGCGCAGAATGGTAGAGCACTCGGAAGGCACTCGATAAAGCGCATACCTCGCCACGCGGTGATCCGATCCGGATCTTCACCAATGATTATTGGATTGGATTGGACCCACAATGGACCTTCTCCAAAAATAGATATGAACATGCATGGATAAGGTTTTGCGTCACGAAACACTGATAGTCTGAAACAAACCGGTGTGAAAACAGATTTAACTTTTCCGGAATGTTGAAGCATCTGGTTGATTGATGTCCTCATAAATAGTTGATGCATGGCTGTCCGATTAGCGCAGTGGTTAGAGCGCTCGCTTCTCACCAATGCAACTCTGGTTCGATCCTCGGACCGGAAAGTATGTGAGATGGTACGGTGGTCGCCAGATGGGACAAGTGGGTTTTCTCCCACATGAATGAACACATTTACGCTTTCATCACGTGGTGTTTTAATTTCTTCAATATAACTGCACGCCAACTGATTTAAATGCAGTGGTGCAAACACAACAATTATGTTATGTTATATTTCGGGTTTTACGCCTGCATCAGCACCATTTTGGGCTATATCGCCGGCGGGCAGTTTACTTAACAACACCTTTCCTGGGCAGGCTCCAGCGGTTAACCAGTACTTGGGTGCACCAACCTCCGTAAGAAACTGCCAACTTTTTCATATAAATGAGACACGGCCTGAGCGGGGCTCGAACCCGTGACCATCAGTGATGATAGGTTACAGTGGTATACAAGTCAGCGACCTTAACCACTCGACCACGGAGGCGGCAAACACAACAAAAGGTTGTTATTGCCCAGATGAATTAGTTTTAATTTTGTTTATTTTACAACTATTGCCAAGCAAGTTCTAACAACTTATATTAATCACGTTGGTTGTCTCGGATGAAAGCGTAAATGTGATCATTCGTGTGGGAGGAAACCCGTAGAGTACCCGGAGAAAACCCACCTGTCCGATCTGGCGATCAGATAAATTGAAGTCGGTTGACAGCACATTCATGTAAACAAATGATTTTAAAATAATGGTTCTATTATATATACTAGACACAGCTATGTGCAGCTTGTAACCTAGCCTGGGAACAGGCGTCGATATAGTTTGCCTTGTCAGTCAAATAAATATATTTTAACACCGATACCATTATCGGCAACACCCCTGATGTCGACCGGAGCCTGTTTTCGGCCTTTGTTTATTCAGGTGATTTTTGTTTACATCCGGAACGCGAATGACGCCATTGCTCTCAAAACAGGTGCTTTGGAACATTAATCCCATTTATGTGTAGCCTAAAAATCCCTTAAAACAGAGGTAAATATAAAGAAATATGTGTTTGTTTTTGTAAAATGAGAAATGTCATCGTCTGCTCAGGAAGGCCACGTGATAGTTATGCGACAATGTCATGTATCATGTAAGGTCAATTCAAATATAGTGTTCCTCTTACAGCTTTTTAACATGTTTCTTCAAAATTACTATTGTCCAAGATATTTACTATTTATGCTAATTCATAATTCAGTTTCATCCATTTTTTTTCAAATCCAACCTCTCTATTCATCAAATGCACTGACAAATGCATACATGTATCAGGTTGTTAGAGACATGGATTTGCCAGTAAAATCGGCAGCAAGACAGTTAAGTGTGTGCCACTCTCCACATTAACCCATTCAACCCCAAGTAACTGACATGGACTGGTGCGTGATATTTTCAGACCAATAAATTAATAAGAAAATTACCTTTGGACCAGTTCATTTATCAAAATGGGTAATTTTATCTAAAAATAGTAATAATTATTACTGGCAAAAAAGTGCAGATCCTGATGAGACGGCTCGTCACGAGCCGGCTCATCTGGATCTACACTTTTCATAAGCCTATTTAGAGGCCTGTGTGGTTGAAAGGGTTAAGTGGCATTTCTCTCCATGTCACAACTTATCTCATATTGAAGAGCAATTATGTGTTGGGTGTTAAATTCCTCCATTTCGAGTAACAAGTATTACTATGCCCAATGTTAATTAGCTTTTCGGAACTTAATTGTAATCAACATTTCTGCTACATGAAGTTTCAAGGTCGGTCGAAAATGGGTACTTTTTAGACGCCATGTTGAAATCACAAACGAGTGAAAGTATATTTTATTTTGAACATTTGTTATGCAATCTCAGTTTAGACAATTGCATTAAATGCAAAAATGATCACTTTACTTAGTAATATTATTTCACCTGCTGTAAAACAGACTGACAAGAAGCCATTCACCGAAAAGCTTGTGACGGCCGAATACCAGTACAACAATGGTAATTGGGGCGTATTGAGTTTCTGATAATATCAACGTATGTCATTTTGCCAGTAGTTAAAAAGTGAAAAATCGACAGACTGGAACCCAGGTTAACCAGTACTTGGCGCATCAACCTGCGTAAGAAACTGCCAACTTTTTCATATAAAGAAACACGGTCCGAATGGGGCGTGAACTCTTGACCATCAGTGGTTATAGATTACAATGGTATACAAGTCAGCGACTTTAACCATTCGACCACGAAGGCTAGAACTATTGTAAGTGATGCTATTTAATGGTTGCGAAAATCCCGAATAGCTGGTTAGCCAGCGGCGAGCGTAAACAAACTCAATCATCACCGAATAGCTGGTTCATCCCGACATCGCTTCACAGTTACAGTACACGATAAATGTCTCTGACTTATAAACCTTTGAATGAAACGACAACCACACTTTATTTTTAAGGGAATGGTTTTTATGTGGTACTTACTACTTAATATCTCGTTTTTATTTCCCGTTTTGTGCTTTTATAGTCACTCCAATAGTTAGTGTACTAATGTGCAGGATATATAGATAGATATGCCGTAGAATTATGAGAGATACACGTGTGTATGTTACTTCATCTTGTCGTTCGCGAATCACATGGACAAGCCGGCAGCAAACACGTATGTTACTAAACTAGAGGACATGAAAAACGCACACCTACATTATATATTATTATTACATGAAAACGAAATACGAAGGATTCCATCAAAGATATATCACATCTTTATTACAAAACACAAACTGAACAACTAAAAATATTCCAAAATGTTTAAAATTATGTATTTATACAGTTATTGTTTATCATGTAAAAACACATTGGTATAATTGAGGCCAGGAATAGATCCTCGATACAACACAGTATACTATGTTTGCCCCGCATGACCTATGAGGCCAGGAATAGATCCTCGACACAACACAGTATACTATGTTTGCCCCGCATGACCTATGAGGCCAGGAATAGATCCTCGACACAACACAGTATACTATGTTTGCCCCGCATGACCTATGAGGCCAGGAATAGATCCTCGACACAACAAAGTATACTATGTTTGCCCCGCATGACCTATGAGGCCAGGAATAGATCCTCGACACAACAAAGTATACTATGTTTGCCCCGCATGACCTATGAGGCCAGGAATAGATCCTCGACACAACACAGTATACTATGTTTGCCCCGCATGACCTATGAGGCCAGGAATAGATCCTCGACACAACACAGTATACTATGTTTGCCCCGCATGACCTATGAGGCCAGGAATAGATCCTCGACACAACACAGTATACTATGTTTGCCCCGCATGACCTATGAGGCCAGGAATAGATCCTCGACACAACAAAGTATACTATGTTTGCCCCGCATGACCTATGAGGCCAGGAATAGATCCTCGACACAACAAAGTATACTATGTTTGCCCCGCATGACCTATGAACCTCAGATAGCTTTAATTCTCATTTAGTTTTACTAATTTACAATGGAATATGGTCAATTTTATTTTAGCTCGATTGCGAAACCAGTTTTTACAGCATTAGTTTAATCGCTCTCGAGACCTCATTCTTGGTGCACTCCATCACCATAAGGGAGAGAGACGAGGCAATATGGTACCTTAAGGTAACTTTAGACAGATCTGTCAAAATTATCACCCTACTTTAGACAGATCGAACACACCCTTGGGAAAATATGGACTGTGCTAGCCTTTGTGAGGTAATGAAGTGACATCTTCTCAATGAAACGTGGCTGTCTTGTCTAGTCTACCCATCTTTACTTGTAAATAATGTCATGACTTAAAAATAATATAAACATCTTTGCCAAAACTGATTGTGGTGTGGTGGTAGAGCGTTCGATTATCCATGTTGCTTTGTTTTTAATTTCCGCCAATCGATCACTTACAAAACATTAGAAAAGTGTCGGTGCTTAAATTCTGGAAAACACATCGTAGCAACCTAGTAGACAGTTATTAATCATATCTTAATAATATAGGGAAATATCACTCCTTGTCGGCACTATCATACTCATATATATACCCTATCAACAAACCAAATAACAAGTTTATTACGCTGAAACATTGTTAAGTCAGCTTAAGATCAAGCAGTGTTGTCAGTCACTATTGACATCGGTGTTGTTTTATCATTTTTATCCCTTCGACTGCCTCAACTGAGTAATTTCAAGAATGAGAGAATTTGGCAGATTTGGGCTCCATAAATGTTCAGATTTTCGTGTTTCACTGTTAGTCTCTTACCGTGTTTTAAGAAATAAGCCCGATTCTGCGTTTAAAACAATAAGCTCCATAATCAACCAGTGTGTCATGATTACTCTGTACTACCCATATACTGTGGCTGGAGCGAGGATCCGTCTACGTTGTCAATGAGCGACATCGCTGGCTTTTCTGTTACCTCCCTTGGCAGATAAAGTCCGATTAATCCAGAAATATATATGGTTAGGTGACTATTAGCTTATAGGACCACTATTTTGAGAGGCAACCTTACCCGGTCAGCTAACAAATCGAGTTATATACCAAAATGTTTGTAAATGTCTGAAGTTTGTCGCACATGCGGCATACATTGGCATACATTGTGGCGTTCGGAGAACTGGAACGATAAAATTGTAGGCCTAGGCCTATATGTGCAGTATCCTCGCGTATTAGTAAAGTAATTACTTAAATGATTAAAGTAAGTATAGTTCCTGTTTTATTGATTCATTTAACCCGAACTTATAAGCGTGTCAGGTGTACCCAGAGTAGAACCTAGGGGTTGGTAACCACTTCTTCAGTCTCAGTACGCGTGTATGTGTACGTACTTGTAACCCGGATAAGGCTTGTGGTCACCATCCGGTCTTGTTGAGAGAACTAGGCCCTACATATTGGTGAGCGTTGGTGTATCTCGCGGAGGTCTTGTGGGAGCGTACTCAGACTGAACACTATATACATCCACATACCTACACACTCAACGTCCTGTTGAGAACGGTTACACTGTTAGTTTATACAAATTTATTTTAGCTCCATTGCAAAACAAGTTCTTATAACTTATATTAATCACTCTCGAGACCTCATTCCTGATGAAATCCATCGCCACGAGGGAGAGAGAAGAGGCATGTGGAATTTAAATGCCTTGCCTAAGGACACAATCGTAAAGGCTCTTGGACAGCGGGGCTCGAACTCCGGGCCTTTCGCACGTGAAGCGAACGCGCTACCACTGAGCTATAACGACTACACTGTTAACGCCAGGTGCGTAGCTTGGCTGGAATCGATGTGTAGGCCAACTTAAAACTTAAGACGGGAGGGGGGTCCGGGGTTCGTCGCCAGGAAAACTATTTATAGCGTAGGCCTATATAATTTAATCCTTGCCTCCCGATTGTTGTTGCAGAATTGGCATTTTTTTCGATTTTTCGGGGAAAAGTGTAGGCCACGGCCTATAGGAAGCTACGCCAATGAACGCTATCAGTGTATGGTTTTGAACCCGAAACCGTTTGTCCAATCCCCAAGCCTCTGAACATTACGATCCTGGAGACACTTGCAAATGAAGAGGAGACTAGGAGTCAGGCTGCAATGGATCAGGCGACGAAGCTCAATTCGCTATGCAAAACTCGATGGGCTACAAGCACATGGGATTCGGCACGTTTGGGGGTACTAGTATATATACTTAATTTAAATATATATACTAGTACCCCCAAATGTGCCGAATCCCTGTGGCTACAAGGGCAGATACGTTGCACATGTTCCTCCCACCCGACTGCTGTACATAGATGCGTTGCACGATCTGAGTTTGCAATACCAAGGCCTACAATTCATGCTTGCAAATTTACATACACATGACGTAGGCCCCTACGATAAATATTTCAGACGACGTTTTTTTTCAGTTTTCTGGACTGACTGTAACCTGAAAGCGGGATTTTGCGGCGTATTCGATAATTTTGCGGACCGGCGTGTTTAAAGTTATTCCCATGTCCTGTTGTTATAAGAACGGAACATTCATTGGATACTCGATTCCAGTTTCTCCAATCGTATGCCTGGTTACATATAACACTAACACAACCTATGTTTTGTCAGAACGCAGACGAAGCATTTACCAAGAATACAACCACACTGTGACAATGGTATGCACATCATTTTCGCGAGTATTGCTGATATTTTATCATGCTCGGTGCTGCTTCAAATGTAAAAAGAGAGAGTAGGTAATTTATGCCGAATGTTACTTGTTAGTGACTCCAGCATGAGCCACAGGCACAATACACATTTTTGTTGCCCTATGGTCATACCCTCGAGTTTCCGGTTAACGAAAACGAAGGTATCACGATTTGAGGACACTAGAGGATATAGTAAACATTACTTAATTATTGGCAACTTCTTTAATAAACGGTAGTTCTAGGCTAATTTCGCTGACAGAGCTGAAGCATGGTCCAATAGCATTCTGTTGAGTCTATTCAAGACTATTGGTAGGCTGATGCAACTGTCACGTGACTGGTCCAGCAGATGAATATAAACAAGCACATTATTGGGAGAATATTTCCACCGAAACTGATATGGTGCATGAGCAATTCAGGTATCTATCCGAATTAAAAAAATATACGCCTACCCCGAAAAATAGTTTCTATACCATTTCTGATTAAGACCAATAAGTGTTTTTACTCAATGATGTATTGGTTCGAGCCCAGCTTAGGCCGTGTCTCATTTATATGAAAAAGTTGGCAGTTTCGTACGGAGGTTGGTGCACCCAGTAGCTGGAGCCTGCCCAGGAATGTTGTTGTTAAGTAAACTACCCGCCGGCGATATAGCCCGAAATGGTGCTGATGCAGGCGTAAAACCCGAAATATAACGTAACATAATCTGCGATATCATAGCTGAATTGAGCAGCAAGGTCACGTGATGAAGCTAAAGCTGTCAACAAGAGTTTTTTTAAAGTTGTTTTCACGACTTTCACTTAACATTTTATACTGGTCATCATATGTGGGATTTATGCCTAGCATAGGTTCCACCACTCTATACCAAAGTGTTTGAGTTTATGGATGAGCTTGTGGTGATCTACTTTGTCGAATGCTTTATTGAAATTCATTATGATGACATCCATCTGGTGACCGAGCTCGAGATTGTCAGCTATCTCTTGTGTGAAACCAATGAGTTGGGTGTCACAGCTGTGTTTTGGCTTGAACCCGTGCTGCTATGGGCTATGAATATGGTGAGAATCTAAGTATGATATTATGTTGGAAACCAGGTGTTCTAAGAGTGGATGCTCTGCATGCTAGAGAAATGGGGTGGTAGTTGTTAGGTTTGGACTTTTGACCTATTTTGTTTATGATAGATATAACTGCATGTCTCCAATCATCGGAGACAATGCGTGTGTCAAGTGATCGTTGAAAGATGTATGTTAGCATGGGGGGCAATTTCGCTGTGCAGTTGTTTAAGTAACCTAGGTGAGATTTCATCAGGACCTGGGGCCTTATTTGGGTTTAGACCTGGCAGGAGCTTATCAACTCCTTATACTGTGATAGTGATTGGTGACATGGGTGGGTGAGTGGGCATTGAGGCTGCACTTTTGGACAATTATTTGAGACTGAGGAGGATGTTAGGACGAGAAAAAACAGATTCAAACTAACGATTCAGGATATTGGCTTTTAACGTTCGGTCAGAATGGATTTGACCATTACTACTGAGTGGGGCTATTCCAGAGTTCAGTTTTGTTGTACTTGATTGAAGGAGTAGAACTTTTTCTTTTGACCTGCATTACTGATGTGACTATATATCACTAGATACCGTTTGATAAAGTAATAAAACAAACTCATCAGCATGGTTGTGGGCACAGAAATTTTGATTTCCTCATTTGTGGAGAGCTTTTCGCATAATCCGGACACTAAGTCACTTAACCCATTCAACCCCAAGTAACTGACATGGACTGGTCCATGATATTTTCAGACCAATAAATTAATAAGAAAATTACCTTTGGACCAGTTCATTTATCAAAATGGGTAATTTTATCTAAAAATAGTAATAATTATTACTGGCAAAAAAGTGCAGATCCTGATGAGACGGCTCGTCACGAGCCGGCTCATCTGGATCTACACTTTTCATAAGCCTATTTAGAGGCCTGTGGGGTTGAAAGGGTTAAAGTACAAATAATTCCGTGACTTTATTATCCCAGGATATGATTTTGTTGCTTGATCAGACCGGGCTAGTGATTTGGATTACGATTTCAAAAGGGAAAGGAGGACCGATGAATGTTTAGAGAGTTTTAAGGAAGTGTTGAGCCAATTGCTTAACGTTCACTATGTTCACTTAACGATATAATGTATCTGCAGTATAGGCATTAATTGTGGTCTAAATTATCAAGTCTAAATGTGTAAACAAGTTTAGGGAATACGGTTTAGGTTAGGATTTAATAAATGTAAGCAATTTCGGGTTAAAAAGCAAATGCCACACCTACCTGCATAAATAATTTATATTCAATTTCTAATTGAAATATTCATTTATACACCGCTGCTCAAAAGAAAGTCTCCACCTGAGAAATACACCCTGAAAGTTTTATGAGTGGATCAATTTATTCATTCTTTTATTATTTATTATCTCCCATATCTCATCCACAAGATGTGCAAAAATGAAAAACATCTATTAATAAAAAGTACATATTTAAGATGTTTTAAGGTGGTACCCCTCAATTCCAAAATTCACAAAATAGAATTTTGAGATTTCATATTACTTATTTTACGCATAGAACCCCCCGAAATCAATTTTAGTGATAACAAATATTTTTTTCCAATAAACTACTCACTTAATTAAGTAAATTTGTTTAAAACCACTGATCCGTGACTTATTCTGCACAGGTGAGACGTTTTGCACGTGCACTGTACAGGTGAGTTGCTAAACAATATAAATTTAATAAATTCGTTACTTTTTACGGAAATGTAACTAAAAGATCAACAATTGTTTCATTTTGTATAAATAACGACAACACAATATGCCTCGACTTCCAGATAATTTTCGGACCAGCGCTATCGCCCGATCTTGCACCAATAGAACATGTATGGGCAGATCTTAAGGATAGGGTGTACACGTGAGTACCACCATCAGCAAACATCCAGGACCTGCGTGTTGCATTAAATCAAGAGTGGGGGAACATTCCACAGGCTAGGATTAGCAACATAGATACCTCTATGAGAAGAAGATGTGTTGCTTGTGTGGCAGCTCTCGGCGGACATACCAAATACTGAACATACCGGCTTTTTGTGAATTTTGATTTGGAGGGTGACGTTTTTAATGGGACGAAAAGAACAGTTGTTGTTAACTGATTTTTGTTAAATTTTACTTGTTTATACATGTACCAGATAATGAATTTAACCCTTTTAACCCCACATGCCTCTAAATAGGCTTATGAAAAGTGTAGATCCAGATGAGCCGGCTCGTGACGAGCCGTCTCATCAGGATCTGCACTTTTTTGCCAGTAATAATTATTACTATTTTTAGATAAAATTACCCATTTTGATAAATGAACTGATCCAAATGTAATTTTCTTAATAATTTATTGGTCTGAAAATATCACGCACCAGTCCATGTCAGTTACTTGGGGTTGAATGGGTTAAGTATTCACATAAAAATAATGGAATTGATATGTAGAATAAAAATTTTATGACCTATTTTCTCTGAGTGGAGACTTTCTTTTGAGCATCGGTATAGATATCGCCACTTACTGGGTGTGTTATAGCCGCTACCATTAATTGTTGGCGTAGTTTGTGATTTATATTTCGAAACGTAATTATTTCTATTTTCAGGTAATAGCAAATGGTCATCTGGATACAGAAACATTGGGAGAACTGACATTTCAATGTGAAGAAGGTTAGTGCTGATACGACTTGCATGTACAATAGCATGGCTGAATAATACTTTGGGATGGACAGACTTCATGAAATTCAAAATAAGAATTAAATATTTGTTCTTGGACTAGTCGAGACATTGTCTTTGACAGTGGCCTTGTACAATACGTGGTGAATTCATGGTTGTATGAGGATTGTATTTAATTAAATTTGGGTATCTTTACGCCATGTATTAGTGTAGTAGAATACTAATATTACGTTTCTTTTATTTATATGCCGTGATTATTTGCATAGCCTCTTTTTGGGCTATGTAGTGGCATTGTTATCTACTTTGAAATAGTTTTCTAATAACAATAGAAGAAAAATACTCCCATCTTTAACGTCAATGCTGAGCTGCTAATAAAATGTGATGACACACAATTTTATTTTGTCTGTTATTTCCGCTGTAATCTAAGTTGACAGTACAACAGGAATATATCATTAAGAGTTAAGCATGAAATATCAGACTACTATTACTAATGAAAAGCATTACAAAATGTCTAGAAATGACCAGTCAATCTAGATCAAAGACTCCATTTAATTTTATTCTACCTATAATAGTAGGTGTTGTGTTCTCTTTTATTCTACCTATAATAGTAGGTGATGTGTTCTCTTTTATTCTACCTATAATAGTAGGTGTTGTGTTCTCTCTTATTCTACCTATAATAGTAGGTGTTGTGTTCTCTTTTATTCTACCTATAATAGTAGGTGTTGTGTTCTCTTTTATTCTACCTATGATAGTAGGTGTTGTGTTCTCTTTTATTCTACCTATAATAGTAGGTGTTGTGTTCTCTTTTATTCTACCTATAATAGTAGGTGTTGTGTTCTCTTTTATTCTACCTATAATAGTAGGTGTTGTGTTCTCTTTTATTCTACCTATAATAGTAGGTGTTGTGTTCTCTTTTATTCTACCTATAATAGTAGGTGTTGTGTTCTCTTTTATTCTACCTATAATAGTAGGTGTTGTGTTCTCTTTTATTCTACCTATAATAGTAGGTGTTGTGTTCTCTTTTATTCTACCTATAATAGTAGGTGTTGTGTTCTCTTTTATTCTACCTATAATAGTAGGTGTTGTGTTCTCTTTTATTCTACCTATAATAGTAGGTGTTGTGTTCTCTTTTATTCTACTTATAATAGTATGTGTTGTGTTCTCTTTTATTCTACTTATAATAGTAGGTGTTGTGTTCTCTCTTATTCTACCTATAATAGTAGGTGTTGTGTTCTCTTTGATGACGTTGACTATCCAGCTGATATCAAGGCTCTTACCATAATATACATTATCGGGGGTGTCAGGCACATAACCTATTAGTGTTGCCAATCCTTACACTATCGGGGGTGTCAGGCACGTAACCTATTAATGTTGCCTATCCTTACATTAGCCGGGGTGTCAGGCACATAGCCTATTAGTGTTGCCTATCCTTACACTATTGGGGCTGTTAAACACAAGCCTATTAATGTTGCCTATCCTTACATTATCGGGGCTGTCAGACACAAACCTATTAATGTTGCCTATCCTTACATTAGCCGGGGTGTCAGACACAAACCTATTAATGTTGCCTATCCTTACATTAGCCGGGGTTGTCAGACGCAATCCTATTAATGTTGCCTATCCTTACATTAGCCGGGGTGTCAGACGCAATCCTATTAATGTTGTCTATCCTTACATTAGCCGGGGTGTCGGACAAATACCTATTAATGTTGCCTATCTTTACATTATTGGGATGTCAGGCACGTAACCTATTAATGTTGCCTATCCATACATTAGACGGGGTGTCAGACACAAGCCTATTAGTGTTGCCTATCCTTACATTAGCCGGGGTGTCAGGCACATAACCTATTAATTATGTTGCCTATCCTTACATTAGCCGGGGTGTCAGACACAAGCCTATTAATGTTGCCTATCCTTACATTAGCCGGGGTGTCAGACACAAGCCTATTAATGTTGCCTGTCCTTACATTAGACGGGGTGTCAGACACAAGCCTATTAGTGTTGCCTATCCTTACATTAGCCGGGGTGTCAGGCAAGTAACCTATTAATGTTGCCTATCCTTACACTATCGGGGCTGTCAGACACAAGCCTATTAATGTTGCCTATCCTTACATTAGACGGGGTGTCAGACACAAGCCTATTAGTGTTGCCTATCCTTACATTAGCTGGGGTGTCAGGCACATAACCTATTAATGTTGCCTATCCTTACATTAGTCGGGGTGTCAGACACAAGCCTATTAATGTTGCCTATCCTTACATTAGCCGGGGTGTCAGACACAAGCCTATTAATGTTGCCTATCCTTACATTAGACGGGGTGTCAGACACAAGCCTATTAGTGTTGCCTATCCTTACATTAGCTGGGGTGTCAGGCACATAACCTATTAATGTTGCCTATCCTTACATTAGCCGGGGTGTCAGACACAAGTCTATTAATGTTGCCAATCCTTACATTAGCCGGGGTGTCAGACACAAGCCTATTAATGTTGCCTATCCTTACATTAACCGGGGTGTCAGACACAAGCCTATTAATGTTGCCTATCCTTACATTAGCCGGGGTGTCAGGCACGTAATCTATTAGTGTTGTCTATCCTTACACTATCGGGGCTGTCAGACACAAACCTATTAATGTTGCCTATCCTTACACTATCGGGGATATCAGACACAAACCTATTAGTGTTGCCTATCCTTACATTAGCCGGTATGTCAGACAAAAGCCTATTAATGTTGCCTATCCTTACATTAGTCTGGGTGTCAGACACAATCCTATTAATGTTGCCTATCCTTACATTAGCCAGGGTGTCAGACACAAGCCTATTAATGTTGCCTATCCTTACATTAGTCGGGGTGTCAGACACAAGCCTATTAATGTTGCCTATCCATACATTAGCTGGGGTGTCAAATACAAGCCTATTAATGTTGCCTATCCTTACATTAGCCGGGTGTCAAACACAAACCTGTTGATGTTACCTATCCTTACACTATCGGGGCTGTTAGATACAAGCATATTAATGTTGCCTATCCTTACATTAGCCGGGTGTCAGACACAAACCTATTAATGTTGCCTATCCTTACACTATCGGGGTGTCAAATACAAGTATATTAATGTTGCCTAGCCTTACATTATCGGGGGTGTCAGGCACATAACATATTAATGTTGCCTATCCTTACATTAGACGGGGTGTCAGGCACAAGCCTATTAGTGTTGCCTATCCTTACATTAGCTGGGGTATCAGGCACATAACCTATTAATGTTGCCTATCCTTACATTAGCCGGGGTGTCAGACACAAGCTTATTAATGTTGTATATCCTTACATTAGCCGGGGTGTCAGACACAAGCCTATTAATGTTGCCTATCCTTACATTAGACGGGGTGTCAGACACAAGCCTATTAGTGTTGCCTATCCTTACATTAGCTGGGGTGTCAGGCACATAACCTATTAATGTTGCCTATCCTTACATTAGCCGGGGTGTCAGACACAAGCCTATTAATGTTGCCTATCCTTACATTAGCCGGGGTGTAAGACACAAGCCTATTAATGTTGCCTATCCTTACATTAGCCAGGGTGTCAGGCACGTAACCTATTAGTGTTGCCTATCCTTACATTAGCCAGGGTGTCAGACACAAACCTATTAATGTTGCCTATCCTTACACTATCGGGGCTGTCAGACACAAACCTATTAATGTTGCCTATCCTTACACTATCAGGGCTGTCAAACACAAACCTATTAATGTTGCCTATCCTTACATTAGCCGGGGTGTCAGACCCAAACATATTAATGTTGCCTATCCTTACATTAGCCGGGGTGTCAGACCCAAACCTATTAATGTTGCCTATCCTTACATTAGCCGGGGTGTCAGACACAAGCCTATTAATGTTGCCTATCCTTACATTAGCCAGGGTGTCAGATACAAGCCTATTAATGTTGCCTATCCTTACATTAGCCGGGGTGTCAGGCACGTAATATATTAGTGTTGTCTATCCTTACACTATCGGGGCTGTCAGACACAAACCTATTAATGTTGCCTATCCTTACACTATCGGGGATATCAGACACAAACCTATTAGTGTTGCCTATCCTTACATTAGCCTGTATGTCAGACAAAAGCCTATTAATGTTGCCTATCCTTACATTAGTCGGGGTGTCAGACACAAGCCTATTAATGTTGCCTATCCTTACATTAGCCAGGGTGTCAGACACAAGCCTATTAATGTTGCCTATCCTTACATTAGTCGGGGTGTCAGACACAAGCCTATTAATGTTGCCTATCCATACATTAGCTGGGGTGTCAAATACAAGCCTATTAATGTTGTCTATCCTTACATTAGCCGGTTGTCAGACACACACCTGTTGATGTTACCTATCCTTACACTATCAGGGCTGTTAGATACAAGCATATTAATGTTGCCTATCCTTACATTAGCCGGGTGTCAGACACAAACCTATTAATGTTGCCTATCCTTACATTAGTCTGGGTGTCAGACACAAGCCTATTAATGTTGCCTATCCATACATTAGCTGGGGTGTCAAATACAAGCCTATTAATGTTGCCTATCCTTACATTAGCCGGGTGTCAGACACAAACCTGTTGATGTTACCTATCCTTACACTATCGGGGCTGTTAGATACAAGCATATTAATGTTGCCTATCCTTACATTAGCCGGGTGTCAGACACAAACCTATTAATGTTGCCTATCCTTACATTAGTCGGGGTGTCAAATACAAGCATATTAATGTTGCCTATCCTTACATTAGCCGGGGTGTCAAATACAAGCATATTAATGTTGCCTATCCTTACATTAGTCGGGGTGTCAAATACAAGCATATTAATGTTGCCTATCCTTACATTAGTTGGGGTGTCAAATACAAGCATATTAATGTTGCCTATCCTTACATTAGCCGGGTGTCAGACACAAACCTATTAATGTTGCCTATCCTTACACTATCGGGGTGTCAAATACAAGCATATTAATGTTGCCTATCCTTACATTATCGGGGGTGTCAGGCACATAACCTATTAATGTTGCCTATCCTTACATGATCGGGGGTGTCAGGCACATAACCTATTAATGTTGCCTATCCTTACATTATTGTGGTGTCAGGCACATAACCTATTATGTTGCCTATCCTTACATTAGCCAGGGTGTCAGGCACGTAACCTATTAATGTTGCCTATCCTTACATTACTGTGGTGTCAGGCACATAACCTATTATGTTGCCTATCCTTACATTAGCCGGGGTGTCAGGCACGTAACCTATTAATGTTGCCTATCCTTACATTAGCCAGGGTGTCAGGTACGTATGTTATTAATGTTGCCTATCCTTACATTAGCCAGGGTGTCAGGTACGTAAGCTATTAATGTTGCCTATCCTTACATTAGCCGGGGTGTCAGGTACGTAAGCTATTAATGTTGCCTATCCTTACACTATTGGTGGGTATCAGGCACCAACCTATTATTGTTGTCATTAGCTTCAGAATGTTAGATATTTGGTTATAAGTAAGTACATTTATTTCCAGTTAAAGCCCTGCAGGTTGACCTATATTTGACCTTAAACACACGAGGAATAGCGGTACAAATGTGACGGTCGACGCACATCGTATTTGCCACATGCGAGGCCCTGCATGGTATACATCTAATACATGAGCATCACTTATTTCTATTATGACCCACGTACATATCAGAGGTTATAAATTGCTGAAATTGAAGTTCTGTATTTTTATAGTACTTACAACTGGTATAAACAATTCAACTCCACTTATGGCCCAAATAAGGCTGGTTGCGCGGGTTAGGCAGCCAGTTCCTGCATTGCTGTACCACACATTCAGGCATCAGTTCCCTCTTATGCCATGTACAGTCTCCTTTTGCCATGTACAGTCTCCTCTTCTAGCCGCAACTTTTCTCTCTATATATCTGACATCTTTCCATGCGCCACAATTATATAGCATTGCCCAAAACCTCCTGTATAGAAGCTTTCTCTCATGTGAATTTAGATTATGCGGTGGACGATTGTTAGCAGGCCACCAAAGTTGTTTGTTCTGTTCATTTATTATGCAAGGGGAACACAAGCACAGTGGACACTCAGCAACACCTTCAGCATGCTGAGGCATAGGGGGAGGTACGTAAGCAGCCTCTGCAACGGGCATGGCGGTGGCTGTTTCTTCTATTTCCATCTCTACGTCCCAGTTCTTATTTTGCAAGAAAGTCAGCAATTCTTTTCTCTGCTCATCAGTTACATACATTGTTATTTTACTCAATGGCATCTTGTAGAAATCGGCAGAATATGTGTAATACTCGTATGTTCAAGAGATTATAATTATAATATTATACATGTACTCATAGCATTCACTGTGATTATTATGTAGCATCAATATCGGTAAACACACACTGACACAGAGAAATATTTAAAATATAACAGAAAACTTGCGAATAATACTGTATATATATAATTAAATGAAGTATGAAGGTTACCATATAACGAACACATATAGTTTATTCATATAAATACATACATATTATATACATACATACAAATTATCAGTTTCAGTGATTACGCTACGGCTGATCAGGCACCTACATAACATGTAATCTATGTCCCTGGGCTGATCTGGATTATGTAGTTTGAATACTCATAACTATCAATTTTCTTTACAATCAATAATATACGTTTACTTAAATTGTCAGAGCCTCATTTTGACTAATTCTCAGCTCACAGAGTGATCGTGCATATTAACCGTTATTATACTGAACGTACTGCTACATTGTTGATACAAGCCACTAATCCAACAGTTCAAAATTCTCTACTTAAGGTGGCACTATAACAATTCAAACTAATCGCGCACTTCTACTGTTATTATAAACGTGTATTGCGATTGCTATATTTATTAGAATCGTAAATATGACTGTCTTTAAGTTGATTTCATACATATTTTGAAGATACCACTACAAGTCAAATCTGCATATTGTTAGATAAGATCTAGCATCATAAATTGTCTCATTCCCATTTTCTACTCTGCTAGCCAAGTCCATATATCATCATTTTCCATTACATATTAAATATAGTTTCTCTATTTTTCAGCTTTTACATTACTATATTATTCCAATGTGCAGAACTGCACTTATAGTGCTATGTTTTGATTGCATTTGATTGTATATATGTTGAGGGCCTCATGGTAGATTAACTTTTGTTAAATGAGTACTCTCGTTAAATAAAGTCTTTATTATTATTATTATTATTATTATTATTATTAATCACATGGAACAGGTAGTAAAGTATAAATCTTTACAATTGGACGGGGTCAAACTGCAGGCCTTTAACTACTAATTAACCATACAGTTACATGTACTTTGCAAGCTAGCGGCATATAAAATCACGTTTGCAAACAGCATATAGCCAGATCAGATGGCACAGAATTGACGGCAGCTATAGGGAGAGACTACACCTGGGCTCGAGGTTATAAAACATTTCTCAGATCTCAAATTCGAACTCGAAGTGATTTGATTGGTTGATTCTGATGTTTACACTCATCTGAGTCAATCAGAAGCTTGAGACCGAGCTTGAGATTGGAGAACAGTTTTATAACCTCGGAGCCTGTGGTCACTTGGAAGAGTTATGCCTATGCACAGTGTAGTATTTACATTTATTGTGTTATTAATTTAAGGATGGAACATCTACAAAGCCAATTGTTACAGAGCAATCGATGTCCCAATGACATTCGATGCCGCCGCTGCTACATGCAAGAGGTAAGTAATTTCATATAAATACTGATTGTATAGAATGGTTCGAAATATACAAAAAGATATTTACAAATATTTACAATTTTTCACGAGTCTTAAAATATGTAGAACAATTACACTAATAAAACTATTATGCCATTTTATGTTAACTACGTTGATCTACATATTATCTAATAAAGTAGAAGTCGTCATAGCGCAGTGAGAGATTGTGCTCTTACGCCATGCACTTAATTCCATATTGCCTCTCTTTCTGAGTTAGTTATATTGAGAATGAGTGTGTCTCAAAATAATAAAAAAATTAATGGACAACTGCACTCTTAAGAGGGCTGCAGTATATATATATTTGCTGCAGTATATATATATATATATATTTGCTGTAGTATATATATATATATTTGCTGTAGTATATATATATAGTTGCTGTAGTATATATATATATTTGCTGCAGTATATATATATTTGCAGTATACATATATTTGCAGTATATAAGTAAGTAAGTAAGTAAATTGGTTATTATAGTGACATGTGTTATAACATACATTTAAAACATACATAGAAACACAGAAAACACCCGGCCCAATGGGCCTATAAATCACCTGTAAATGAGTATTGTTAATTCACGTGAAAAAGTGAGAGATGTACTATTGATTGTCGATATCTTGAGAGCACAGCACGGGTATTAGCCTGTATTACCCTCTCAATTCACCGACGATCAACAGCAGAGTGAGATAATATGATTGTTTATATAATACTGTATTAAACAATTAGAGTTATACTTTAAACCATCCATTAAATATTTACAACTTACAACTATATATATATTTGCAAAGGCCCAGATGTGAGATTATATAATTAATTTGAATGTTCCAAAATAAATAGTGAAATGTATTCAGGGGGTTGCGAAATATCAAAACCAGAAAGAAAAAAATGACGTGCCCAGATAAATTTGTTATTTGCCCAATCGTTTATGTATATATGATGTAAATGTTTATTAACTAAGAGAATAACATTTAAGCTTTCAATTGATTTACTCTATTCAATATTGTACTTCCAATACATATACAGTTGAACTTCGTTGCCTCGAACTAGGTTGGCTCGAACACCACCGTTGGCTCGAACATGTCGTCTTGTCCCGGCAATAATCTCTATATAATGCATATTGTTCTAACCTCGATGACTCGAACACGGATGACTGGAACTCTCAAACCAGATCACTGGTCCCATGAAATCAATTAGTACTTAAATTAACACCTTTGGGTCGAACACAATTGACCTTTCTGCCGATTTTGATTGACAGCTGGCGTTAGCCAATCGCATCACACCATTCGCGCACACCCCCGGCAACGGTTTATCGCCGCCATCTTGTTAGACAAACAATGCATATTAGACAAACTAGTAACGAGTAGACACATTTGAAAAGGCGTGAATTTGATCGAAAATACGGGTTTTAAATTGTTTTAATGATGTTGAAAATGTGTAGCTTTGGTGTGTGGGTTAGTTATAGTACAAAATTAGTCGATATCCTGGTGATCGACGTTAAATTCAACCCATTTCAAAATCCTTGGACAAATCTAAAAGTGTGTATATGAACCACAAAATGCCAGACATCTGTTTTAAAAACAATGCATCTATAAAAACACCGACTGACCCCATATAGTCATTCTTTTATCGCAAACACAGCAATCAAATTTAAGCGTGTCACACTGTTTATTGGAAGTAATCAACTTACTGGTACATCACAGAGACCGCCACATAATATCCCGTTAGAGGCCTACTGTCAAGATCAAAGTGTTGCACATCGGAATTTAGCACTGATTGTGCTAATAATTGGTCAATTATAAAATGTGTGCACACAATTATAGTATTGATTACTACACCGAGTCATTGTTTTATCGTTCTGTCAGACAAACGAGTTATTTAGTAAAATTTTAATCAAATCTGATAACGAGTGATCG
This sequence comes from Archivesica marissinica, assembly GCA_014843695.1. Lineage (NCBI taxonomy): Eukaryota > Metazoa > Mollusca > Bivalvia > Venerida > Vesicomyidae > Archivesica > Archivesica marissinica. The sequence continues at coordinate 52,457,836 of CM026390.1, forward strand.
TGATCTGAAATTATTTTTTGAAAAATAATTACAAATTAATTAATGCTGTCTGTCATTGACAATGGTGAAAAGATGTAGTTACGGGCTGTTTTATTAATGTATGCTGTGTGCCAGTGATAGTAGATATCCAGATCGATTAATAGGTGACGTTTAATTCGTGCCATTTCCAAACCCAAGACAAATCTTGAAAAATGTCTAAGGTGGATTAAGTTGTGTGGACGACAAGCTGAATACATCCAAAATTAATGCAAACATATATATTTGCACACAAGTAAGTTGAAATTAATTTATTTATGCATAATAAAATATTTCGAAACAATATATTCTGCATTTATAGATCTACTGTTCACAAGAGATATGTGAGTATAATGGTGATTAAAATTATACATGTGGTTCATACATATTGTCGTGGATGGTGGACTAGGGATCAGATAGAAGTAATAGTACCCATGCATGTGCAGAGCTGTGGGATTCCCATATTAGCTCAGTGAACGTACTGGTGTTCAGTTTTTGGGCCTAATGTTCGAGTCTTCTAGGAGGCATAGGGTCGAGTCTCTCAAGACGGTGGCATATTTCATGTCTTTTAATGTCAAAGTTGACACGATGTGGTTGTTCGGGTGTCAGTGGTTTCGTATAACTACTTCTTCGTATACAAGGCAATATAGAGTGAAACATTGTGGTTGATTCGTCTAATAGTATATTATCACGCCTACGCCAATTATGAGATGGGCTGTTGACAAATTAATCAAATACTGGAGAATATATTATTTTTCACACCTTGATTGGTCGGCTCAAACATTTGTGATGCTGGCTTGTATGCCCGTGTTTTATCAGCTTTAGAGCTGAGCCGTGCCTTATGTCCAAGCCCTTACATCATGTATAAATATCATGCTCTTCACATCAATTTCATTACAACCATGGCGTCTATATGTCCATGCGTTTTTTGCTGATTATACAATACAAATACAATAAAAAAATAGATACACACTGTACATTTCATTGTCATTGTATTAATCTATGTACCTTTTTATGTAATTTTATGTCATTGTAAATAATTTAATGCTTTGATGTACAATAAATATATTATTTTAATGACGGTCAATGATTTATTTATTCTCCCCCATTCACTTTAATTAATCTTGATTAGTGGCCTGAAACCTAGATAGATAATCACTCCTGGTATGGCAAACACACGGCTACATAGTCCCATTCATAATTGTGTCTAATTAACTAAATAGCTAATAATATTAATATCTGGGTAAAATAAAACTGAGAAATTCCACGGAATTTTATCTAGATTAACTCGATGCAGGTCTGCGTTAAGACGCCATTTTGTTAGATAGCTTGTCTCGCGTAGTTACAGCGAGCACCTGTAACTATGGGGGGCGTGCCTAAGTAGCGTTTGCAGAAAGGTCAATTGGCCGAGTGTCCAGGTCCGCGTGTCACACAAAAGTTTTCACAGCTTTTGTTAATGGCAATGACATCCCTTTTGATCGGTACACTCGCGTAATTTACACATCGTGAGATTGGCAATTACTATTCTATTGTGACTGTGTTTCAATCACTGCGGCTTTTTTATCCATAGTTTAAATTGGTATTATGTAATTATGTATAGAACAAACATATTACACACTTATTGAGTTAAAGATGCTAAGCTATGACATTTCAATATAAACAACCAATTTTGTCGTCTCTTCATCAAATTCATTATTTATTTAAGACTTAAATAAACACAATACGGCAAAGCAGCCGACAATCGGTGACTACTTCAAGAAATCAGGAAACCTATGTGTTAAATCACTGTACATGGCATGTATCTACGTTACGTTACTTAAAAATGTTGTCTATTCTTATGAAACACATTCGTATAAACATGGATTTTTATCAAACCACGGGAGAAGGACATATTGGATGTATTGCATAAACCAGTATATAACAGTAAGCTACCAAAACACAATTTAATGTATCAATATTATGGGTCAACCCACACAACTACCCTTGACTTGAACCTCCCATGCCTCGATTCATTACTCACGGACCCGTCGAGTTCGAGGCAACGAAGTTCGACTGTACTTACATCGTCGTTACTACCGTGATATATCAGACATACGTCGTAGTATTTGGATTGTCCGTCCGTTACACTTCTTGTGGCCTCAACTCTTACTACAGTTCTCCTTCAATTGAAAAAAACCCTTTGAATTCATCATCCACAACAAGTGGACACGCGCTTATTGCTGGGATGTTCATGTTCAATAAGTTTTTCTTGAGCTATGTAGATGCCCATTTTTCTACTTTACTATATTGCCCATCTGAACCTCAACTCTACCTTCAGAATCATCCAATTGACTTGAAACTTGGTATGCATCTATGATATAAAGCAATCAAGTTGTATTGGTCGAGGTCTGATCACTTATTCTTGAGTTATGTCTCCTTTTATACATCATTATATTACGGTACAACAATTACCTCTGTTAGATAGACACATTATTAAGTCTTAAGGAATCATTTCTATAAGTGGTTTTATTTTGACAAAAGCATTGTACAGTGTCATACAATGTCAACATCTTTCTTGTTTGTATCTTATTGTAAATAACCTAACAAATGTACCTGTCTGTAATTCAATGTCTGACAAATTACCTTGCCCGATGGCATAGAAAATGACTGTCACTTTATATATTTTATTTTATGTGTGTTTTACGTTTATTTTTCGTCGCTACCGGTTGCCCATATGAGTACTGTCTCCTGAAGAGATTAGATTTTTGGAGGATAGTGCAATGATACAGACAGAAACCCATTCCAGAATCTCCTCTTGTTCTTTTACGTGCATGGTGTAAAGCACCGACACGAGGCCTTAGTTTGAAGTCCCATCTGAAACTGTTAATTTTATTAGGGTCAGATGGGGGATCGAACCTGCAATCACTGGATTCCCAGTCCATCGTGTTAACCACTGGACTGCATATTCGTTTGTACTATATTTTATTTTAAACTACAAACACCTGCATACCCTCGGCATTCTCCATCCTTTGAGAATTAAGTAATGAATCGCTGATTAATAGTTTCCATCGGGGTACGAACGACATTGGGCATGGTTGAAGGCATCCACGCAAACTTTAAGCATGCTCAATGTAGTTCATACCCCAATGGAAACTATTAATCTACGATTCATTACTTATATTTACATTAATTACTATAATTACTATAATTACTTGACTGTGTTACGAATATGACAATATTTATTTGACAATTACTGTAATTATTTTTCAGGCAAGGTGGCTGGTTGTATTATTCGGAAAATGAGATTGAGTATTTTGACTTTGTTGCCGGACTACTTACAGAAACAATATGGTTTGGTATGTTGATAAGAACAATGTACATTATTATCTTGTCTACTTTTACGTTGTATGAACCAAATTATGAGAGGTACTGGTATTAGGAAGAAATACACAGTTGTGTAGCTATTTCATGCTCGGCTAACTTACATAGATGGGTAGATTGAAGTAGAAGGTCGCCTAAGACGATCAAACAGTTCTTTATGAATACAAAGCATAGCTGTATTTATATTTGAAAGTTATGAGCAGTTGGTTATCTTGAAAATGATGCATGTAAATGAAATATATGAGTAAGAGACCATGGATTTTAATTTCTATTTTATAATACAGTAAAACCCCTGTAATCTGGACCCCCCCCCCCCCTCTAAACCGGACTCCCCTCTAAACCGGACTTTTCCGGTCCCAAAACCCTTCTATTTTCATTGTAATAAAAAACCCTCTAATCTGGAACGCCAACTTTGCATTGTCCTTCAAGGCTCCGGAAACCGAATCCAGCTGATAACTGTTTCCAGTTCACTTTCTCTTTTATACGATATATTGCCGTTGAGATTCTATCCGAAATGTTCCATGTATATTTCTTTATCCTTTGACTGTTTCTTGCAAAAGAATCGGAGAGTAATATTAAAGCTAAACACACCTTTACAATCGGCAACAAATAACATGTATCCAGTGGCGGCGCGGTGGGCAACTAATTGGGTGTGATCAATGAACTTTTATACAGGTAATTTAGATGGTGGTTCATCAGGCATAATCGTGTTTAGCAACACTGTGGTGGACATGATCGACATAACCCTCCTAAATACTTACTAATCTCACAAATAACAGATGCAATAATCAGATTTTAATTTTTTATTGTCTTATAGATCTTGTTAACTCAGAAGATTGGAAAATCCAAGGGAACACTGTACCATTGGAGTTTATCTCCAGTTGGGGAATGGATCAGCCAGATGAAACCCTTGGAAAACATGCTGTCGTTTCTAAGGACAAGAAGTTACAGATCGAAGATGGAAATAAGCATCATCCATTTGTGTGCAAACACCGAGCTTGTTTGGAAGGTAAATTAGGTCATGGAAATAAGCATAATATATTTGTGTGCAAACGCCCGAGCTTGTATTGAAGGCAAGTTCTGTCATGGAAATAAGCATCATCCATTTGTGTGCAAACACCGAGCGTGTTTGGAAGGTAAATTAGGTCATGGAAATAAGCATAATATATGTGTGTGCAAACGCCGAGCGTGTTTGGAAGGCAAGTTCTGTCATGGAAATAAGCATCATCCATTTGTGTGCAAACACCGAGCGTGTTTGGAAGGTAAATTAGGCCATGGAAATAAGCATAATATATTTGTGTGCAAACGCCGAGCGTGTTTGGAAGGCAAGGTCTGTCATGGAAATAAGCATCATCCATTTGTGTGCAAACACCGAGCGTGTTTGGAAGGTAAATTAGGCCATGGAAAATAAATATCAATCGATTGACATGCATTGTTTCTGTATCTGTTAATGTTATCGAATAACAGCATTTAGCCCATTAATTATAATCCAATAAGAGGATGTTTTGTTTGTAATAATAAGAAATACGAATAAACATAAATTACTGCTACTGCACAACAAATTTGAGTAACCTTTAGAAAGCGGGCATTCCAAATTTGTGGCTCAAATAACTTAAGCAGTACAATTTGTGGTTGAAGATTAACTTAAGAGATACGAGTGAATACCTCCAATCCAGACCAGATGAAGAAAACCGGAGAAGAGAATGTTCAGGCCGCCGTGCTCAAGCTGACTAGATATCATACGGTACTCTCAAAGTTGGACCCCTGTCCGGGCGAGCCAGAATATCGACAATCCACAATTTCAAGAAGCAACATCTCCGGTCGACTCTGTGAGGAGTACACATTGGGGCCAAGCCTCAAGATGCGAGGCGTACACATGGGAGCCAAGCCTTAAGATGCGAGGAGTACACATCGGGGCCAAGCCTAAAGATGCGAGGAGTACACATCGGGGTCAAGCCTCAAGATGCGAGGAGTACACATCGTGAGGAGTACACATGGGAGCCAAGCTTCAAGATGTGAGTACACATGGGGGCCAAGCTTCAAGATGTGAGTACATATGGGGGCCAAGCTTTAAGATGTGAGTACACATCGGGGTCAAGCCTCAAGATGTGAGTACACATGGGGGCCACGCTTCAAGATGTGAGTACATATGGAGGCCAAGCTTTAAGATGTGAGTACACATCGGGGTCAAGCCTCAATATGTGAGTACACATCGGGGTCAAGCCTCAAGATGTGAGTACACATGGGGGCCAAGCCTCAAGATGCGAGGAGTACACATCGGGGTCAAGCCTCAAGATGCGAGGAGTACACATCTGGGCCAAGCCTCAATATATGAGGAGTACACATCGGGGTCAAGCCTCAATATGCGAGGAGTACACATCGGGGTCAAGCCTCAAGATGCGAGGAGTACACATCGGGGCCAAGCCTCAAGATGTGAGTACACATCGGGGTCAAGCCTCAATATGTGAGTACACATCGGGGTCAAGCCTCAATATGTGAGGAGTACACATGGGGGCCAAGCCTCAAGATGCGAGGAGTACACATCTGGGCCAAGCCTCAATATGTGAGGAGTACACATGGGGGCCAAGCCTCAAGATGTGAGGAGTACACATGGGGGCCAAGCCTCAAGATGCGAGGAGTACATATCTGGGTCAAGCCTCAATATGTGAGGAGTACACATGGGGGCCAAGCCTCAAGATGCGAGGAGTACACATAGGGGCCAAGCCTCAAGATGCGAGGAGTACACATCGGGGCCAAGCCTCAAGATGCGAGGAGTACACATATGGGCCAAGCCTCAATATGTGAGGAGTACACATGGGGGCCAAGCCTCAATATGCGAGGAGTACACATGGGGGCCAAGCCTCAAGATGCGAGGAGTACACATGGGGGCCAAGCCTCAAGATGTGAGTACACATCGGGGTCAAGCCTCAATGTGTGAGGAGTACACATTGGGACCCAGCCTCAAGATGTGAGGAAAACACATAGGGGCCAAGCCTCAAGATGCGAGGAGTACACATCTGGGCCAAGCTTCAATATGTGAGGAGTACACATGGGGGCCAAGCCTCAAGATGCGAGGAGTACACATGGGGGCCAAGCCTCAAGATGCGAGGAGTACACATCGGGGTCAAGCCTCAAGATGCGAGGAGTACACATGGGGGCCAAGCCTCAAGATGTGAGTACACATCGGGGTCAAGCCTCAATATGCGAGGAGTACACATCGGGGTCAAGCCTCAAGATGCGAGGAGTACACATCGGGGCCAAGCCTCAAGATGCGAGTACACATCGGGGTCAAGCCTCAAGATGTGAGGAGTACACATGGGGGCCAAGCCTCAAGATGCGAGGAGTACACATCTGGGTCAAGCCTCAATATGTGAGGAGTACACATGGGGGCCAAGCCTCAAGATGCGAGGAGTACACATCGGGGCCAAGCCTCAAGATGCGAGGAGTACACATGGGGGCCAAGCCTCAATATGTGAGGAGTACACATGGGGGCCAAGCCTCAAGATGCGAGGAGTAAACATCTGGGCCAAGCTTCAATATGTGAGGAGTACACATGGGGGCCAAGCCTCAAGATGCGAGGAGTACACATGGGGGCCAAGCCTCAAGATGCGAGAAGTACACATCGGGGTCAAGCCTCAAGATGCGAGGAGTACACATGGGGGCCAAGCCTCAAGATGTGAGTACACATCGGGGTCAAGCCTCAATATGCGAGGAGTACACATGGGGGCCAAGCCTCAAGATGTGAGGAGTACACATGAGGGCTGAGCCTCAAGATGCGAGGAGTACACATAGGGGCCAAGCCTCAAGATGTAAGGAGTACACATCGGGGCCCAGCCTCAATATGTGAGGAGTACACATGGGGGCCAAGCCTCAAGATGTGAGGAGTACACATGGGGGCCAAGCCTCAAGATGCGAGAAGTACACATCGGGGTCAAGCCTCAAGATGCGAGGAGTACACATGGGGGCCAAGCCTCAAGATGTGAGTACACATCGGGGTCAAGCCTCAATATGCGAGGAGTACACATCGGGGTCAAGCCTCAAGATGCGAGGAGTACACATCGGGGCCAAGCCTCAAGATGCGAGTACACATCGGGGTCAAGCCTCAAGATGTGAGGAGTACACATGGGGGCCAAGCCTCAAGATGTGAGTACACATCGGGGTCAAGCCTCAATATGCGAGGAGTACACATCGGGGTCAAGCCTCAAGATGTGAGTACACATCGGGGTCAAGCCTCAATATGCGAGGAGTACACATCGGGGTCAAGCCTCAAGATGCGAGGAGTACACATCGGGGCCAAGCCTCAAGATGCGAGTACACATCTGGGTCAAGCCTCAAGATGTGAGGAGTACACATCGGGGCCAGCCTCAAGATGTGAGGAGTACACATGGGGGCCAAGCCTCAATATATGAGGAGTGCACATGGGGGCCAAGCCTCAAGATGCGAGGAGTACACATGGGGGCCAAGCCTCAAGATGTGAGGAGTACACATGAGGGCTGAGCCTCAAGATGCGAGGAGTACACATAGGGGCCAAGCCTCAAGATGTGAGGAGTACACATCGGGGCCCAGCCTCAAGATGTGAGGAGTACACAATGGGGGCCAAGCCTCAAGATGCGAGGAGTACACATAGGGGCCAAGCCTTAAGATGTGAGGCGTACACATGGGGGCCAAGCCTTAAGATGCGAGGAGTACACATCGGGGCCAAGCCTCAAGATGTGAGGAGTACAAATTGGGGTCAAGCCTCAAGATGCGAGGAGTACACATCGTGAGGAGTACACATGGGAGCCAAGCTTCAAGATGTGAGTACACATCGGGGTCAAGCTTCAAGATGTGAGTACACATAGGGGCCAAGCTTCACGATGTGAGTACACATGGGGGCCAAGCCTCAAGATGTGAGGAGTACACATCGGGGCCAAGCCTCAATATATGAGGAGTAAACATGGGGGCCAAGCCTCAAGATGTGAGGAGTACACATGGGGGCTGAGCCTCAAGATGCGAGGAGTACACATCGGGGCCAAGCCTCAAGATGTGAGGAGTACACATCGGGGCCCAGCCTCAAGATGTGAGGAGTACACATGGGGGCCAAGCCTCAAGATGCGAGGAGTACACATAGGGGCCAAGCCTTAAGATGTGAGGAGTACACATTGGGGCCAAGCCTCAAGATGCGAGGCGTACACATGGGGGCCAAGCCTTAAGATGCGAGGAGTACACATCGGGGCCAAGCCTCAAGATGCGAGGACTACACATCTGGGTCAAGCCTCAAGATGCGAGGAGTACACATCGTGAGGAGTACACATGGGAGCCAAGCCTCAATATGTGAGAAGTACACATCGGGGCCAAGCCTCAAGATGCGAGGAGTACACATCTGGGCCAAGCCTCAATATGTGAGGAGTACACATGGGGGCCAAGCCTCAAGATGCGAGGAGTACACATGGGGGCCAAGCCTCAAGATGCGATGAGTACACATGAGGGCCAAGCCTCAATATGTGAGGAGTACACATGGGGGCCAAGCCTCAATATGTGAGGAGTACACATTGGGACCCAGCCTCAAGATGCGAGGAGTACACATCGGGGCCAAGCCTCAAGATGCGAGTACACATCGGGGTCAAGCCTCAAGATGTGAGGAGTACACATGGGGGCCAAGCCTCAAGATGCGAGGAGTACACATCTGGGTCAAGCCTCAATATGTGAGGAGTACACATGGGGGCCAAGCCTCAAGATGCGAGGAGTACACATCGGGGCCAAGCCTCAAGATGCGAGGAGTACACATGGGGGCCAAGCCTCAATATGTGAGGAGTACACATGGGGGCCAAGCCTCAAGATGCGAGGAGTAAACATCTGGGCCAAGCTTCAATATGTGAGGAGTACACATGGGGGCCAAGCCTCAAGATGCGAGGAGTACACATGGGGGCCAAGCCTCAAGATGCGAGAAGTACACATCGGGGTCAAGCCTCAAGATGCGAGGAGTACACATGGGGGCCAAGCCTCAAGATGTGAGTACACATCGGGGTCAAGCCTCAATATGCGAGGAGTACACATCGGGGTCAAGCCTCAAGATGCGAGGAGTACACATCGGGGCCAAGCCTCAAGATGCGAGTACACATCGGGGTCAAGCCTCAAGATGTGAGCAGTACACATGGGGGCCAAGCCTCAAGATGCGAGGAGTACACATCTGGGTCAAGCCTCAATATGTGAGGAGTACACATGGGGGCCAAGCCTCAAGATGCGAGGAGTACACATCGGGGCCAAGCCTCAAGATGCGAGGAGTACACATAGGGGCCAAGCCCCAAGATGCGAGGAGTACACATCTGGGTCAAGCCTCAATATGTGAGGAGTACACATGGGGGCCAAGCCTCAAGATGCGAGGAGTACACATAGGGGCCAAGCCTCAAGATGTGAGGAGTACACATCTGGGCCAAGCCTCAATATGTGAGGAGTACACATGGGGGCCAAGCCTCAAGATGCGAGGAGTACACATAGGGGCCAAGCCTCAAGATGCGAGGAGTACACATCGGGGCCAAGCCTCAAGATGCGAGGAGTACACATCTGGGCCAAGCCTCAATATGTGAGGAGTACACATGGGGGCCAAGCCTCAAGATGCGAGGAGTACACATGGGGGCCAAGCCTCAAGATGCGATGAGTACACATGAGGGCCAAGCCTCAATATGTGAGGAGTACACATGGGGGCCAAGCCTCAATATGTGAGGAGTACACATTGGGACCCAGCCTCAAGATGCGAGGAGTACACATCGGGGTCAAGCCTCAAGATACGAGGAGTACACATCGTGAGGAGTACACATGGGGGCCAAGCCTCAAGATGCGAGGAGTACACATGGGGGCCAAGCCTCAATATGCGATGAGTACACATGGGGGCCAAGCCTCAAGATGTGAGTACACATCGGGGTCAAGCCTCAATATGTGAGGAGTACACATTGGGACCCAGCCTCAAGATGTGAGGAGTACACATGGGGGCCAAGCCTCAAGATGCGAGGAGTACACATAGGGGCCAAGCCTCAATATGTGAGGAGTACACATGGGGGGCCAAGCCTCAAGATGTGAGGAGTACACATAGGGGCCAAGCCTCAATATGTGAGGAGTACACATTGGGGCCCAGCCTCAAGATGCGAGGAATACACATCGGGGTCAAGCCTCAAGATGCGAGGAGTACACATGCGGGCCAAGCCTCAAGATGTGAGGAGTACACATGGGGGCCAAGCCTCAAGATGTGAGGAGTACACATGGGGGCCAAGCCTTAAGATGCGAGGAGTACACATAGGGGCCAAGCCTCAATATGTGAGGAGTACACATGGGGGCCAAGCCTTAAGATGCGAGGAGTACACATAGGGGCCAAGCCTCAATATGTGAGGAGTACACATGGGGGCCAAGCCTCAAGATGCGAGGAGTACACATCTGGGTCAAGCCTCAATATGTGAGGAGTACACATGGGGGCCAAGCCTCAAGATGCGAGGAGTACACATAGGGGCCAAGCCTCAAGATGTGAGGAGTACACATCTGGGCCAAGCCTCAATATGTGAGGAGTACACATGGGGGCCAAGCCTCAAGATGCGAGGAGTACACATAGGGGCCAAGCCTCAAGATGCGAGGAGTACACATCGGGGCCAAGCCTCAAGATGCGAGGAGTACACATCTGGGCCAAGCCTCAATATGTGAGGAGTACACATGGGGGCCAAGCCTCAAGATGCGAGGAGTACACATGGGGGCCAAGCCTCAAGATGCGATGAGTACACATGAGGGCCAAGCCTCAATATGTGAGGAGTACACATGGGGGCCAAGCCTCAATATGTGAGGAGTACACATTGGGACCCAGCCTCAAGATGCGAGGAGTACACATCGGGGCCAAGCCTCAAGATGCGAGTACACATCGGGGTCAAGCCTCAAGATGTGAGGAGTACACATGGGGGCCAAGCCTCAAGATGCGAGGAGTACACATCTGGGTCAAGCCTCAATATGTGAGGAGTACACATGGGGGCCAAGCCTCAAGATGCGAGGAGTACACATCGGGGCCAAGCCTCAAGATGCGAGGAGTACACATGGGGGCCAAGCCTCAATATGTGAGGAGTACACATGGGGGCCAAGCCTCAAGATGCGAGGAGTAAACATCTGGGCCAAGCTTCAATATGTGAGGAGTACACATGGGGGCCAAGCCTCAAGATGCGAGGAGTACACATGGGGGCCAAGCCTCAAGATGCGAGAAGTACACATGGGGTCAAGCCTCAAGATGCGAGGAGTACACATGGGGGCCAAGCCTCAAGATGATGAGTACACATCGGGGCAAGCCTCAATATGCGAGGAGTACACATCGGGGCCAAGCCTCAAGATGCGAGGAGTACACATCGGGGCCAAGCCTCAAGATGCGAGGAGTACACATGGGGGCCAAGCCTCAAGATGCGAGGAGTACACATCTGGGTCAAGCCTCAATATGTGAGGAGTACACATGGGGGCCAAGCCTCAAGATGCGAGGAGTACACATCGGGGCCAAGCCTCAAGATGCGAGGAGTACACATGGGGGCCAAGCCTCAAGATGTGAGTACACATCGGGGTCAAGCCTCAATATGTGAGGAGTACACATGGGGGCCAAGCCTCAAGATGTGAGGAGTACACATGGGGGCCAAGCCTCAAGATGCGAGGAGTACACATAGGGGCCAAGCCTCAATATGTGAGGAGTACACATGGGGGCCAAGCCTCAAGATGTGAGGAGTACACATAGGGGCCAAGCCTCAATATGTGAGGAGTACACATTGGGGCCAAGCCTCAAGATGCGAGGAATACACATCGGGGCCAAGCCTCAAGATGCGAGGAGTACACATGGGGCCAAGCCTCAAGATGTGAGGAGTACACATGGGGGCCAAGCCTCAAGATGTGAGGAGTACACATGGGGGCCAAGCCTTAAGATGCGAGGAGTACACATAGGGGCCAAGCCTCAATATGTGAGGAGTACACATGGGGGCCAAGCCTCAAGATGCGAGGAGTACACATAGGGGCCAAGCCTCAAGATGTGAGGAGTACACATGGGGGCCAAGCCTCAAGATGCGAGGAGTACACATGGGGGCCAAGCCTCAATATGTGAGGAGTACACATAGGGGCCAAGCCTCAAGA
>CM026390.1:52471324-52521118 GCA_014843695.1 Archivesica marissinica
TGTGAGGAGTACACATTGGGGCCAAGCCTCAAGATGCGAGGCGTACACATGGGAGCCAAGCCTTAAGATGCGAGGAGTACACATCGGGGCCAAGCCTAAAGATGCGAGGAGTACACATCGGGGTCAAGCCTCAAGATGCGAGGAGTACACATCGTGAGGAGTACACATGGGAGCCAAGCTTCAAGATGTGAGTACACATGGGGGCCAAGCTTCAAGATGTGAGTACATATGGGGGCCAAGCTTTAAGATGTGAGTACACATCGGGGCCAAGCCTCAAGATGCGAGTACACATCGGGGCCAAGCCTCAAGATGTGAGTACACATGGAGGCCAAGCCTCAAGATGTGAGTACACATCTGGGTCAAGCCTCAATATGTGAGACACACCAACCCAAAGAGTACACATGGGGGCCAAGCCTCAAGATGCGAGGAGTACACATCGGGGCCAAGCCTCAAGATGCGAGGAGTACACATATGGGCCAAGCCCAAAAAAACACACCAACCCAAACAAACACACCAACCCAAACAAACACACCCAACCCAAAAACACACCAACCCAATATGTGAGTACACATCGGGGTCAAGCCTCAATATGTGAGGAGTACACATGGGGGCCAAGCCTCAAGATGCGAGGAGTACACATCTGGGCCAAGCCTCAATATGCGAGGAGTACACATAGGGGCCAAGCCTCAATATGTGAGGAGTACACATGGGGGCCAAGCCTCAAGATGCGAGGAGTACACATCTGGGTCAAGCCTCAATATGTGAGGAGTACACATGGGGGCCAAGCCTCAAGACAAACACACCCACCCAAACAAACACACCCAACCCAAACAAACACAACCAACCCAAAAACACACCAACCCAAATGCGAGGAGTACACATCGGGGCCAAGCCTCAAGATGCGAGGAGTACACATGGGGCCAAGCCCCAAGATGTGAGTACACATCGGGGTCAAGCCTCAATATGTGAGGAGTACACATTGGGACCAAGCCTCAAGATGTGAGGAGTACACATAGGGGCCAAGCCTCAAGATGCGAGGAGTACACATATGGGCCAAGCCTCAATATGTGAGGAGTACACATGGGGGCCAAGCCTCAAGATGCGAGGAGTACACATGGGGGCCAAGCCTCAAGATGCGAGGAGTACACATCGGGGTCAAGCCTCAAGATGCGAGGAGTACACATGGGGGCCAAGCCTCAAGATGTGAGTACACATCGGGGTCAAGCCTCAATATGCGAGGAGTACACATCGGGGTCAAGCCTCAAGATGCGAGGAGTACACATCGGGGCCAAGCCTCAAGATGCGAGTACACATCGGGGTCAAGCCTCAAGATGTGAGGAGTACACATGGGGGCCAAGCCTCAAGATGCGAGGAGTACACATCTGGGTCAAGCCTCAATATGTGAGGAGTACACATGGGGGCCAAGCCTCAAGATGCGAGGAGTACACATCGGGGCCAAGCCTCAAGATGCGAGGAGTACACATGGGGGCCAAGCCTCAATATGTGAGGAGTACACATGGGGGCCAAGCCTCAAGATGCGAGGAGTAAACATCTGGGCCAAGCTTCAATATGTGAGGAGTACACATGGGGGCCAAGCCTCAAGATGCGAGGAGTACACATGGGGGCCAAGCCTCAAGATGCGAGAAGTACACATCGGGGTCAAGCCTCAAGATGCGAGGAGTACACATGGGGGCCAAGCCTCAAGATGTGAGTACACATCGGGGTCAAGCCTCAAGATGCGAGGAGTACACATGGGGGCCAAGCCTCAAGATGCGAGGAGTACACATGGGGGCCAAGCCTCAATATGTGAGGAGTACACATGGGGGCCAAGCCTCAAGATGCGAGGAGTAAACATCTGGGCCAAGCTTCAATATGTGAGGAGTACACATGGGGGCCAAGCCTCAAGATGCGAGGAGTACACATGGGGGCCAAGCCTCAAGATGCGAGAAGTACACATCGGGGTCAAGCCTCAAGATGAGGAGTACACATGGGGGCCAAGCCTCAAGATGTGAGTACACATCGGGGTCAAGCCTCAATATGCGAGGAGTACACATCGGGGTCAAGCCTCAAGATGCGAGGAGTACACATCGGGGCCAAGCCTCAAGATGCGAGTACACATCGGGGTCAAGCCTCAAGATGTGAGGAGTACACATGGGGCCAAGCCTCAAGATGTGAGTACACATCGGGGTCAAGCCTCAATATGCGAGGAGTACACATCGGGCAAGCCTCAAGATGGAGTACACATCGGGTCAAGCCTCAATATGCGAGGAGTACACATCGGGGCCAAGCCTCAAGATGCGAGGAGTACACATCGGGGCCAAGCCTCAAGATGCGAGTACACATCGGGGTCAAGCCTCAAGATGTGAGGAGTACACATCGGGGCCAAGCCTCAAGATGTGAGGAGTACACATGGGGGCCAAGCCTCAATATGTGAGGAGTACACATGGGGGCCAAGCCTCAAGATGCGAGGAGTACACATGGGGCCAAGCCTCAAGATGTGAGGAGTACACATGAGGGCCAAGCCTCAAGATGCGAGGAGTACACATAGGGGCCAAGCCTCAAGATGTGAGGAGTACACATCGGGGCCCAGCCTCAAGATGTGAGGAGTACACATGGGGGCCAAGCCTCAAGATGCGAGGAGTACACATAGGGGCCAAGCCTTAAGATGTGAGGCGTACACATGGGGGCCAAGCCTTAAGATGCGAGGAGTACACATCGGGGCCAAGCCTCAAGATGCGAGGAGTACAAATTGGGGTCAAGCCTCAAGATGGAGGAGTACACATCGGGGTCAAGCCTCAAGATACGAGGAGTACACATCGTGAGGAGTACACATGGGGGCCAAGCCTCAAGATGCGAGGAGTACACATGGGGGCCAAGCCTCAATATGCGATGAGTACACATGGGGGCCAAGCCTCAAGATGTGAGTACACATCGGGGTCAAGCCTCAATATGTGAGGAGTACACATTGGGACCCAGCCTCAAGATGTGAGGAGTACACATGGGGGCCAAGCCTCAAGATGCGAGGAGTACACATAGGGGCCAAGCCTCAATATGTGAGGAGTACACATGGGGGGCCAAGCCTCAAGATGTGAGGAGTACACATAGGGGCCAAGCCTCAATATGTGAGGAGTACACATTGGGGCCCAGCCTCAAGATGCGAGGAATACACATCGGGGTCAAGCCTCAAGATGCGAGGAGTACACATGCGGGCCAAGCCTCAAGATGTGAGGAGTACACATGGGGGCCAAGCCTCAAGATGTGAGGAGTACACATGGGGGCCAAGCCTTAAGATGCGAGGAGTACACATAGGGGCCAAGCCTCAATATGTGAGGAGTACACATGGGGGCCAAGCCTTAAGATGCGAGGAGTACACATAGGGGCCAAGCCTCAATATGTGAGGAGTACACATGGGGGCCAAGCCTCAAGATGCGAGGAGTACACATCTGGGTCAAGCCTCAATATGTGAGGAGTACACATGGGGGCCAAGCCTCAAGATGCGAGGAGTACACATAGGGGCCAAGCCTCAAGATGTGAGGAGTACACATCTGGGCCAAGCCTCAATATGTGAGGAGTACACATGGGGGCCAAGCCTCAAGATGCGAGGAGTACACATAGGGGCCAAGCCTCAAGATGCGAGGAGTACACATCGGGGCCAAGCCTCAAGATGCGAGGAGTACACATCTGGGCCAAGCCTCAATATGTGAGGAGTACACATGGGGGCCAAGCCTCAAGATGCGAGGAGTACACATGGGGGCCAAGCCTCAAGATGCGATGAGTACACATGAGGGCCAAGCCTCAATATGTGAGGAGTACACATGGGGGCCAAGCCTCAATATGTGAGGAGTACACATTGGGACCCAGCCTCAAGATGCGAGGAGTACACATCGGGGCCAAGCCTCAAGATGCGAGTACACATCGGGGTCAAGCCTCAAGATGTGAGGAGTACACATGGGGGCCAAGCCTCAAGATGCGAGGAGTACACATCTGGGTCAAGCCTCAATATGTGAGGAGTACACATGGGGGCCAAGCCTCAAGATGCGAGGAGTACACATCGGGGCCAAGCCTCAAGATGCGAGGAGTACACATGGGGGCCAAGCCTCAATATGTGAGGAGTACACATGGGGGCCAAGCCTCAAGATGCGAGGAGTAAACATCTGGGCCAAGCTTCAATATGTGAGGAGTACACATGGGGGCCAAGCCTCAAGATGCGAGGAGTACACATGGGGGCCAAGCCTCAAGATGCGAGAAGTACACATCGGGGTCAAGCCTCAAGATGCGAGGAGTACACATGGGGGCCAAGCCTCAAGATGTGAGTACACATCGGGGTCAAGCCTCAATATGCGAGGAGTACACATCGGGGTCAAGCCTCAAGATGCGAGGAGTACACATCGGGGCCAAGCCTCAAGATGCGAGTACACATCGGGGTCAAGCCTCAAGATGTGAGGAGTACACATGGGGGCCAAGCCTCAAGATGCGAGGAGTACACATCTGGGTCAAGCCTCAATATGTGAGGAGTACACATGGGGGCCAAGCCTCAAGATGCGAGGAGTACACATCGGGGCCAAGCCTCAAGATGCGAGGAGTACACATGGGGGCCAAGCCTCAAGATGTGAGTACACATCGGGGTCAAGCCTCAATATGTGAGGAGTACACATTGGGACCCAGCCTCAAGATGTGAGGAGTACACATGAGGGCCAAGCCTCAAGATGCGAGGAGTACACATAGGGGCCAAGCCTCAATATGTGAGGAGTACACATGGGGGCCAAGCCTCAAGATGTGAGGAGTACACATAGGGGCCAAGCCTCAATATGTGAGGAGTACACATCGGGGCCCAGCCTCAAGATGCGAGGAATACACATGGGGGCCAAGCCTCAAGATGTGAGGAGTACACATCGGGGCCCAGCCTCAAGATGTGAGGAGTACACATGGGGGCCAAGCCTCAATATATGAGGAGTGCACATGGGGGCCAAACCTCAAGATGCGAGGAGTACACATGGGGGCCAAGCCTCAAGGTGTGAGGAGTACACATGAGGGCTGAGCCTCAAGATGCGAGGAGTACACATAGGGGCCAAGCCTCAAGATGTGAGGAGTACACATCGGGGCCCAGCCTCAAGATGTGAGGAGTACACAATGGGGGCCAAGCCTCAAGATGCGAGGAGTACACATAGGGGCCAAGCCTTAAGATGTGAGGCGTACACATGGGGGCCAAGCCTTAAGATGCGAGGAGTACACATCGGGGCCAAGCCTCAAGATGTGAGGAGTACAAATTGGGGTCAAGCCTCAAGATGCGAGGAGTACACATCGTGAGGAGTACACATGGGAGCCAAGCTTCAAGATGTGAGTACACATCGGGGTCAAGCTTCAAGATGTGAGTACACATAGGGGCCAAGCTTCACGATGTGAGTACACATGGGGGCCAAGCCTCAAGATGTGAGGAGTACACATCGGGGCCAAGCCTCAATATATGAGGAGTAAACATGGGGGCCAAGCCTCAAGATGTGAGGAGTACACATGGGGGCTGAGCCTCAAGATGCGAGGAGTACACATCGGGGCCAAGCCTCAAGATGTGAGGAGTACACATCGGGGCCCAGCCTCAAGATGTGAGGAGTACACATGGGGGCCAAGCCTCAAGATGCGAGGAGTACACATAGGGGCCAAGCCTTAAGATGTGAGGAGTACACATTGGGGCCAAGCCTCAAGATGCGAGGCGTACACATGGGGGCCAAGCCTTAAGATGCGAGGAGTACACATCGGGGCCAAGCCTCAAGATGCGAGGACTACACATCTGGGTCAAGCCTCAAGATGCGAGGAGTACACATCGTGAGGAGTACACATGGGAGCCAAGCCTCAATATGTGAGAAGTACACATGGGGGCCAAGCCTCAAGATGTGAGGAGTACACATGGGGGCCAAGCTTCAAGATGCGAGGAGTACACATCTGGGTCAAGCCTCAATATGTGAGGAGTACACATGGGGGCCAAGCCTCAAGATGCGAGGAGTACACATAGGGGCCAAGCCTCAAGATGTGAGGAGTACACATCTGGGCCAAGCCTCAATATGTGAGGAGTACACATGGGGGCCAAGCCTCAAGATGCGAGGAGTACACATAGGGGCCAAGCCTCAAGATGCGAGGAGTACACATCGGGGCCAAGCCTCAAGATGCGAGGAGTACACATCTGGGCCAAGCCTCAATATGTGAGGAGTACACATGGGGGCCAAGCCTCAAGATGCGAGGAGTACACATGGGGGCCAAGCCTCAAGATGCGATGAGTACACATGAGGGCCAAGCCTCAATATGTGAGGAGTACACATGGGGGCCAAGCCTCAATATGTGAGGAGTACACATTGGGACCCAGCCTCAAGATGCGAGGAGTACACATCGGGGCCAAGCCTCAAGATGCGAGTACACATCGGGGTCAAGCCTCAAGATGTGAGGAGTACACATGGGGGCCAAGCCTCAAGATGCGAGGAGTACACATAGGGGCCAAGCCTCAATATGTGAGGAGTACACATGGGGGCCAAGCCTCAAGATGCGAGGAGTACACATCGGGGCCAAGCCTCAAGATGCGAGGAGTACACATGCGGGCCAAGCCTCAAGATGTGAGGAGTACACATGGGGGCCAAGCCTCAAGATGTGAGGAGTACACATGGGGGCCAAGCCTTAAGATGCGAGGAGTACACATAGGGGCCAAGCCTCAATATGTGAGGAGTACACATGGGGGCCAAGCCTCAAGATGCGAGGAGTACACATCTGGGTCAAGCCTCAATATGTGAGGAGTACACATGGGGGCCAAGCCTCAAGATGCGAGGAGTACACATAGGGGCCAAGCCTCAAGATGCGAGGAGTACACATCGGGGCCAAGCCTCAAGATGCGAGGAGTACACATCTGGGCCAAGCCTCAATATGTGAGGAGTACACATGGGGGCCAAGCCTCAAGATGCGAGGAGTACACATGGGGGCCAAGCCTCAAGATGCGATGAGTACACATGGGGGCCAAGCCTCAAGATGTGAGTACACATCGGGGTCAAGCCTCAATATGTGAGGAGTACACATTGGGACCCAGCCTCAAGATGTGAGGAGTACACATGGGGGCCAAGCCTCAAGATGCGAGGAGTACACATAGGGGCCAAGCCTCAATATGTGAGGAGTACACATGGGGGCCAAGCCTCAAGATGTGAGGAGTACACATAGGGGCCAAGCCTCAATATGTGAGGAGTACACATTGGGGCCCAGCCTCAAGATGCGAGGAATACACATCGGGGCCAAGCCTCAAGATGCGAGGAGTACACATGCGGGCCAAGCCTCAAGATGTGAGGAGTACACATGGGGGCCAAGCCTCAAGATGTGAGGAGTACACATGGGGGCCAAGCCTTAAGATGCGAGGAGTACACATAGGGGCCAAGCCTCAATATGTGAGTACACATGGGGGCCAAGCCTCAAGATGTGAGGAGTACACATCGGGGCCCACCTTAAGATGCGAGGAATACACATCGGGGCCAAGCCTCAAGATGCGAGGAGTACACATGCGGGCCAAGCCTCAAGATGTGAGGAGTACACATGGGGGCCAAGCCTCAAGATGTGAGGAGTACACATGGGGGCCAAGCCTCAAGATGTGAGGAGTACACATGGGGGCCAAGCCTCAAGATGTGAGGAGTACACATGGGGGCCAAGCCTCAAGAAAACACACACCAAATGTGAGGAGTACACCTGGGGGCCAAGCCTCAAGATGTGAGGAGTACACATGGGGGCCAAGCCTCAAGATGTGAGGAGTACACATGGGGGCCAAGCCTCAACTGGTGAGCGACCATACGTCGCTTTATTTCAGTGAAAATTATCATCATACGTTTTACTGTTAAAAATATGATTAAGCATACACACTCATAAGATTAGTTTTCAATTTTACTTTTATTTAATTGAGTAACAGATATTTATGACCATGTATATTGAAAGATTTTCAAAAAAAACATGCTAAATGATATCCACAAGACTAGTATGATGAACTAATTTGACAATACCGTACATAATACGGTTTGCATTTCATGATTCAAAATGAATACATAATTATTATACACATTGTTGCATTAACAAAACGTAATATAGTCAGAAACATGGACATTAAGATAAATATTGAATTATATATATGACATGAAGCTGGTGTACTCCTGTGCAGCATACATTCATTGACAAAACCTAATATTGGGTACATCCGCATTTTCTTGACTTGTCTATAATCATTTTATCTATTGATTGATATGAAGAGAATTCCACAAATGATCACAATATGAAAATGACTTACTTTTGTGTACAAGACCAATGTCCCTGCGTCCATTATCAAAGTCAGACTTATGGATCAAAGACATATACAAAAATGTATGTCTTATTCCATGTCTTGTGTAGAACACATATTTGGCACATTTCAAATAAATGGGTACACTGTGTCATGTACACTGTGTCATGTTCAAAAACCAGGTCCATATCCACTATTATATGTTTACGGATTAGGGATGTCAACGAGTAGTGATTTTGGTACTCGAGTACTCGGAAAGGTATTCGATCGAGTACTCGAGTACTCGGTTACCGTTACCGTGGATTATGCTTCTTGTCTCGTCAATCAGAGGTGAGGCCTTATGCTGGATGCTTCAGCCTCAGATGATTATGCAGGTTGGTAGTGCCACCAGTAAATGTCAGACTGGCATCGTACAACTTGCAAGAAACAGTCTTGTCAAGTCTTTCAAAGTACTTCCATACCACAGATTTAGGTGGAGGCATTCTCACAATTCACTTATATTACTATACTACTATTATATTCTAAAGATCTCTTCACAGTTTAACAGAGTTAACGTTAATGGCTGATGATGATTGAGCTTATTTACCCTCGCCGCCGACGAACCATATGGGCGAGCTAACGTTAATGGCAAAAGTTACGATATTTGTTATTTAACAACTATTTCGGTATTGCCCTGCTATGGGTAGCTGCTTAAAGTTCTAAATTGAGTAATCAATTAAGTGTCAATTATAACATCAAAACAAGTTCTGACCACCAGACAAAAGATGTCATTCACACGACAGACAATCGGACGACCCGCCTCAGTAGTGACGACAATGATAAAACAATTTGCATCAAACTTACGCTTCCCAATTAAATTGAATCAACACCGTAATTATTCGGTCACTGTAGCCGGCTCTGTGTGATATACAGGTATTGTTAATCACCATGACAAGCTGTATATTGCATTGTTTGGTACAGCGGAAGTTTCGCTAATCCCACTGATCACGATTTGTTCACAGGCAACTCCGTATTTGCGCAAAATAAAGATTTGTTGATTTTATTTTTTTTAACCGAGTACTCGATTATCTGAAAAGTATTCGATACTCGGACGTTCGATCGAGTACTCGAGTACTCGAATACTCGTTGACATCCCTATTAAGGATTAAAACTAATCAAGTAAAACAGTAACAACATAGTAAGCACTAACCTTACAATTGTTGGGGAAAAAACGGCTCTTATATATTTATTTATGTTCGATTAAGTATGGAAGAATTAATAATACATTTACTATTCTTGCTACATTAGAATCGATGCAATTATAATGCCTAAAATGCAAGGTGTTTTATAATAGATAATATGTCGAACTTATAATCCCATGGCAATGCCACAGGAATTGCACTTTCTCATATACATGTACAAAATCATCGCAGAAATTATAAAATAGATTACAATGTTATACGCATATAAAATGTACTCGGCACTACTGCTGTCACTCCACGATGAGATGAATGGAGGTCGATGATATGTGTGTAACACTACCCATCATCCATTAGCCCCACCTCTATTATCTGGGTGTCAGGTCACATATCTGGGTGTCAGGTCACATATCTGGGTGTCAGGTCACATATTTGAGTGATTTTTCATTCTGTGTTTGTTTTACGTTTATTTATCATTGTTACCTGTTGCCCATATGAGCGACGCCTCCTGAAGAGATTAGTCATTTTAGATTTTTGTTGGATAGTGCAACGATACAGACAGAGACCCATTCCAGAGTCTCCTCTGGTTCGTTTATGTGCACGGTGTAAAGCACCGGCACAAGACCTCAGTTTAAAGTCCCATCTGAAAGACTAATTTTATTAGGGTCAGACGGGTGATCAAACCTGCGATCCCTAGATTACCAGTCCAATATGTTAACCACTGGACTACAGAACCGTCTGTAAATGTGACCGTCTGATTTTTCATTCTTTACGCTATACGTTTCTTTATTATATCCTGGTTGATTGATTTGTACAATTACCATATTCTGGAATTGTTTCCTTTGTTCCCCAACCACTACAACCACCCCATCCATGACAAGGCCCCTGAGGGTCATGTCACACTCCGGAAATAATGACCACATGCATACATTTATCATCTAATATATACCGTATGTAAATGATTGCAATAGCCATATTCAAAACAGTAAAAGAAATCGAAGAATCGTGTGTGCGATAACAACCACCATATAGGGGAAGGTAGCAGAATAGACTAATATTGAGATATATACTATATCCAAGGTCAGAGATTATGAAATTACTGTTTAAAGAAAGTGCAAAATTCCCCGATTCGTTGGTGTGTATTCATATAAATTGCCCGCTTGGGTGTGTTTACAAACGTGCACACATGAATTCTCCAACTGTAGTCTCACTATGTGCAATAAATAGAAAATCCAGATATTTGTTTCAATAATATTTTGATATCTGCTTATATGTTTTGCTAGGTTATGTACCTTGTGACCAAGCGAGCAAATGTGTGCAAAATGAATATGTGTGTGATGGATTACCAAACTGTCTGGATCGTTCTGATGAAAATAATTGCCGTAAGTATTGTCAAGTTTTCTTAACTGAAGAAGCAATTATATTCTTGAAAGGGTGATGATGGAGATCAATTTTCACAATTGTGATACTATTACTGACACGAATGTGAAATTGTGGAAACAGAATGCGGATGTAATAACAGCATAATTACGGTTTAGCTCCAGAGCATTGTACCGAGCTATCTATCCAGCGGGTTGGTTACTCGGTCCTTCACTAGTTCCAGAGCATTGTACCAAGCTATCTATCCCCCGGGTTGGTTACTCGGTCCTTCACTAGTTCCAGAGCATTGTACCAAGCTATCTATCCAGCGGGTTGGTTACTCGGTCCTTCACTAGTTCCAGAGCATTGTACCGAGCTATCTATCCCCCGGGTTGGTTACTCAGTCCTTCACTAGTTCCAGAGCATTGTACCGAGCTATGTATCCCCGGGTTGGTTACTCAGTCCTTCACTAGTTCCAGAGCATTGTACCGAGCTATGTATCCCCGGGTTGGTTACTCAGTCCTTCACTAGTTCCAGAGCATTGTACCAAGCTATCTATCCAGCGGGTTGGTTACTCAGTCCTTCACTAGTTCCAGAGCATTGTACCAAGCTATCTATCCCCCGGGTTGGTTACTCAGTCCTTCACTAGTTCCAGAGCATTGTACCAAGCTATCTATCCAGCGGGTTGGTTACTCAGTCCTTCACTAGTTCCAGAGCATTGTACCGAGCTATGTATCCCCGGGTTGGTTACTCAGTCCTTCACTAGTTCCAGAGCATTGTACCGAGCTATCTATCCCCCGGGTTGGTTACGCGGTCCTTCACTAATTCCAGAGCATTGTACCGAGCTATCTATCCAGCGGGTTGGTTACTCAGTCCTTCACTAATTCCAGAGCATTGTACCGAGCTATCTATCCAGCGGGTTGGTTACTCAGTCCTTCACTAATTCCAGAGCATTGTACCAAGCTATCTATCCCCCGGGTTGGTTACTCGGTCCTTCACTAGTTCCAGAGCATTGTACCGAGCTATCTATCCAGCGGGTTGGTTACTCGGTCCTTCACTAGTTCCAGAGCATTGTACCAAGCTATCTATCCCCCGGGTTGGTTACGCGGTCCTTCACTAATTCCAGAGCATTGTACCGAGCTATCTATCCCCCGGGTTGGTTACTCGGTCCTTCACTAGTTCCAGAGCATTGTACCAAGCTATCTATCCAGCGGGTTGGTTACTCGGTCCTTCATTAGTTCCAGAGCATTGTACCGAGCTATCTATCCCCCGGGTTGGTTACTCAGTCCTTCACTAGTTCCAGAGCATTGTACCGAGCTATGTATCCCCGGGTTGGTTACTCAGTCCTTCACTAGTTCCAGAGCATTGTACCGAGCTATGTATCCCCGGGTTGGTTACTCAGTCCTTCACTAGTTCTAGAGCATTGTACCAAGCTATCTATCCCCCGGGTTGGTTACTCAGTCCTTCACTAGTTCCAGAGCATTGTACCAAGCTATCTATCCAGCGGGTTGGTTACTCAGTCCTTCACTAGTTCCAGAGCATTGTACCGAGCTATGTATCCCCGGGTTGGTTACTCAGTCCTTCACTAGTTCCAGAGCATTGTACCGAGCTATCTATCCCCCGGGTTGGTTACGCGGTCCTTCACTAATTCCAGAGCATTGTACCGAGCTATCTATCCAGCGGGTTGGTTACTCAGTCCTTCACTAATTCCAGAGCATTGTACCAAGCTATCTATCCCCCGGGTTGGTTACTCGGTCCTTCACTAGTTCCAGAGCATTGTACCGAGCTATCTATCCAGCGGGTTGGTTACTCGGTCCTTCACTAGTTCCAGAGCATTGTACCAAGCTATCTATCCCCCGGGTTGGTTACGCGGTCCTTCACTAATTCCAGAGCATTGTACCGAGCTATCTATCCCCCGGGTTGGTTACGCGGTCCTTCACTAATTCCAGAGCATTGTACCAAGCTATCTATCCCCCGGGTTGGTTACTCGGTCCTTCACTAGTTCCAGAGCATTGTACCAAGCTATCTATCCAGCGGGTTGGTTACGCGGTCCTTCACTAGTTCCAGAGCATTGTACCAAGCTATCTATCCACCGGGTTGGTTACTCAGTCCTTCACTAGTTCCAGAGCATTGTACCGAGCTATGTATCCCCGGGTTGGTTACTCAGTCCTTCACTAGTTCCAGAGCATTGTACCAAGCTATCTATCCAGCGGGTTGGTTACTCAGTCCTTCACTAGTTCCAGAGCATTGTACCGAGCTATGTATCCCCGGGTTGGTTACTCAGTCCTTCACTAGTTCCAGAGCATTGTACCAAGCTATGTATCCCCGGGTTGGTTACTCAGTCCTTCACTAGTTCCAGAGCATTGTACCAAGCTATCTATCCCCCGGGTTGGTTACTCGGTCCTTCACTAGTTCCAGAGCATTGTACCGAGCTATGTATCCCCGGGTTGGTTACTCGGTCCTTCACTAGTTCCAGAGCATTGTACCGAGCTATCTATCCCCCGGGTTGGTTACTCGGTCCTTCACTAGTTCCAGAGCATTGTACCAAGCTATCTATCCCCAGCGTTTCAGCGTTTTGACTTGCAATAGACATTGCGAATCAGTTGACGTTCTATGCACGTCATATCGCTGAGCCAAACCAAACATTATCATGATGAGTGGTTTACACAATTATTGGTTCATTGGTGATTATTGTGTACCTGTAGTCAAAACACTATCGTGACGTCATACATTTGTACTTGCAATCCATTATTATTAATATTACGGGTAAATGTACGAAATTAATAATTTTAATTAGTAGGATCTTGTTATATAAGTGTGTGCTTTAAGTAAGATATAAGCCTCAAACGGATCCAATATGTAAAATATTGATACCGTCTTCGGCTTATATCCTATACTTAACTCTTTCGGCGCCACTGGCGAACATTTGCGACTGCCTGGCAGAGCGCCACGGGCGAATATATGCGACGAGGACACCCTCTCCTGATCTATTTTGTTCCTTAATTTTTAATAAAATATATTAAATTAATTTATTTTTGAACCTATGTTAACAAAATTTATACAGTTGAAAGAATACTATGTATTGAATATATGCACAATTGGTCAATTAACAAAAAAGTGACAGCATTTTAGCTGCGGTACCCCGCATTGTCTATGAGATTCCAAAAACAAGCTGGCGCTGGGGAGTCTGTTATCTGAGCTGGCTGGCGCCGAAAGAGTTATTACTTAATTACTGTCATGGTAAACACCTTTAACTATCTTTATCAATTTTGTTTGCACAGAAACATCGGTGTGTTTTTGATCAGGTTAATTTTCCGTATTAAAGTCGTACTTCGGCGACAAACTGGCACTTTGACATAACGAGTGTGAAATACTGCACTGAAGGAACCCGAAAAGAAATTCAATACAACGGAACATTTGACTTAACGAAATTTGACATAAAAGTAGTCAGTTTTACATGTATGCAAAATGATGGTATTTGAAATGGGACTTTTCCCCAACTTATCGGTGAATTTAACATAACCGACTTTGAAATAACGGCTGTCCGATTAGCGCAGTGGTTAGTGCACTCGCTTCTCACCAATGCAACCCGGGTTCAATCCTCGGACCGGGAAGTATGTGAGATGGTACGGTGGTCGCCAGATCGGATAGGTGGATTTTCTCCGGGTACTCCGGTTTCCTCCCACAAGAATGACCACATATACGTGCCAATGAGAGTGATTAATATAAGTTGTTAGAAATGAATAAAGTTTAAACAAAATAACGGCTGTATGCTGCAATAGAATACAGTTAAGCTCTACCAGAAAAAGGTACAATAATATAATACTGATTATTGCATTCACAATAATCAAAATTAAATTGTTGCAAGCGGAATGTACATGTTTGTTGTCAATATGGGGTCAAGCCATATCAATACATGAACCAGAATTGAAAGCTTCGTGTGTTTGCGACTTTCACAGAAGGAAGCGAAGTGGCCGAGATTGTTGAATCAGCCAGTCCCGTATGTAAATTAGCATGATTACTTTTCTATGTTACCATAGTAAAAACCCACTAGAGTTTCACTGATTAGATAATTGTTATCAAGCTTTGGCTATGCTACTATAACTACTGCCAGTATGGCCCAGTATCACAATTGCCAAATTTACTGTTGTGTACACTAGTATAAATGGTACTTTACCTGTATTATTGTAGCCAGTCAGTGCACTCAGTATAACATGGTACTTTACCTGTATTATTGTAGCCAGTCAGTGCACTCAGTATAACATGATACTTTACATGTATTATTGTAGCCAGTCAGTGCACTCAGTATAACATGATACTTTACATGTATTATTGTAGCCAGTCAGTGCACTCAGTATAACATGATACTTTACATGTATTATTGTAGCCAGCCAGTGTACTCAGTATAACATGATACTTTACATGTATTATTGTAGCCAGTCAGTGCACTCAGTATAACATGATACTTTACATGTATTATTGTACCAGTCAGTGCACTCAGTATAACATGGTACTTTACAAAACCACCACACCAAAACACACCCAAAACATACTTTACATGTATTATTGTAGCCAGCCAGTGTACTCAGTATAACATGATACTTTACATGTATTATTGTAGCCAGTCAGTGCACTCAGTATAACATGGTACTTTACATGTATTATTGTAGCCAGCCAGTGCACTCAGTATAACATGGTACTTTACATGTATTATTGTAGCCAGCCAGTGCACTCAGTATAACATGGTACTTTACCTGTATTATTGTAGCCAGCCAGTGCACTCAGTATAACATGGTACTTTACATGTATTATTGTAGCCAACCAGTGCACTCAGTATAACATGGTACTTTACCTGTATTATTGTAGCCAGACAGAGCACTCAGTATAACATGATATTTTACATGTATTATTGTAGCCAACCAGTGCACTCAGTATAACATGGTACTTTACATGTATTATTGTAGCCAGCCAGTGCACTCAGTATAACATGATATTTTACATGTATTATTGTAGCCAGCCAGTGCACTCAGTATAACTTGATACTTTACCTGTATTATTGTAGCCAGTCAGTGCCCTCAGTATAACATGATACTTTACCTGTATTATTGTAGCCAGTCAGTGCACTCAGTATAACATGATACTTTACATGTATTATTGTAGCCAACCAGTGCACTCAGTATAACATGATACTTTACATGTATTATTGTAGCCAACCAGTGCACTCAGTATAACATGATACTTTACATGTATTATTGTAGCCAACCAGTGCACTCAGTATAACATGATACTTTACATGTATTATTGTAGCCAACCAGTGCACTCAGTATAACATGATACTTTACATGTATTATTGTAGCCAACCAGTGCACTCAGTATAACATGATACTTTACATGTATTATTGTAGCCAGTCAGTGCACTCAGTATAACATGATACTTTACATGTATTATTGTAGCCAACCAGTGCACTCAGTATAACATGATACTTTACATGTAGTAGTGTAGCCAACCAGTGCACTAAGTATAACATGATACTTTACATGTATTATTGTAGCCAGTCAGTGCACTCAGTATAACATGATACTTTACATGTATTATTGTAGCCAACCAGTGCACTCAGTATAACACGATACTTTACCTGTATTATTGTAGCCAACCAGTGCACTCAGTTTAACATGATCCTTTACATGTATTATTGTAGCTAATCAGTGCACTCAGTATAACTTGATACTTTACCTGTATTATTGTAGCCAACCAGTGCACTCGGTATAACACGATACTTTACCTGTATTATTGTAGCCAACCAGTGCACTCAGTATAACATGATACTTTACCTGTATTATTGTAGCCAGCCAGTGCACTCAGTATGACATGTTACTTTACCTGTATTATTGTAGCCAGCCAGTGCACTCAGTATAACATGATACTTTACATGTATTATTGTAGCCAGCCAGTGCACTCAGTATAACATGATACTTTACATGTATTATTGTAGCCAGTCAGTGTACTCAGTATAACATGATACTTTACATGTATTATTGTAGCCAACCAGTGCACTCGGTATAACATGATACTTTACCTGTATTATTGTAGCCAGTCAGTGCACTCAGTATAACATGATACTTTACCTGTATTATTGTAGCCAGTCAGTGCACTCGGTATAACATGATACTTTACCTGTATTATTGTAGCCAGCCAGTGCACTCAGTATAACATGATACTTTACCTGTATTATTGTAGCCAGCCAGTGCACTCAGTATAACATGATACTTTACATGTATTATTGTAGCCAGCCAGTGCACTCGGTATAACATGATACTTTACCTGTATTATTGTAGCCAACCAGTGCACTCAGTATAACATGATACTTTACCTGTATTATCATAGCCAACCAGTGCACTCAGTATAACATGATACTTTACATGTATTATTGTAGCCAACCAGTGCACTCAGTATAACATGATACTTTACCTGTATTATTGTAGCCAACCAGTGCACTCAGTATAACATGATACTTTACCTGTATTATTGTAGCCAACCAGTGCACTCAGTATAACATGATACTTTACCTGTATTATTGTAGCCAGTCAGTGCACTCAGCATAACATGATACTTTAATGTATTATTGTAGCCAACCAGTGCACTCAGGATAACATGATACTTTACCTGTATTATTGTAGCCAGTCAGTGCACTCAGTATAACATGATACTTTACATGTATTATAGTAGCCAACCAGTGCACTCAGTATAACATGATACTTTACCTGTATTATTGTAGCCAGTCAGTGCACTCAGTATAACATGATACTTTACCTGTATTATTGTAGCCAGCCAGTGCACTCAGTATAACATGATACTTTACATGTATTATTGTAGCCAACCAGTGCACTCAGTATAACATGATACTTTACATGTATTATTGTAGCCAGTCAGTGCACTCAGTATAACATGATACTTTACATGTATTATTGTAGCCAACCAGTGCACTAAGTATAACATGATACTTTACCTGTATTATTGTAGCCAACCAGTGCACTCAGTATAACATGATACTTTACATGTATTATTGTAGCCAACCAGTGCACTATGTATAGCAAACTATCAGGGTTATCAGGATCCTTTTCTACTGGAGTTATAAATGACAACATAGACTGTACTTGGGTATATGAAGGCCCAGTTAACAAGATGATCAAACTAGTTGTAAGTATTAAATCCGTGTCTATTTGGGTCATGTGATGTTTGTCTTTCTGTTTTCATCATTGGACATTAATCACACAAGTGTTCACTCCTTTATTTCATAATTCTGCTAGATCTCCCTTAGTTCCTTTTTCAATTTACGGGTATGTAAAAATTTGAACCACAAAATGACAATGGAAAAAGAAAGAAGCAGAATTATTTTCATGACTAGATCAGCATTATTTCTCAGTCTGTCCGTTTCAGCCAATCCATAGCATGTGTATGTACATGATGGTGATTGTATGTTGTCTGTTAGCATCATGTATCGATATATGTACACACTTGTGGCTGTATTTGGTCTGTTAACCTCATGCTTATAAATGTACATGATGGTGATTGTATGTTGTCTGTTAACCTCATGCTTATAAATGTACATGATGGTGATTGTATGTTGTCTGTTAGCATCATGTATCGATATATGTACATACTTGTGGCTGTATTTGCTCTGTTAACCTCATGCTTATAAATGTACATGATGGTGATTGTATGTTGTCTGTTAGCATCATGTATCGATATATGTACATACTTGTGGCTGTATTTGCTCTGTTAACCTCATGCTTATAAATGTACATGATGGTGATTGTATTTGGTTTATTTACCTTGTTTGGTATAATTTTGTTTTATTATGATGTTAATCTCATGCTTTTAAATGTACATGTTTGTTACTGATCTTTAGCTAACTTTATACTTATTGGTCCATTTTTATTTTAGATACCTGTAATGAGCCTTGAGAAAGATCTTGCCTTTATTGATGTATGGACAGGTGGCCCAACATTAGATTCATCGCGCCATATACAACAGTTTACTGGAAATGTTCAAGCCTCGCATCTATATTCTGATTATAATTTCTTCATTATCCGTATATATGCAAAGGATATCAGCCGGGCAATGGGTCCATATTCGTTTGGATGGTCTACAGGTTAGCATTTGCTTCACAAAGATTAGAACTTTCCTTAAGACTTGCATCATTTTCGGATATGTGTGTTCATTTTGAAGCCACCATTCTAGGGGGTGTGTGTTTTACGTTTATTTATCGTCGCTACCAGTTACCCATATGAGCGACGCCTCCTGAAGAGATTAGTCAGTTTAGATTTTGGAGGATAGTGCAATGATACAGACAGAGACCCATTACAGAGTCTCGTCTGGTTCTTTTACGTGCATGGTGTAAAGCACTGACACGAGACCTGGATTACCAGTCCAGCGTGTTAACCACTGGACTACAGATCCGTCATTCTAGGGGTCCAGTGTGGGTCCATTTTATCCAGCAATTACAGTCTAATTTTGTATGATTGCTCTTTCTCAGGCATTTCATACACAAAGAAGTTTGTCCAAAGTACATGTCTCAGTTTGTGTCTGTCTAATAACATACAATAATCAATAATATATGGCACCTGTAATTATGAGCAACATAAATTGGAGCCATAATCTAGACAACATATCATACCTCCAGGCATGCATTGGATCATTCCTTTGTGCTTGAATCTTAATTAAATGCTTAAAATTTTGTATGAAAATAAATGATAAAACTGCCATATTTTTATAGTTGAATACGATTCTAATATTTGAATTTTTGTTGCCATCTCTATTTATATGTAGTTTTCTCGGGGATATCTTGTACAGCTGGCACATATTACTAAGGTATCTAATTGATATTTGTGAATCTATTACGGCATAAGAAACTGTACTAAATGATGACCATTTCTGCCAAAATATTCATTATAAAACATGATCAAATGTTGTAGGCACAGACAGTAACTATTTAGCCATATTAGATACATAAATTTCAATATTAAATAAATATTCTAACTTGTAGGCCTATGTGGTTAATTCCTACCCATCAGAATTACTGTGTTTTATTTAAGAAATGAATCGCGGGTTAATAGTTTCCATCAGGGTATGAACTATATTTTGGGCGTGCTTAAAGAGTGTGGAGGCCGAAGGCATCCATCTAACTTTAAGCACACCCACTGAAGTTCATACCCCGATGGAAACTATTAACCCGCGATTCATTGCATAAATTTACATTAATTATTCTTTTTGATGGCACAAAGAAAATATAGCACACTTTGCATTTAAAATGTATTTAGTCCAGATTTGCAACTTACCGTCTGCCAGAACAGGTAAATAGATCATCCTTGGAACAGCGTAAACTGTAAGACATGCCATTTCTCGCGACGACGAATGCTGCCTAACATTGCGAATGCCCGTAACTTCGAGTGCGCATGTCAGCTGCATATCATTAGTTGGGAACCCTAATGTGAAAATGTTGACAATCAGAGCACATACGTTCATCGAAGGAAATGCCATAGCGATATAAATGTTTGATGGAACGACAAATATATTCCATTCTAACATGACCCAATAATGCTATTAGCAAATAAATGTGGTTTTATTTTGTTGGTGCATCGCCTATTTATTTTTCTTGCAGTTATTTAGCCGATGGCTTTATAAATAACCTCCCTCTATTAATCAGAATTTATTAATTATTTTTCAAGCACAATAATAAATGTATGTATTAGTTAAGTTTGACAAAAATATGAAAAGACATGAATATTTTTACTAAAATTAAAAGGGAATTTTTAGGCACCTTGTAACATTGATTTTTGATTCAACTTATTATGTCATGTGATTTTCATTGGTAAATAAGTGGTATTTTATGGGGAGGAGGACATCTCAACAGCCATCAAAGAGACTTGCTGTGGCATTTTCTTATTGCAGATTTAAACACGCTAGATTTTGTTCTTTGTGTATAGGAACAAAATACCTTAGTCATGTTAGAATTAAATTTATAAGACAGAGACCTAATATTCCTTATGTATAAAGATTGGCAGTTTTTCGCTCAATGTTCATGGGAATGCATCTTGTAAATCGAACAAAAAATAGGGATTCTTAGAAAAATTCGACAAGTCTTTAATGCAGAAGTAAACGAACTGTTTACTGTTTGATCTCCCTTAACAAAGCATATTCATTCAGGTATTTGTGTATGTTGTAAATATTATTTGTGTTTTCTCATGTAGATATACCAGATATTCCTGATGAAGTGGATGTCTTGAATGCATTAAACTCTTGGAAAACCCTTACCATTCCCTTCAGTACGCTAGCATACAAACCTAAAGATGTGTTTCTGAACTGGCGTATTGATGCAGAAGAAGGAGAACTTATAACTTTCTACGTAAGTAATGGCACATTCATGATCAAAGTTTCTTCGAGGTATTGATCAGCTGCCTCGTTTAATGTTCTTAAAGTATTTGAGCATTTATTCCTCGTTCACTTTCCACATCCGTACAAAGCATAATATAACGGAAGTGTACAAGAAATATATCGCCTGATGACTCTAGTACTGCCGTTAATTGACATTAGTTTATACAAATTTATTTTTAGCTCGATTGCGAAACAAGTTCTTACAATATATATTAATCACTCTCGAAATCTCATTCCTGATGGAATCCATAGCCTTGTCTAATAGCACAATCATAACGGCGCCAGCAGTGCTCGAACTCCAGGCCTTTCGCTCCTGTAGCGAACACGCTACACTGCGTTATCACGATTTCCAGGTATTAATTAGTGTTACGATAACACCACACTGACATTGCCTTATGACAATGGGCAAGTGATCAGATGTGTTATTGCTACGATGTGTCAATATGACAATGGGCAAGTGATCATATGTGT
The DNA here is from genome assembly GCA_014843695.1 of Archivesica marissinica. Classification (NCBI taxonomy): domain Eukaryota; kingdom Metazoa; phylum Mollusca; class Bivalvia; order Venerida; family Vesicomyidae; genus Archivesica; species Archivesica marissinica. The sequence goes on from CM026390.1 coordinate 52,493,055, forward strand.
TATTGCTACGGTATGTCAATATGACAATGGGCAAGTGATCAGATGTGTTATTGCTACGATGTGTCAATATGACAATGGGCAAGTGATCAGATGTGTTATTGCTACGATGTGTCAATATGACACTGGGCAGGTGATCAGATGTGTTATTGCTATGATGTGTCAATATGACAATGGGCAAGTGATCATATGTGTTATTGCTACGGTATGTCAATATGACAATGGGCAAGTGATCAGATGTGTTATTGCTACGATGTGTCAATATGACAATGGGCAAGTGATCAGATGTGTTATTGCTACGATGTGTCAATATGACACTGGGCAGGTGATCAGATGTGTTATTGCTATGATGTGTCAATATGACAATGGGCAACTGATCAGATGTGTTATTGATACGATGTGTCAATATGACAATGGGCAAGTGATCAGATGTGTTATTGCTAAGCTGTGTCAATATGACAATGCAGTGGATTATACCCATATATATGTTTACATGTAATTTAAGTTCATAAAGACTATTTGTGCTGTGTGGCGTCAATAGAATATCTCCCCATTCTTAGAGTCAGTTGTGTTATCCTAATACTCCTGAAATAGTTTAAGCATATTTTATTGTCTCTTCAATACATATAATACAGGCAAGCGGTTTGGGAAACAAGTGGAATCACATTAAAATCAGCCCTCACCCGGGACAGTGAAGTTGTCATGCCGATGCATATTAAAAACCTCACTTATGTCTATATATTTAACCCTTTCCTTCATAGAGATTTATGTTAATATACTATTATATCTCCATACAAACGACAGCCATTTAGCTATCGTGCAGTGGATAAGTAGTCGCCATATCAATCCCCACCTCCATAAGTATTACTGGGACTACATGAGATTCTGGCCTTTATTATGAACATTGGGCTGGCTACTACATTGTCAATGTATGTCGTATGGGTAAGTCATCAAGAGGTGCTTCTATGAGGGAAAGGGTTAAAGTGACAGTAAATACTCACTTTCAACAGTTGAAGATAATTCCAAACAACGGCTATCAAGGAGATGATGTGAAGTTTGACATCAGGACAAGTGAAGTTGGACCGATTCAATACCAACATTACTATACAACGGCCATGAATCAACTGCATGTGTCATCTTATCAAGTTCCTGAGAATGGACAAGTCTTATTGCTGTATCACACAGGTATGTGTCAATTGTCTTTGATCCCTATAATACTGTGCATGTGATCAACATACTACGACTGTATCATAGTGTATTAAATAGAATATTATTAACAAACTAGCTGTTTCCAGTGTAGCATGAATTTACTGGTGTGAATTTGTCCTGGCTCGGTATTCATATTCTTAGTTATACGTAAATATTTCTCAATTTACGTGTTCTTGAAACATGTAATATATTTTCAGGTTTAAAAGTTCCAGCGTACATGGTAGTATTATTATTAAATTTTACGTGTTTAACTATTAAGACCACCGCCGAAATCCACTGTACTAGTATACCATATTTGATCATGGGTCATTTTTGACATACTTCATATGTTATAATGTTTGTTTGTATTTGATGAAATAAAAACTACATTATAACATTAGGTTAGTCATAATTCAGTGTGATGGCCGGAAAATTGTCTACTGTTAGACTGTAGCATAGCTATTTTGTATTTCCAATGAATTAAGTTGGGTGTTGTTTAATAACTCCATCATCATAGTAGAGTTGGGTGTTGTTTAATAACTCCATCCTAGTAGTAGAGGTGTGTGTGTGGTTTAGTAACTCCATCCTAGTAGTAGAGGTGGGTATGGTTTAGTAGGTCCATCCTAGTAGTAGAGGTGGGTGTGGTTTAGTAGATCCATCCTAGTAGTAGAGGTGGGTGTGGTTTAGTAACTCCATCCTAGTAGTAGAGGTGGGTGTGGTTTAGTAGATCCATCCTAGTAGTAGAGGTGGGTGTGGTTTAGTAGCTCCATCCTAGTAGTAGAAGTGGGTGTGGTTTAGTAACTCCATCCTAGTAGTAGAGGTGGGTGTGGTTTAGTAGATCCATCCTAGTAGTAGAGGTGGGTGTGGTTTAGTAACTCCATCCTAGTAGTAGAGGTGGGTGTGGTTTAGTAGTCCATCCTAGTAGTAGAGGTGGGTGTGGTTTAGTAGCTCCATCCTAGTAGTAGAGGTGGGTGTGGTTTAGTAACTCCATCCTAGTAGTAGAGGTGGGTGTGGTTTAGTAGCTCCATCCTAGTAGTAGAGGTGGGTGTGGTTTAGTAGCTCCATCCTAGTAGTAGAGGTGGGTGTGGTTTAGTAGGTCCATCCTAGTAGTAGAGGTGGGTGTGGTTTAGTAGATCCATCCTAGTAGTAGAGGTGGGTGTGGTTTAGTAACTCCATCCTAGTAGTAGAGTTGGGTGTGGTTTAGTAGATCCATCCTAGTAGTAGAGGTGGGTGTTGTTTAATAACTCCATCATCATAGTAGAGTTGGGTGTTGTTTAATAACTCCATCCTAGTAGTAGAGGTGGGTGTGGTTTAGTAGATCCATCCTAGTAGTAGAGGTGGGTGTGGTTTAGTAGCTCCATCCTAGTAGTAGAGGTGGGTGTGGTTTAGTAGACATCCTAGTAGTAGAGGTGGGTGTGGTTTAGTACTCCATCCTAGTAGTAGAGTGGGTGTGGTTTAGTAGATCCATCCTAGTAGTAGAGTGGGTGTTGTTTAATAACTCCATCCTAGTAGTAGAGGTGGGTGTGGTTTAGTAGATCCATCCTAGTAGTAGAGGTGGGTGTGGTTTAGTAGCTCCATCCTAGTAGTAGAGGTGGGTGTGGTTTAGTAGGTCCATCCTAGTAGTAGAGGTGGGTGTGGTTTAGTAACTCCATCCTAGTAGTAGAGTTGGGTGTGGTTTAGTAGATCCATCCTAGTAGTAGAGGTGGGTGTTGTTTAATAACTCCATCATCATAGTAGAGTTGGGTGTTGTTTAATAACTCCATCCTAGTAGTAGAGGTGGGTGTGGTTTAGTAGATCCATCCTAGTAGTAGAGGTGGGTGTGGTTTAGTAGCTCCATCCTAGTAGTAGAGGTGGGTGTGGTTTAGTAGGTCCATCCTAGTAGTAGAGGTGGGTGTGGTTTAGTAGGTCCATCCTAGTAGTAGAGGTGGGTGTGGTTTAGTAACTCCATCCTAGTAGTAGAGTTGGGTGTGGTTTAGTAGATCCATCCTAGTAGTAGAGGTGGGTGTTGTTTAATAACTCCATCATCATAGTAGAGTTGGGTGTTGTTTAATAACTCCATCCTAGTAGTAGAGGTGGGTGTGGTTTAGTAGATCCATCCTAGTAGTAGAGGTGGGTGTGGTTTAGTAGCTCCATCCTAGTAGTAGAGGTGGGTGTGGTTTAGTAGGTCCATCCTAGTAGTAGAGGTGGGTGTGGTTTAGTAGCTCCATCCTAGTAGTAGAAGTGGGTGTGGTTTAGTAGCTCCATCCTAGTAGTAGAGGTGGGTGTGGTTTAGTAGCTCCATCCTAGTAGTAGAGGTGGGTGTGATTTAGTATCCATCCTAGTAGTAGAGGTGGGTGTGGTTTAGTAGCTCCATCCTAGTAGTAGAGGTGGGTGTGGTTTAGTAGCTCCATCCTAGTAGTAGAGGTGGGTGTGGTTTAGTAGGTCCATCCTAGTAGTAGAGGTGGGTGTGGTTTAGTAGATCCATCCTAGTAGTAGAGGTGGGTGTGGTTTAGTAACTCCATCCTAGTAGTAGAGTTGGGTGTGGTTTAGTAGCTCCATCCTAGTAGTAGAGGTGGGTGTGGTTTAGTAGCTCCATCCTAGTAGTAGAGGTGGGTGTGGTTTAGTAGGTCCATCCTAGTAGTAGAGGTGGGTGTGGTTTAGTAGATCCATCCTAGTAGTAGAGGTGGGTGTGGTTTAGTAACTCCATCCTAGTAGTAGAGTTGGGTGTGGTTTAGTAGATCCATCCTAGTAGTAGAGGTGGGTGTTGTTTAATAACTCCATCATCATAGTAGAGTTGGGTGTTGTTTAATAACTCCATCCTAGTAGTAGAGGTGGGTGTGGTTTAGTAGATCCATCCTAGTAGTAGAGGTGGGTGTGGTTTAGTAGATCCATCCTAGTAGTAGAGGTGGGTGTGGTTTAGTAACTCCATCCTAGTAGTAGAGTTGGGTGTGGTTTAGTAGATCCATCCTAGTAGTAGAGGTGGGTGTTGTTTAATAACTCCATCATCATAGTAGAGTTGGGTGTTGTTTAATAACTCCATCCTAGTAGTAGAGGTGGGTGTGGTTTAGTAGGTCCATCCTAGTAGTAGAGGTGGGTGTGGTTTAGTAGCTCCATCCTAGTAGTAGAAGTGGGTGTGGTTTAGTAGCTCCATCCTAGTAGTAGAGGTGGGTGTGGTTTAGTAGCTCCATCCTAGTAGTAGAGGTGGGTGTAGTTTAGTAGAGCCATCCTAGTAGTAGAGGTGGGTGTGGTTTAGTAACTCCATCCTAGTAATAGAGGTGGGTGTGGTTTAGTAGCTATATCCTAGTAGTAGAGGTGGGTGTGGTTTAGTAGCTCCATCCTAGTAGTAGAGGTGGGTGTGGTTTAGTAGGTCCATCCTAGTAGTAGCGGTGGGTGTGGTTTAGTAGATCCATCCTAGTAGTAGAGGTGGGTGTGGTTTAGTAACTCCATCCTAGTAGTAGAGTTGGGTGTGGTTTAGTAGATCCATCCTAGTAGTAGAGGTGGGTGTGGTTTAGTAGCTCCATCCTAGTAGTAGAGTTGGGTGTGGTTTAGTAGATCCATCCTAGTAGTAGAGGTGGGTGTTGTTTAGTAGGTCCATCCTAGTAGTAGAGTTGGGTGTGGTTTAGTAGATCCATCCTAGTAGTAGAGGTGGGTGTGGTTTAGTAACTCCATCCTAGTAGTAGAGTTGGGTGAGGTTTAGTAGATCCATCCTAGTAGTAGAGGTGGGTGTGGTTTAGTAGATCCATCCTAGTAGTAGAGGTGGGTGTGGTTTAGTAGGTTTATCCTAGTAGTAGAGGGGGTGTGGTTTAGTAGATCTATTCTAGTAGTAGAGGTGGGTGTGGTTTAGTAGATCCATCCTAGTAGTAGAGGTGGGTATGGTTTAGTAGATCCATCCTAGTAGTAGAGGTGGGTGTGGTTAGTAGATCCATCCTAGTAGTAGAGGTGGGTATGGTTTAGTAGATCCATCCTAGTAGTAGAGGTGGGTGTGGTTTAGTAACTCCATCCTAGTAGTAGAGTTGGGTGTGGTTTAGTAGATCCATCCTAGTAGTAGAGGTGGGTGTGGTTTAGTAGATCCATCCTAGTAGTAGAGGTGGGTGTGGTTTAGTAGATATATTCTAGTAGTAGAGGTGGGTGTGGTTTAGTAGATCCATCCTAGTAGTAGATGTGGGTGTGGTTTAGTAGGTCCATCCTAGTAGTAGAGGTGGGTGTGGTTTAGTAGATCCATCCTAGTAGTAGAGGTGGGTGTTGTTTAATAGCTGCATCCTAGTAGTAGAGGTGGGTGTGGTTTAGTAACTCTATCCTAGTAGTAGAGGTGGGTGTGGTTTAGTAGATCCATCCTAGTAGTAGAGGTGGGTGTTGTTTAATAGCTGCATCCTAGTAGTAGAGGTGGGTGTGGTTTAGTAGATCCATCCTAGTAGTAGAGGTGGGTATGGTTTAGTAGATCCATCCTAGTAGTAGAGGTGGGTGTGGTTTAGTAGATCCATCCTAGTAGTAGAGGTGGGTATGGTTTAGTAGATCCATCCTAATAGTAGAGGTGGGTGTGGTTTAGTAACTCCATCCTAGTAGTAGAGGTGGGTGTGGTTTAGTAGGTTTATCCTAGTAGTAGAGGTGGGTGTGGTTTAGTAGATATATTCTAGTAGTAGAGGTGGGTGTGGTTTAGTAGATCCATCCTAGTAGTAGATGTGGGTGTGGTTTAGTAGGTCCATCCTAGTAGTAGAGGTGGGTGTGGTTTAGTAGCTATATCCTAGTAGTAGAGGTGGGTGTGGTTTAGTAGATCCATCCTAGTAGTAGAGGTGGGTGTTGTTTAATAGCTGCATCCTAGTAGTAGAGGTGGGTGTGGTTTAGTAACTCTATCCTAGTAGTAGAGGTGGGTGTGGTTTAGTAGATCCATCCTAGTAGTAGAGGTGGGTGTTGTTTAATAGCTGCATCCTAGTAGTAGAGGTGGGTGTGGTTTAGTAGATCCATCCTAGTAGTAGAGGTGGGTGTGGTTTAGTAGATCCATCCTAGTAGAAGAGGTGGGTGTTGTTTAGTAGCTCCATCCTAGTAGTAGAGGTGGGTGTGGATTAGTAGGTCCATCCTAGTAGTAGAGGTGGGTGTGGTTTAGTAGCCTCATCCTAGTAGTAGAGGTGGGTGTTATTTAATAGCTGCATCCTAGTAGTAGAGGTGGGTGTGGTTTAGTAGCTCCATCCTAGTAGTAGAGGTGGGTGTTGTTTAGTAGCTGCATCCTAGTAGTAGAGGTGGGTGTGGTTTAGTAGATCCGTCCTAGTAGTAGAGGTGGGTGTGGTTTAGTAGATCCATCCTAGTAGTAGAGGTGGGTGTTGTTTAGTAGCTCCATCCTAGTAGTAGAGGTGGGTGTGGATTAGTAGGTCCATCCTAGTAGTAGAGGTGGGTGTGGTTTAGTAGATCCATCCTAGTAGTAGAGGTGGGTGTGGTTTAGTAGCCCCATCCTAGTAGTAGAGGTGGGTGTGGTTTAGTAGCCCCATCCTAGTAGTATAGGTGGGTATGGTTTAGTAGATCCATCCTAGTAGTAGAGGTGGGTGGGGTTTAGTAGCCTCATCCTAGTAGTAGATGTGGGTGTGGTTTAGTAGCCCCATCCTAGTAGTTGAGGTGGGTGTGGTTTAGTAGCCCCATCCTAGTAGTATAGGTGGGTATGGTTTAGTAGATCCATCCTAGTAGTAGAGGTGGGTGTGGTTTAGTAGCTATATCCTAGTAGTAGAGGTGGGTGTGGTTTAGTAGGTCCATCCTAGTAGTAGAGATGGGTGTGGTTTAGTAGCCCCATCCTAGTAGTATAGGTGGGTATGGTTTAGTAGATCCATCCTAGTAGTAGAGGTGGGTGTGGTTTAGTAGCTATATCCTAGTAGTAGAGGTGGGAATGGTTTAGTAGGTCCGTCCTAGTAGTAGAGGTGGGTGTGGTTTAGTAGGTTCATCCTAGTAGTAGAGGTGGGTGTGGTTTAGTAGCCCCATCCTAGTAGTAGATGTGGGTGTGGTTTAGTAGCCCCATCCTAGTAGTAGAGGTGGGTGTGGTTTAGTAGCCCCATCCTAGTAGTATAGGTGGGTATGGTTTAGTAGATCCATCCTAGTAGTAGAGGTGGGTGTGGTTTAGTAGCTATATCCTAGTAGTAGAGGTGGGAATGGTTTAGTAGGTCCGTCCTAGTAGTAGAGGTGGGTGTGGTTTAGTAGGTTCATCCTAGTAGTAGAGGTGGGTGTGGTTTAGTAGCCCCATCCTAGTAGTAGATGTGGGTGTGGTTTAGTAGCCCCATCCTAGTAGTAGAGGTGGGTGTGGTTTAGTAGCCCCATCCTAGTAGTATAGGTGGGTATGGTTTAGTAGATCCATCCTAGTAGTAGAGGTGGGTGTGGTTTAGTAGCTATATCCTAGTAGTAGAGGTGGGAATGGTTTAGTAGGTCCCTCCTAGTAGTAGAGGTGGGTGTGGTTTAGTAGGTCCATCCTAGTAGTAGAGGTGGGTGTGGTTTAGTAGCCCCATCCTAGTAGTATAGGTGGGTGTGGTTTAGTAGATCCATCCTAGTAGTAGAGGTGGGTGTGGTTTAGTAGATCCATCCTAGTAGTAGAGGTGGGTGTGGTTTAGTAGGTCCATCCTAGTAGTAGAGGTGGGTGTTGTTTAGTAGATCCATCCTAGTAGTAGAGGTGGGTGTGGTTTAGTAGATCCATCCTAGTAGTAGAGGTGGGTGTGGTTTAGTAGCTCCATCCTAGTAGTAGAGGTGGGTGTGGTTTAGTAGATCCATCCTAGTAGTAGAGGTGGGTGTGGTTTAGTAGATCCGTCCTAGTAGTAGAGGTGGGTGTGGTTTAGTAGATCCGTCCTAGTAGTAGAGGTGGGTGTGGTTTAGTAGATGAGGTCCATCTTATTTATTTATTATTTCACTTTGTATATTGATAATAAATGTTTGTTATTCAAATTTAATTTACAATTTTCTTCTTGTTACATGTTAGGCTGTGGAATGAACATTGATGCTGACTATGGTGTAATAGAGTCACCCCATCCTCTCATACCAAATGAAATCACATGTAACTGGATGCTAACAAGTGCATTGTCGAGAGGCATGGCCCTGAAATTCTTATCAATTAACCTGAGTGCAGACCCAAGAAATACACCGGGTGTGGAATCAATGGATACATTTAAGGTATTGTTTATTTTGTAGCTGAATGGACTGAATGCACGACCTAAGTCTGCCACACCTATCTGTGGAACCTCATTTTTAAGTCAATATTTAAATTAACCTAACCAGAAGGCATTTCAGCCAATGTGATGAATTTTCTGAAGCTTCATAATGTGGTGATGCGCATAGTGCCGTGAGGTGATGCGCATAGTGCCGTGAGGTGATGCGCATAGTGCCGTGAGGTGATGCGCATAGTGCCGTGAGGTGATGCGCATAGTGCCGTGAGGTGATGTGCATAGTGCCTTGAGGTGATGCGCATAGTACGGTGATGCGCATATTGCCGTGAGGTGATGTGCATAGTGCCGTGAGGTGATGCGCATAGTGCCATGAGGTGATGCGCATAGTACCTTGAGGTGATGCGCATAGTGCCTTGAGGTGATGCGCATAGTGCTGTGAGGTGATGCGCATAGTACCTTGAGGTGATGCGCATAGTGCTGTGAGGTGATGCGCATAGTGCCGTGAGGTGATGTGCATAGTGCCGTGAGGTGATGTGCATAGTGCCGTGAGGTGATGTGCATAGTGTCGTGAGGTGATGCGCATATTGCCGTGAGGTGATGTACATAGTGCCGTGATGTGATGTGCATAGTGCCGTGAGGTGATTTGCATAGTGCCGTGAGGTGATGTGCATAGTGCCATGAGGTGATGTGCATAGTGCAGTGAGGTGATGTGCATAGTGCCGTGAGGTGATGTGCATAGTGCCGTGAGGTGATGCGCATAGTGCCGTGAGGTGATGTGCATATTGCCGTGAGGTGATGTGCATAGTGCCGTGAGGTGATGCGCATAGTGCCGTGAGGTGATGCGCATAGTACGGTGATACACATAGTGAGGTGATGTGCATAGTGCCTTGAGGTGATGTGCATAGTGCCTTGAGGTGATACGCATAGTGCCGTGAGGTGATGTGCATAGTGCCGTGATGTGCATAGTGCCGTGAGGTGATGTGCATAGTGCCGTGAGGTGATTTGCATAGTGCGGTGATACGCATAGTGCCGTGATGTGATGCGCATAGTACTTTGAGGTGATGCGCATAGTGCCTTGATGTGATGCGCATAGTACCTTGAGGTGATGTGCATAGTGCCGTGAGGTGATACGCATATTGCCGTGAGGTGATGCGCATAGTGCCGTGATGTGATGTGCATAGTGCTGTGAGGTGATGCGCATATCGCCGTGAGGTGATTCGCATAGTGCCGTGCGGTGATGCGCATAGTACGGTGATACGCATATTGCCGTGAGGTGATGCTCATAGTGCCGTGAGGTGATGCGCATAGCACGGTGATGCGCATAGTGCCTTGAGGTGATGCGCATAGTGATGTGAGGTGATGCGCATATTGCTGTGAGGTGATGCGCATAGTGCTGTGAGGTGATGCACATAGTACGGTGATGTGCATAGTGCCGTGAGGTGATGCGCATAGTACCTTGAGGTGATACGCATATTGCCGTGAGGTGATGCGCATAGTGCTGTGAGGTGATGTGCATAGTACGGTGATGCGCATAGTGCATTGAGGTGATACGCATAGTGCCTTGAGGTGATGCGCATAGTGCTGTGCGGTGGTGCGCATAGTGCTGTGAGGTGATGTGCATAGTGCCGTGAGGTGATGTGCATAGTGCCGTGAGGTGATGTGCATAGTGTCGTGAGGTGATGCGCATATTGCCGTGAGGTGATGTGCATAGTGCCGTGAGGTGATGTGCATAGTGCCTTGAGGTGATGTGCATAGTGCCTTGATGTGATGCGCATAGTAAGGTGATACGCATATTGCCGTGAGGTGATGCGCATAGTGCCGTGAGGTGATGTGCATTGTGCCGTGAGGTGATGCGCATAGTGCCGTGAGGTGATGTGCATAGTGCCGTGATGTGATGTGCATAGTGCTGTGAGGTGATTTGCATAGTACGGTGATACGCATATTGCCGTGAGGTGATGTGCATAGTGCCGTGAGGTGATGTGCATAGTGCCGTGAGGTGATGCGCATAGTACGGTGATACACATAGTGAGGTGATGTGCATAGTGCCTTGAGGTGATGTGCATAGTGCCTTGAGGTGATACGCATAGTGCCGTGAGGTGATGTGCATAGTGCCGTGATGTGCATAGTGCCGTGAGGTGATGTGCATAGTGCCGTGAGGTGATTTGCATAGTACGGTGATACGCATAGTGCCGTGATGTGATGCGCATAGTACCTTGAGGTGATGCGCATAGTGCCTTGATGTGATGCGCATAGTACCTTGAGGTGATGTGCATAGTGCCGTGAGGTGATACGCATATTGCCGTGAGGTGATGCGCATAGTGCCGTGATGTGATGTGCATAGTGCTGTGAGGTGATGCGCATATTGCCATGAGGTGATGTGCATAGTGCCGTGAGGTGATGCGCATAGTACGGTGATACGCATATTGCCGTGAGGTGATGCGCATAATGCCGTGAGGTGATGCGCATAGTACAGTGATGCGCATAGTGCCTTGAGGTGATGCGCATAGTGATGTGAGGTGATGCGCATAGTGCTGTGAGGTGATGCGCATGTTATGGTGATACACATATTGCCTTGAGGTGATGCGCATAGTGCTGTGAGGTGATGTGCATAGTACGGTGATGCGCATAGTGCCTTGAGGTGATATGCATAGTGCCTTGAGGTGATGCGCATAGTGCTGTGAGGTGATGCGCATAGTGCTGTGAGGTGATGCGCATAGTACGGTGATACACATATTGCCGTGAGGTGATTTGCATAATATGGTGATGCGCATAGTGCAGTTATGTGATGCGCATAGTGCCTTGAGGTGATGCGCATAGTGCTGTGAGGTGATGCGCATAGTACGGTGATACACATAGTGCCGTGAGGTGATGCGCATAGTGCTGTGAGGTGATGCACATAGTGCCTTGAGGTGATGTGCATAGTACGGTGATACGCATAGTGCCGTGAGGTGATTTGCATAGTGCTGTGAGGTGATGCGCATAGTATGGTGATACGCATAGTGCCGTGAGGTGATTTGCATAGTGCCGTGAGGTGATACGCATAGTGCCTTGAGGTGATGCGCATAGTGCTGTGAGGTGATGCGCATAGTACAGTGATACGCATAGTGCCGTGACGTGATTTGCATAGTATGGTGATGCGCATAGTGCAGTTATGTGCATAGTGCAGTGGTGGTGCGCATAGTGTGGCAGTGACACGCATAGTGTGGCATTGATGTGCATTGTGTAGCGGTGATATGCATAGTGTGTCGGTGGAGCGCATAGTGCAGTGATACGCATAGTGCAGAGATGCACATAGCACATAGTGTGGTGATGCACATATGGGTGATGCACATAGCACATAGTGTGGTGATGCACATAGCACATAGTGTGGTGATGCACATAGCACATAGTGCAGTGATGCACATAGCACATAGTGTGGTGATGCACATAGCACATAGTGTGGTGATGCACATAGTGTGGTGATGCACATAGCACATAGTGTGGTGATGCACATAGTGTGGTGATGCACATAGCACATAGTGTGGTGATGCACATAGTGTGGTGATGCACATAGCACATAGTGTGGTGATGCACATAGTGTGGTGATGCACATAGCACATAGTGTGGTGATGCACATAGCACATAGTGTGGTGATGCACATAGTGTGGTGATGCACATAGCAATAGTGTGGTGATGCACATAGACAATGTGGTGATGCACATAGCACATAGTGTGGTGATGCACATAGTGTGGTGATGCACATAGCACATAGTGTGGTGATGCACATAGTGTGGTGATGCAGATGCACATAGTGTGGTGATGCACATAGTGTGGTGATGCACATACAAGCACATAGTGTGGTGATGCACATAGTGTGGTGATGCACATAGCACATAGTGTGGTGATGCACATAGTGTGGTGATGCACATAGCACATAGTGTGGTGATGCACATAGTGTGGTGATGCACATAGCACATAGTGTGGTGATGCACATAGCACATAGTGTGGTGATGCACATAGCACATAGTGTGGTGATGCACATAGCACATAGTGTGGTGATGCACATAGCACATAGTGCGGTGATGAACATAGCACATAGTGCGGTGATGCACATAGTGTGGTGATGCACATAGCACATAGTGTGGTGATGCACATAGTACATAGTGTGGTGATGCACATAGCACATAGTGTGATGATGCACATAACACATAGTGTGATGATGCACATAGCACATAATGTGGTGATGCACATAGCACATAGTGCGGTGATGCACATAGCACATAGTGTGGTGATGCACATAGCACATAGTGTGGTGATGCACATAGCACATAGTGTGGTGATGCACATAGCACATAGTGCGGTGATGAACATAGCACATAGTGCGGTGATGCACATAGTGTGGTGATGCACATAGCACATAGTGTGGTGATGCACATAGTACATAGTGTTGTGATGCACATAGCACATAGTGTGGTGATGCACATAGCACATAGTGTGGTGATGCACATAGCACATAGTGTGGTGATGCACATAGTACGGTGATGCACATAGCACATAGTGCCATGATGCACATAGCACATAGTGTGGTGATGCACATAGTGTGGTGATGCACATAGCACATAGTGTGGTGATGCACATAGTGTGGTGATGCACATAGCACATAGTGTGGTGATGCACATAGTGTGGTGATACACATAGCACATAGTGTGGTGATGCACATAGTACATAGTGTGGTGATGCACATAGCACATAGTGTGGTGATGCACATAGCACATAGTGTGGTGATGCACATAGCACATAGTGTGGTGATGCACATAGTACATAGTGCGGTGATGCACATAGCACATAGTGCCATGATGCACATAGCACATAGTGTGGTGATGCACATAGTGTGGTGATGCACATAGCACATAGTGTGGTGATGTACATAGTGTGGTGATGCACATAGCACATAGTGTGGTGATATACATAGTGTGGTGATGCACATAGCACATAGTGTAGTGATGCACATAGCACATAGTGTGATGATGCACATAGCACATAGTGTGGTGATGCACATAGTGTGGTGATGCACATAGCACATAGTGTGGTGATGCACATAGTGTGGTGATGCACATAGCACATAGTGTGGTGATGCACATAGCACATAGTGTGGTGATGCACATAGCACATAGTGTGATGATGCACATAGCACATAGTGCGGTGATGCACATAGTACATAGTGCGGTGATGCACATAGCACATAGTGCCATGATGCACATAGCACATAGTGTGGTGATGCACATAGTGCGGTGATGCACATAGCACATAGTGCGGTGATGCACATAGTGTGGTGATGCACATAGCACATAGTGTGGTGATGCACATAGCACATAGTGTGGTGATGCACATAGCACATAGTGTGATGATGCACATAGCACATAGTGCGGTGATGCACATAGTACATAGTGCGGTGATGCACATAGCACATAGTGCCATGATGCACATAGCACATAGTGTGGTGATGCACATAGTGCGGTGATGCACATAGCACATAGTGCGGTGATGCACATAGTGTGGTGATGCACATAGCACATAGTGTGGTGATGCACATAGCACATAGTGCCATGATGCACATATCACTTAGTGTGGTGATGCACATAGCACATAGTGCAGTGATGCACATGGGCATAGTGTGCAGTGATGCACATAGCACATAGTGTGGTGATGCACATAGCACATAGTGTTGTGATGCACTTAGCACATAGTGTGGTGATGCACATAGTGTGGTGATGCACATAGTGTGGTGGTGCACATAGCACATAGTGTGGTGATGCACATAGTGTGGTGATGCACATAGCACATAGTGTGGTGATGCACATAGCACATAGTGCGGTGATGCACATAGCACATAGTGTGGTGATGCACATAGTGTGGTGATGCACATAGCACATAGTGTGGTGATGCACATAGTGTGGTGATGCACATAGTGTGGTGATGCACATAGCACATAGTGTGGTGATGCACTTAGCACATAGTGTGGTGATGCACATAGCACATAGTGTGGTGATGCACATAGTGTGGTGATGCACATAGTGTGGTGATGCACATAGCACATAGTGTGGTGATGCACATAGCACATAGTGCGGTGATGCACATAGTGTTGTGATGCACATAGCACATAGTGTGGTGATGCACATAGTGTGGTGATGCACATCGCACAGAGTGTGGTGATGCACATAGTGTGGTGATGCACATAGCACATAGTGTGGTGATGCACTTAGCACATAGTGTGGTGATGCACATAGTGTGGTGATGCACATAGCACATAGTGTGGTGATGCACATAGTGTGGTGATGCACATAGCACATAGTGTGGTGATGCACATAGTGTGTTGATGCACATAGCACATAGTGTGGTGATGAACTTAGCACATAGTGTGGTGATGCACATAGTGTGGTGATGCACATAGCACATAGTGTGGTGATGCACATAGCACATAGTGCGGTGATGCACATAGCACATAGTGTGGTGATGCACATAGCACATAGTGTGGTGATGCACATAGCACATAGTGTGGTGATGCACATAGCACATAGTGCGGTGATGAACATAGCACATAGTGCGGTGATGCACATAGTGTGGTGATGCACATAGCACATAGTGTGGTGATGCACATAGTACATAGTGTGGTGATGCACATAGCACATAGTGTGGTGATGCACATAACACATAGTGTGATGATGCACATAGCACATAGTGCAGTGATGCACATAGTACATAGTGTGGTGATGCACATAGTGTGGTGATGCACATAGCACATAGTGTGGTGATGCACATAGCGCATAGTGTGGTGATGCACATAGTGTGGTGATGCACATAGCACATAGTGTGGTGATGCACATAGTGTGGTGATGCACATAGCACATAGTGTGGTGATGCACTTAGCACATAGTGTGGTGATGCACATAGCACATAGTGTGGTGATGCACATAGTGTGGTGATGCACATAGTGGGTGATGCACATGCACATAGTGGGTGATGAGCACATAGTGTGGTGATGCACATAGTGTGGTGATGCACATAGTGTGGTGATGCACATAGCACATAGTGTGTTGATGCACATAGCACATAGTGTGGTGATGCACATAGTGTGGTGATGCACATAGCACATAGTGTGGTGATGCACATAGTGTGGTGATGCAGATGCACATAGTGTGGTGATGCACATAGCACATAGTGTGGTGATGCACATAGCACATAGTGTGGTGATGCACTTAGCACATAGTGTGGTGATGCACATAGCACATAGTGTGGTGATGCACATAGTGTGGTGATGCACATAGCACATAGTGTGGTGATGCACATAGTGTGGTGATGCACATAGCACATAGTGTGCTGATGCACTTAGCACATAGTGTGGTGATGCACATAGCACATAGTGTGGTGATGCACATAGCACATAGTGTGGTGATGCACATAGCACATAGTGTGGTGATGCACATAGCACATAGTGCGGTGATGCACATAGTGTGGTGATGCACATAGCACATAGTGTGGTGATGCACATAGTGTGGTGATGCACATAGCACATAGTGTGGTGATGCACTTAGCACATAGTGTGGTGATGCACATAGTGTGGTGATGCACATAGCACATAGTGTGGTGATGCACATAGTGTGGTGATGCACATAGCACATAGTGTGGTGATGCACATAGTGTGTTGATGCACATAGCACATAGTGTGGTGATGCACTTAGCACATAGTGTGGTGATGCACATAGTGTGGTGATGCACATAGCACATAATGTGGTGATGCACATAGCACATAGTGCGGTGATGCACATAGCACATAGTGTGGTGATGCACATAGCACATAGTGTGGTGATGCACATAGTGTGGTGATGCACATAGCACATAATGTGGTGATGCACATAGCACATAGTGCGGTGATGCACATAGCACATAGTGTGGTGATGCACATAGCACATAGTGTGGTGATGCACATAGCACATAGTGTGGTGATGCACATAGCACATAGTGCGGTGATGAACATAGCACATAGTGCGGTGATGCACATAGTGTGGTGATGCACATAGCACATAGTGTGGTGATGCACATAGCACATAATGTGGTGATGCACATAGTGTGGTGATGCACATAGCACATGGTGTGGTGATGCACATAGTGTGGTGATGCACATAGTGTGGTGATGCACATAGCACATAGTGTGGTGATGCACATAGTGTGGTGATGCACATAGCACATAGTGTGGTGATGCACATAGCACATAGTGCCATGATGCACATAGCACATAGTGTGGTGATGCACATAGCACATAGTGCAGTGATGCACATGGGGCATAGTGGGGTGCAGTGATGCACATAGCACATAGTGTGGTGATGCACATAGCACATAGTGTGGTGATGCATTTAGCACATAGTGTGGTGATGCACATAGTGTGGTGATGCACATAGTGTGGTGGTGCACATAGCACATAGTGTGGTGATGCACATAGTGTGGTGATGCACATAGCACATAGTGTGGTGATGCACATAGCACATAGTGCGGTGATGCACATAGCACATAGTGTGGTGATGCACATAGTGTGGTGATGCACATAGCACATAGTGTGGTGATGCACATAGTGTGGTGATGCACATAGTGTGGTGATGCACATAGCACATAGTGTGGTGATGCACTTAGCACATAGTGTGGTGATGCACATAGTGTGGTGATGCAAACACACATAGTGTGGTGATGCACTTAGCACATAGTGTGGTGATGCACATAGCACATAGTGTGGTGATGCACATAGTGTGGTGATGCACATAGTGTGGTGATGCACATAGTGTGGTGATGCACATAGCACATAGTGTGTTGATGCACATAGCACATAGTGCGGTGATGCACATAGTGTGGTGATGCACATAGCACATAGTGTGGTGATGCACATAGTGTGGTGATGCACATAGTGTGGTGATGCACATAGCACATAGTGTGGTGATGCACTTAGCACATAGTGTGGTGATGCACATAGTGTGGTGATGCACATAGCACATAGTGTGGTGATGCACATAGTGTGGTGATGCACATAGCACATAGTGTGGTGATGCACATAGTGTGTTGATGCACATAGCACATAGTGTGGTGATGCACTTAGCACATAGTGTGGTGATGCACATAGTGTGGTGATGCACATAGCACATAATGTGGTGATGCACATAGCACATAGTGCGGTGATGCACATAGCACATAGTGTGGTGATGCACATAGCACATAGTGTGGTGATGCACATAGCACATAGTGTGGTGATGCACATAGCACATAGTGCGGTGATGAACATAGCACATAGTGCGGTGATGCACATAGTGTGGTGATGCACATAGCACATAGTGTGGTGATGCACATAGTACATAGTGTGGTGATGCACATAGCACATAGTGTGATGATGCACATAACACATAGTGTGATGATGCACATAGCACATAATGTGGTGATGCACATAGCACATAGTGCGGTGATGCACATAGCACATAGTGTGGTGATGCACATAGCACATAGTGTGGTGATGCACATAGCACATAGTGTGGTGATGCACATAGCACATAGTGCGGTGATGAACATAGCACATAGTGCGGTGATGCACATAGTGTGGTGATGCACATAGCACATAGTGTGGTGATGCACATAGCACATAATGTGGTGATGCACATAGTGTGGTGATGCACATAGCACATGGTGTGGTGATGCACATAGTGTGGTGATGCACATAGTGTGGTGATGCACATAGCACATAGTGTGGTGATGCACATAGTGTGGTGATGCACATAGCACATAGTGTGGTGATGCACATAGCACATAGTGCCATGATGCACATAGCACATAGTGTGGTGATGCACATAGCACATAGTGCAGTGATGCACAAGGGGCATAGTGGGGTGCAGTGATGCACATAGCACATAGTGTGGTGATGCACATAGCACATAGTGTGGTGATGCACTTAGCACATAGTGTGGTGATGCACATAGTGTGGTGATGCACATAGTGTGGTGGTGCACATAGCACATAGTGTGGTGATGCACATAGTGTGGTGATGCACATAGCACATAGTGTGGTGATGCACATAGCACATAGTGCGGTGATGCATATAGCACATAGTGTGGTGATGCACATAGTGTGGTGATGCACATAGCACATAGTGTGGTGATGCACATAGTGTGGTGATGCACATAGTGTGGTGATGCACATAGCACATAGTGTGGTGATGCACTTAGCACATAGTGTGGTGATGCACATAGTGTGGTGATGCACATAGCACATAGTGTGGTGATGCACTTAGCACATAGTGTGGTGATGCACATAGCACATAGTGTGGTGATGCACATAGTGTGGTGATGCACATAGTGTGGTGATGCACATAGCACATAGTGTGGTGATGCACATAGCACATAGTGCGGTGATGCACATAGTGTGGTGATGCACATAGCACATAGTGTGGTGATGCACATAGTGTGGTGATGCACATAGCACATATTGTGGTGATGCACATAGTGTGGTGATGCACATAGCACATAGTGTGGTGATGCACATAGCACATAGTGTGGTGATGCACATAGCACATAGTGTGGTGATGCACATAGTGTGGTGATGCACATAGCACATAGTGTGGTGATGCACATAGTGTGGTGATGCAGATGCACATAGTGTGGTGATGCACATAGCACATAGTGTGGTGATGCACATAGCACATAGTGTGGTGATGCACATAGTGTGGTGATGCACATAGTGTGGTGATGCACATAGTGTGGTGATGCACATAGCACATAGTGTGTTGATGCACATAGCACATAGTGCGGTGATGCACATAGTGTGGTGATGCACATAGCACATAGTGTGGTGATGCACATAGTGTGGTGATGCAGATGCACATAGTGTGGTGATGCACATAGCACATAGTGTGGTGATGCACATAGCACATAGTGTGGTGATGCACATAGCACATAGTGTGGTGATGCACTTAGCACATAGTGTGGTGATGCACATAGCACATAGTGTGGTGATGCACATAGTGTGGTGATGCACATAGCACATAGTGTGGTGATGCACATAGTGTGGTGATGCACATAGCACATAGTGTGGTGATGCACTTAACACATAGTGTGGTGATGCACATAGTGTGGTGATGCACATAGCACATAGTGTGGTGATGCACATAGTGTGGTGATGCACATAGCACATAGTGTGGTGATGCACATAGTGTGTTGATGCACATAGCACATAGTGTGGTGATGCACTTAGCACATAGTGTGGTGATGCACATAGTGTGGTGATGCACATAGCACATAGTGTGGTGATGCACATAGCACATAGTGCGGTGATGCACATAGCACATAGTGTGGTGATGCACATAGCACATAGTGTGGTGATGCACATAGCACATAGTGTGGTGATGCACATAGCACATAGTGCGTTGATGAACATAGCACATAGTGCGGTGATGCACATAGTGTGGTGATGCACATAGCACATAGTGTGGTGATGCACATAGTACATAGTGTTGTGATGCACATAGCACATAGTGTGGTGATGCACATAGCACATAGTGTGGTGATGCACATAGCACATAGTGTGGTGATGCACATAGTACATAGTGCGGTGATGCACATAGCACATAGTGCCATGATGCACATAGCACATAGTGGGGTGATGCACATAGTGTGGTGATGCACATAGCACATAGTGTGGTGATGCACATAGTGTGGTGATGCACATAGCACATAGTGCGGTGATACACATAGTGTGGTGATACACATAGCACATAGTGTGGTGATGCACATAGTACATAGTGTGGTGACGCACATAGCACATAGTGTGGTGATGCACATAGCACATAGTGCGGTGATGCACATAGCACATAGTGCATTGATGCACATAGCACATAGTGTGGTGATGCACATAGTGCGGTGATGCACATAGCACATAGTGTGGTGATGCACATAGTGTGGTGATGCACATAGCACATAGTGTGGTGATGCACATAGTGTGGTGATGCACATAGCACATAGTGTGGTGATGCACATAGTGTGGTGATGCACATAGCACATAGTGTGGTGATGCACATAGTGTGGTGATGCACATAGCACATAGTGTGGTGATGCACATAGTGTGGTGATGCACATAGCACATAGTGTGGTGATGCACATAGTGTGGTGATGCACATAGCACATAGTGTGGTGATGCACATAGTGTGGTGATGCACATAGCACATAGTGTGGTGATGCACATAGTGTGGTGATGCACATAGCACATAGTGTGGTGATGCACATAGTGTGGTGATGCACATAGCACATAGTGTGGTGATGCACATAGTGTGGTGATGCACATAGCACATAGTGCGGTGATGCACATAGTGTGGTGATGCACATATCACATAGTGTGGTGATGCACATAGCACATAGTGTGGTGATGCACATAGCACATAGTGAAGTGATGCACATAGCACATAGTGTGGTGATGCACATAGCACATAGTGTGGTGATGCACATAGTGTGGTGATGCACATAGCACATAGTGTGGTGATGCACATAGCACATAGTGTGGTGGTGCACATAGTGTGGTGGTGCACATAGTGTGGTGATGCACATAGCACATATTGTGGTGATGCACATAGCACATAGTGTGGTGATGCACATAGCACATAGTGTGGTGATGCACCTAATGTGGTGATGCACATAGCACATGGTGTGGTGATGCACATAGTGTGGTGATGCACATAGTGTGGTGATGCACATAGCACATAGTGTGGTGATGCACATAGTGTTGTGATGCACATAGCACATAGTGTTGTGATGCACATAGCACATAGTGTGGTGATGCACATAGCACATAGTGTTGTGATGCACATAGCACATAGTGTGGTGGTGCACATAGTACATAGTGTGGTGATGCACATAGTACATAGTGTGGTGATGCACATAGCACATAGTGCGGTGATGCACATAGTACATAGTGTTGTGATGCACATAGTGTGGTGATGCACATAGCACATAGTGTGATGATGCACATAGTGTGGTGATGCACATTGCACATAGTGCGGTGATGCACATAGTACATAGTGTTGTGATGCACATAGCACATAGTGTTGTGATGCACATAGCACATAGTGTGGTGATGCACATAGCACATAGTGTTGTGATGCACATAGCACATAGTGTGGTGGTGCACATAGTACATAGTGTGGTGATGCACATAGTACATAGTGTGGTGATGCACATAGCACATAGTGCGGTGATGCACATAGTACATAGTGTTGTGATGCACATAGTGTGGTGATGCACATAGCACATAGTGTGATGATGCACATAGTGTGGTGATGCACATTGCACATAGTGCGGTGATGCACATAGTACATAGTGTTGTGATGCACATAGCACATAGTGTTGTGATGCACATAGCACATAGTGTGGTGATGCACATAGCACATAGTGTTGTGATGCACATAGCACATAGTGTGGTGGTGCACATAGTACATAGTGTGGTGATGCACATAGTGTGGTGATGCAAATAGCACATAGTGTTGTGATGCACATAGCACTAAGTTTTCAATGTCAGATTGCTTCTTTTCTAGAACTTAATTATGAATACCATTTATTAAAACATTTTTTTAGCACTCATTTAATAGACGGATAGCCACTTTGATAATCTGGTGGTAAAAACATGCCTTATATGCGAGTATGGATGGTAGACAAAAACAAATAGATAAAAAGTTAATTTAATCCTTCATCTGTGTGAAATGTTAAATAATCGTCCCCAAAACGCACATTGTGGCCATAAAAACCAGTTCTTAAGAACCCCATGTCGGCAATTTCAATTTAAAATCATACAAAATTAACACAAATAGTTTTAATAATAAAGTCAATAGCATCTCTGCAGACAACGGATGGAATACTGAAAATCTGTTCTACTCAGTACCAAGTTAAAGATTTTGGTGACAAAAATCTAGCACAAGAGGTAGCTAGCCACATGTGGGGTTGTCCGTCCTTCCGTCCAAAACCAATTTGTGTGGAATTTCAATTGGCTTGGCACAATTGTTTACCAAATTAAGACAGGTGTGCAGAGTACAAGTTTCAGTCATGCCTGCTCAAGGTCACACTTAGAACTTTGAATTAAGATGGCTAGTTTTCATATCCACTCCATAACTCTTGAACCACCGGAGGAATTATCAAATGACCTGCACAAATGTTAAGAATATCAAAACGGTATGCATGTTTCAGTCATGTCACATCAAGTCTATGTCATACTTATAACTTAGGCTTAGGCTATGTTGCCAATGGAATTATGATGAGAACAATTTGGTAGCCATGTAAGTACACATTTGTGAAGCTGTCCTTCCGTGTGAAACAAATTAGTGATTTATTAGGAATTTAATAAATGACTTAGCACAAAATTTATATTAACAATATCAAGATGATATACTAAGCACATGTTGCAGTCAGAGTAAGTGATCAGTTGGGGTGTATGAAGGCTATACCAGAATGCCAGAGTAAGTGATGAGATGGGGTGTATGAAGGCTATGCCAGAATGCCAGAGTAAGTGATGAGATGGGGTGTATGAAGGCTATACCAGAATGCCAGAGTAAGTAACGAGATGGGGTGTATGAAGGCTATGCCAGAATGCCAGAGTAAGTGACGAGAGTTGTGATGTATGAAGGCTATACCAGAATGCCAGAGTAAGTGACGAGTTGGGGTGTATGAAGGCTATACCAGAATGCCAGAGTAAGTGATGAGAGTTGTGATGTATGAAGGCTATACCAGAATGTCAGAGTAAGTGATGAGAGTTGTGATGTATGAAGGCTATACCAGAATGCCAGAGTAAGTAACGAGAGTTGTGATGTATGAAGGCTATACCAGAATGCTTGGGTAAGTAACGAGAGTTGGGATGTATGAAGGCTATACCAGAATGCCAGAGTAAGTAACAAGAGTTGTGATGTATGAAGGCTATACCAGAATGCCTGGGTAAGTAACGAGAGTTGTGATGTATGAAGGCTATACCAAAATGCCAGAGTAAGTAATGAGTTGTGATGTATGAAGGCTATACCAGAATGCCAGAGTAAGTGATGAGAGTTGGGATGTATGAAGGCTATGCCAGAATGCCAGAGTAAGTAACGAGATGGGGTGTATGAAGGCTTTACCAGAATGCCAGAGTAAGTAATGAGTTGGGGTGTATGAAGGCTATACCAGAATGCCAGAGTAAGTGATGAGATGGGGTGTATGAAGGCTATACCAGAATGCCAGAGTAAGTGACTAGAGTTGTGATATATGAAGGCTATACCAGAATGCTAGAGTAAGTGATGAGTTGGGGTGTATGAAGGCTATACCAGAATGCCAGAGTAAGTAATGAGTTGGGGTGTATGAAGGCTATACCAGAATGCCAGAGTAAGTAATGAGTTGTGATGTATGAAGGTATACCAGAATACCAGAGTAAGTGACGAGAGTTGTGATTTATGAAGGCTATACCAGAATATCAGAGTAAGTGATGAGTTGGGGTGTATGAAGGCTATATACCAGAATGCCAGAGTAAGTAATGAGTTGGGGTGTATGAAGGCTATACCAGAATGCCAGAGTAAGTAATGAGTTGTGATGTATGAAGGTATACCAGAATACCAGAGTAAGTGACGAGAGTTGTGATTTATGAAGGCTATACCAGAATACCAGAGTAAGTAAACGAGAGTTTGGGTGTATGAAGGCTATACCAGAATGCCAGAGTAAGTGATAGAGTTGTGATGTATGAAGGCTATACCAGAATGCCAGAGTAAGTAATAGAGTTGGGGTGTATGAAGGCTATACCAGAATGCCAGAGTAAGTGATGAGAGTTGTGATGTATGAAGGCTATGCCAGAGTAAGTAACAAGAGTTGTGATGTATGAAGGCTATGCCAGAATGCCAGAGTAAGTAACAAGAGTTGTGATGTATGAAGGCTATGCCAGAATGCCAGAGTAAGTGACGAGAGTTGTGATGTATGAAGGCTATACCAGGGTAAGTAACAAGAGTTGTGATGTATGAAGGCTATGCCAGAATGCCAGGGTAAGTGATGAGATGGGATGTATGAACTCTATGTTTGTTCAAAGTAACACCGAGAACTTATGAGTAGTAGATATTTTAGTAATGTTCCGCTCTATAACACTTGAACCTACATTTTTTACCAGGTGAATTTTGAAATAATTTGATACAAATGTTAATCACACCAAGACACTGTATGTATAGCACAGGTTTATATTATGTCGGTTCAAGGCCACGGTCATACACAGTTCCGTGCCAGCAGGCTCTATACTGTTTGCAAACAAAGTTTATAAGGTTACAGCACTATTTGGGTTAACCATTCTGTAATACTTGTCTGGTCATAGTTTAGATGTTAATAAAAACTTGAAGTATTAAGAGACATTAGCAATAGTAAAAAGAATGTACATTTAGATATGCACAATGTTAAGTCGTTTGTCTCTCAGGCTGCGCTCTTGTTGCAATTTAATAAAGTGGTATATGGTTTCTCCTGGACCCTATTCTATATTGGTTTCTTTGGAGTATTAAAGTTATAAAAAAAAAGATTAATATGGTTATTGTTGAACTTGGCGATAAGCAGTTGCAAATTATTTGCATGTCTGCCAGTAATTTAAAAGTTATGCTTATGTTGTTTTTCTATTTAGATCTATATTGATGATGTAGAACTAAAAGCTATGTTATGTTGTTTTTCTATTTAGATCTATATTGATGATGTAGAACTAAAAGCTATGTTATGTTGTTTTTCTATTTAGATCTATATTGATGATGTAGAACTAAAAGCTATGTTATGTTGTTTTTCTATTTAGATCTATATTGATGATGGCGACACTCCTGTAACTGAGGTTGTTCAGTATGATGACAATGTAGCTAATGTGATACATGCTGCAGGTGGAAAGTTTCGCATTGAGTTTAAGTCTGATGCTGCCTTAATGTCTGAGGGTTTCGCCATTGGATTTGGAACAGGTTTGTTCTCAACTTATTAGTTCACTACCTGTCGATGACCTTGCAATGGTAGGATTGCATGCAGTCCATGTGTCTAATTGAACAAACAAATAGATACTTACGAGAATAGTAAAAACAATAGATTAACGATCTAGGGTTAGCTCTTGTGTGACTATATATGCTTTTATATGAATAAATAGCCTGGGTGCCAGTCTGTTGATTTTTCACTTTTTAACTTTGGCAAAATGACAGCCTGTGGAAACTTGATTTCCGATCGTAGCGCCATCTACTTACATTTAGATTTGAAGAATGACAACTCTTCTCTACAAGATAATATCGCTAAATATAGAAACGGAATTCTATCGGAAATCGCCGAACAGGCACGATCATTTCCGAATATACACGAATGCTCCCATAGACTCATTTACATTGCAAACATATAATTTCCCGTTTCTGTGTTATATCGACGAGATGGTTGATTTTAAATATTACGTTTAGATGGTAATGGGTCGATTCGGCGTAATTGAACTAAGGACGACTTAAATATTGAGTAAATATGTCAAATCAGACTCACATTGTACTTTTTAAAACTATTTATCGTTTCGTTGACCCGTAAACAATGGCGGCCAATTATAAAGTTTATCAACATTTCAGTGCCTCGCTTTCGATTCAACTATGTCATTAATTAAGTCACATGCTAATGGCCTATTAATAGGATTAATAATTTCATGGGAAACCCCGCCAGTTTCCCCAGGCGTTGATATGATCAGAAACTCAATACGGCCTAATTAATAGTCTCGGTGTTAAAATATATTTATTTGACTGACCAGGCAAAATATATCGACGCCTGTTCCCAGGCTATGATCAGATTCAAGTACGTCATTAATTAAGTCACGTGCTAATAGGCCTATTAATAGGATTAATGAGAGTCAATAATTTCATGCACAATCCCCCAAGGCGTTGATATGATCAGAAACTCAATACGGTCCAATTAATAGTCTCGGTGTTAAAATATATTTATTTGACAGACTAGGCAAAATATATATCGACGCCTGTTCCCAGGCTAATGAATAAACGACAATGGAGACAATAATGGCGCAGTCCCTTTAGCACCCACTTGTGAGAATGTTTGAGCATATGCTAGTGATTTAATCTCATGTAGGTATTATTTGTTTGGTTGGGTACTTTTTATGAGTAGAAATACCGCCAAATATTTGCCAATTCATAGGAATGTCTGTCTGTTAACTTCGCCATGTCCATGCCTCAACCTCCAAACCCTCTTATTTGATTTTAACCAAACTGTTTAAAAATCATCTAGTCTTGCAGTTTGTAATCCTTTTTATAGGATTTTATCAGCGGCTAGCATGCAACAGGTTAAACAGTAGGTATATACATATACAACTATCATAAAATAACTGTAAGACAAATAGGATCTGAAATCAAGCTTAATACAAACCCTCAGTTGATTTTAGGGGGGGGGGGGAGCCTCTATTACAGCAACAACTTGTAACTCTCAAACTGGTTGGGCATAGTTCCTTGCAATTCTTCTTTGGAAAAAACACTGTTATATGGAACAAACACACCCCTGAATTGGCATGGTACACATGTGTGAGTTATCACTAAATGTGGGTTTACAGTAATAGAATCATGTATTCAAGGCTTTTTATATTTTCAGACTGTGTAACCTTGGATTTGTCAGAGGAAACAGAATTGTCTACCAATATGACATTCTACGAGGAAACTGTAGACTTAAACTGTCCAACAGGATATAAGTTCCACACGGAGGAATTTATGGATCGTGAATCATTAACACTGACATGTGATGAAATGATGTGGAAGATTGACGGTACCAAAGTAGGAGCTATACCAGAATGCCAGAGTAAGTAACAAGAGTTGTGATGTATGAAGGCTATTCTAGAATGCCAGAGTAAGTAACGTGAGTTGTGATGTATGAAGGCTATACCAGAATGCCTGGGTAAATAATGAGAGTTGGGGTGTATGAAGGCTATGCCAGAATGCCAGAGTAAGTAACAAGAGTTGGGATGTATGAAGGCTATACCAGAATGCCAGAGTAAGTGACGAGAGTTGGGATGTATGAAGGCTATACTAGAATGCCAGAGTAAGTGATGAGAGTTGGGATGTATGAAGGCTATGCCAGAATGCCAGAGTAAGTGACAAGAGTTGGGATGTATGAAGGCTATACCAGAATGCCAGAGTAAGTGACGAGAGTTGTGATGTATGAAGGCTATACCAGAATGCCTGGGTAAGTGACAAGAGTTGTGATGTATGAAGGCTATACTAGAATGCCAGAGTAAGTGATGAGAGTTGGGATGTATGAAGGCTATTCCAGAATGCCAGAGTAAGTGACGAAGAGTTGTGATGTATGAAGGCTATACCAGAATGCCTGGGTAAGTAACAAGAGTTGGGATGTATGAAGGCTATACCAGAATGCCAGAGTAAGTAGTAACGAGAGTTGGGGTGTATGAAGGCTATACCAGAATGCCTGGGTAAGTGACAAGAGTTGGGATGTATGAAGGCTATACCAGAATTCCAGAGTAAGTGACGAGAGTTGGGGTGTATGAAGGCTATACCAGAATGCCAGAGTAAGTGACAAGAGTTTGGATGTATGAAGGCTATACCAGAATGCCAGGGTAAGTAACGAGAGTTGGGGTGTATGAAGGCTATACCAGAATGCCAGAGTAAGTGATGAGTTGGGATGTATGAAGGCTATACTAGAATGCCAGGGTAAGTGATGAGATGGGATGTATGAAGGCTATGCCAGAATGCCAGGGTAAGTGATGAGATGGGATGTATGA
>CM026390.1:52522118-52557663 GCA_014843695.1 Archivesica marissinica
CGAGAGTTGGGGTGTATGAAGGCTATACCAGAATGCCTGGGTAAGTAACGAGAGTTGGGGTGTATGAAGGCTATACAAGAATGCCTGGGTAAGTGACGAGAGTTGGGGTGTATGAAGGCTATACCAGAATGCCTGGGTAAGTAACGAGAGTTGGGGTGTATGAAGGCTATACCAGAATGCCTGGGTAAGTAACGAGAGTTGGGGTGTATGAAGGCTATGCCAGAATGCCAGAGTAAGTAACAAGAGTTGGGATGTATGAAGGCTATGCCAGAATGCCAGAGTAAGTGACAAGAGTTGGGATGTATGAAGGCTATACCAGAATTCCAGAGTAAGTGACGAGAGTTGGGGTGTATGAAGGCTATACCAGAATGCCAGAGTAAGTGACAAGAGTTTGGATGTATGAAGGCTATACCAGAATGCCAGGGTAAGTAACGAGAGTTGGGGTGTATGAAGGCTATACCAGAATGCCAGAGTAAGTGATGAGTTGGGATGTATGAAGGCTATACTAGAATGCCAGGGTAAGTGATGAGATGGGATGTATGAAGGCTATGCCAGAATGCCAGGGTAAGTGATGAGATGGGATGTATGAACTCTATGTTTGTTCAAAGTAACACCGAGAACTTATGAGTAGTAGATATTTTAGTAATGTTCCGCTCTATAACTCTTGAACCTACATTTTTTACAAGGTGAATTTTGAAATGATTTGATACAAATGTTAATCACACCAAGACACTGTATGTATAGCACAGGTTTATATTATGTCGGTTCAAGGCCAAGGTCATACACAGTTCGGTACCAGCAGGCTCTATTTGTTTGCAAGAACTTGTATGTATTGTTGCAGCACTATTAGAGGTACTATGAATTATGGAGATATGGTCAGTTCATAGCTTAGAAGCTGATAAAAATTTGAGACATATTAGCAATAGTGAAGAATTCGCATTTAGACATTGCAGAAATATCTCCAGTTTACATATGACTACAGGGATCATTCTAGAGGGCGATGTGGTCGAAATAGTCGCCATAGGGACCCTGACTTCGCCCTCTGGGGGCCCCACTTCTCCCTAAAAAAAAACATTCTCGTTACTTTTCAAACAAAATTTTGTCTAGTAAGATACACTGGCCCGTTATAAAGCACTCCTTCTATTCAAATGTTGTATTTAATGGTTGTACTGTGCATTTTAACCCTATTTTGCAGATGTATATTAAAGAACACCATTTAAGGAAGCGCTTTCTCATTTCTCCCAAAAATTCTGACCAAGAATGAACCCTGGACTATATACAGTATGAAGGGCTGTGTTTTCTATCAGGCTACACTCTTGTTAGTATAGTAATGGCTGATAGGGCTCTCAAGCTGCCCTCTTGTGTAGCTGGTTGATGGTGGGTGATAAGACAGAAAGCTGTTTTAGAAGAATGTGGTAGTGTTGTACAACATGTTGTTTTAGAGAATGTGAGGGATTCAGAAGAAAGTAATTGTGTTTTAAAAGGAAGTGATTGGCTTTTGGAAGACATTTGGAGGGATTAAGGAGAACATATTGGATTTTAGAAGACGTTTGGAGTGAAATGTAAAATATACAGAAATGGTGACATAGTTAAAAATTAACCTACTTTCACTAGAATATTTCATGATTATTGACCTCCCAATTTTGTACTTATTTTTCCTTACAGTTGCTTTCTGTGGAACTCCAGACAAAATTCAGAATGGAGCCCTTGAAATGACAACTGGAGCTACATATGGGTCTGTAGCAACATATAAATGCCATCCAGGATTTACGATTTCTGGTGTAGAAAATGCAACTTGTAACGTGAACGGAGACTGGACTGATGTTCCCTCATGTAGAAGTAAGATTCTCTGTCTTTACATAGAATTATGAAGTTTATCACATAGAAATTTATGAAGTTTGTAAGCTTCACTATTGTCTCGCCCACTTTAGTGGAAAGCGAGACTGTGTGGTGCAGTCAGCTGTCCGGCAAAATCTTGTCACTGTCAGCAATTGCATATTTGCAATCAATCAATAACAAGATCACAATCAAGTAGCAATCAATAACAATGTCCAAATCAAGTAAAAAATCAATAAAAATGTCACAATCAAGTAGCAATCAATAACAATGTCCAAATCAAGTAAAAAATCAATAAAAATGTCACAATCAAGTAGCAATCAATAACAATGTTCAAATCAAGTAAAAAATCAATAAAAATGTCACAATCAAGTAGCAATCAATAACAATGTCCAAATCAAGTAAAAAATCAATAAAAATGTCACAATCAAGTAACAATCAATAACAATGTCACAGTCTATAACAATCAACAATTTTACAACCAAGTAGCAGTTAATTAGCAATCAATAACATTGTCACAGTCAAGGAACTATCAATAACGATATCACAGTCGAGTAGCAATCAATAACATTGTCACAGTCAGATAGCAATCAATAACAATGTCAGTCAAGGAACAATCAATAACAATGTCACAGTCGAGTAGCAATCAATAACAATGTCACAGTCAGATAGCAAGCAATAACAGTGTCACAGTCAAGTAGCAAGCAATAACAATGTCACAGTCAGATAGCAATCAATAACAATGTCAGTCAAGGAACAATCAATAACAATATCACAGTCAAGTAGCAAGCAATAACAATGTCACAGTCAAGTAGCAATCAATAACAATGTCACAGTCAGATAGCAATCAATGACAATGTCACAGTCAGATAGCAAGCAATAACAATGTCACAGTCAGATAGCAAGCAATAACAATGTCACAGTCAAGTAGCAAGCAATAACAATGTCACAGTCAAGTAGCAAGCAATAACAATGTCACAGTCAGATAGCAATCAATAACAATGTCACGGTCAGATAGCAAGCAATAACAATGCCACAGTCAGATAGCAATCAATGACAATGTCACAGTCAAGTAGCAAGCAATAACAATGTCACAGTCAAGTAGCAAGCAATAACAATGTCAGTCAGATAGCAATCAATAACAATGTCACAGTCAGATAGCAAGCAATAACAATGTCACAGTCAAGTAGCAAGCAATAACATTGTCACAGTCAGATAGCAATCAATGACAATGTCACAGTCAGATAGCAAGCAATGACAATGTCACAGTCAGATAGCAAGCAATAACAATGTCACAGTCAGATAGCAATCAATGACAATGTCACAGTCAAGTAGCAAGCAATCACAATGTCACAGTCAGATAGCAATCAATGACAATGTCACAGTCAGATAGCAAGCAATCACAATGTCACAGTCAAGTAGCAATCAATAACAATGTCACAGTCAGATAGCAAGCAATAACAATGTCACAGTCAAGTAGCAATCAATAACAATGTCACAGTCAGATAGCAATCAATGTCACAGTCAGATAGCAAGCAATAACAATGTCACAGTCAAGTAGCAATCAATAACAATGTCACAGTCAAGTAGCAAGCAATCACAATGTCACAGTCAAGTAGCAATCAATAACAATGTCACAGTCAAGTAGCAAGCAATAACAATGTCACAGTCAGATAGCAATCAATAACAATGTCACAGTCAAGTAGCAAGCAATAACAATGTCACAGTCAAGTAGCAATCAATAATAATGTCACAGTCAGATAGCAATCAATGACAATGTCACAGTCAGATAGCAAGCAATAACAATGTCACAGTCAAGTAGCAAGCAATAACAATGTCACAGTCAAGTAGCAAGCAATAACAATGTCACAGTCAGATAGCAATCAATAACAATGTCACAGTCAGATAGCAAGCAATAACAATGCCACAGTCAGATAGCAATCAATGACAATGTCACAGTCAAGTAGCAAGCAATAACAATGTCACAGTCAAGTAGCAAGCAATAACAATGTCAGTCAGATAGCAATCAATAACAATGTCACAGTCAGATAGCAAGCAATAACAATGTCACAGTCAAGTAGCAAGCAATAACATTGTCACAGTCAGATAGCAATCAATGACAATGTCACAGTCAGATAGCAAGCAATGACAATGTCACAGTCAGATAGCAAGCAATAACAATGTCACAGTCAGATAGCAATCAATGACAATGTCACAGTCAGATAGCAAGCAATCACAATGTCACAGTCAAGTAGCAATCAATAACAATGTCACAGTCAGATAGCAAGCAATAACAATGTCACAGTCAAGTAGCAATCAATAACAATGTCACAGTCAGATAGCAATCAATGTCACAGTCAGATAGCAAGCAATAACAATGTCACAGTCAAGTAGCAATCAATAACAATGTCACAGTCAAGTAGCAAGCAATCACAATGTCACAGTCAAGTAGCAATCAATAACAATGTCACAGTCAAGTAGCAAGCAATAACAATGTCACAGTCAGATAGCAATCAATAACAATGTCACAGTCAAGTAGCAAGCAATAACAATGTCACAGTCAAGTAGCAATCAATAACAATGTCACAGTCAGATAGCAAGCAATAACAATGTCACAGTCAGATAGCAAGCAATAACAATGTCACAGTCAAGTAGCAAGCAATCACAATGTCACAGTCAGATAGCAATCAATGACAATGTCACAGTCAGATAGCAAGCAATCACAATGTTACAGTCAAGTAGCAATCAATAACAATGTCACAGTCAGATAGCAAGCAATAACCATGTCACAGTCAAGTAGCAATCAATAACAATGTCACAGTCAGATAGCAATCAATGTCACAGTCAGATAGCAAGCAATAACAATGTCACAGTCAAGTAGC
Organism: Archivesica marissinica; assembly: GCA_014843695.1. NCBI lineage: Eukaryota > Metazoa > Mollusca > Bivalvia > Venerida > Vesicomyidae > Archivesica > Archivesica marissinica. The sequence goes on from CM026390.1 coordinate 52,526,837, forward strand.
AATCAATAACAATGTCACAGTCAAGTAGCAAGCAATCACAATGTCACAGTCAAGTAGCAATCAATAACAATGTCACAGTCAAGTAGCAAGCAATAACAATGTCACAGTCAGATAGCAATCAATAACAATGTCACAGTCAAGTAGCAAGCAATAACAATGTCACAGTCAAGTAGCAATCAATAACAATGTCACAGTCAGATAGCAATCAATAACAATGTCACAGTCAGATAGCAAGCAATAACAATGCCACAGTCAGATAGCAATCAATGACAATGTCACAGTCAAGTAGCAAGCAATAACAATGTCACAGTCAAGTAGCAATCAATAACAATGTCCAAATCAAGTAAAAAATCAATAAAAATGTCACAATCAAGTAACAATCAATAACAATGTCACAGTCTATAACAATCAACAATTTTACAACCAAGTAGCAGTTAATTAGCAATCAATAACATTGTCACAGTCAAGGAACTATCAATAACGATATCACAGTCGAGTAGCAATCAATAACATTGTCACAGTCAGATAGCAATCAATAACAATGTCAGTCAAGGAACAATCAATAACAATGTCACAGTCGAGTAGCAATCAATAACAATGTCACAGTCAGATAGCAAGCAATAACAGTGTCACAGTCAAGTAGCAAGCAATAACAATGTCACAGTCAGATAGCAATCAATAACAATGTCAATCAAGGAACAATCAATAACAATGTCACAGTCAAGTAGCAAGCAATAACAATGTCACAGTCAAGTAGCAATCAATAACAATGTCACAGTCAGATAGCAATCAATGACAATGTCACAGTCAGATAGCAAGCAATAACAATGTCACAGTCAAGTAGCAAGCAATAACAATGTCACAGTCAAGTAGCAAGCAATAACAATGTCACAGTCAGATAGCAATCAATAACAATGTCACAGTCAGATAGCAAGCAATAACAATGCCACAGTCAGATAGCAATCAATGACAATGTCACAGTCAAGTAGCAAGCAATAACAATGTCACAGTCAAGTAGCAAGCAATAACAATGTCAGTCAGATAGCAATCAATAACAATGTCACAGTCAGATAGCAAGCAATAACAATGTCACAGTCAAGTAGCAAGCAATAACATTGTCACAGTCAGATAGCAATCAATGACAATGTCACAGTCAGATAGCAAGCAATGACAATGTCACAGTCAGATAGCAAGCAATAACAATGCCACAGTCAGATAGCAATCAATGACAATGTCACAGTCAAGTAGCAAGCAATCACAATGTCACAGTCAGATAGCAATCAATGACAATGTCACAGTCAGATAGCAAGCAATCACAATGTCACAGTCAAGTAGCAATCAATAACAATGTCACAGTCAGATAGCAAGCAATAACAATGTCACAGTCAAGTAGCAATCAATAACAATGTCACAGTCAGATAGCAATCAATGTCACAGTCAGATAGCAAGCAATAACAATGTCACAGTCAATTAGCAATCAATAACAATGTCACAGTCAAGTAGCAAGCAATCACAATGTCACAGTCAAGTAGCAATCAATAACAATGTCACAGTCAAGGAGCAAGCAATAACAATGTCACAGTCAGATAGCAATCAATAACAATGTCACAGTCAAGTAGCAAGCAATAACAATGTCACAGTCAAGTAGCAATCAATAACAATGTCACAGTCAGATAGCAAGCAATAACAATGCCACAGTCAGATAGCAATCAATGACAATGTCACAGTCAAGTAGCAAGCAATAACAATGTCACAGTCAAGTAGCAAGCAATAACAATATCAGTCAGATAGCAATCAATAACAATGTCACAGTCAGATAGCAAGCAATAACAATGTCACAGTCAAGTAGCAAGCAATCACAATGTCACAGTCAGATAGCAATCAATGACAATGTCACAGTCAAGTAACAATCAATAACAATGTCACAGTCAAGTAGCAAGCAATAACAATGTCACAGTCAGATAGCAATCAATAACAATGTCACAGTCAAGTAGCAAGCAATAACAAGGTCACAGTCAAGTAGCAATCAATAACAATGTCACAGTCAGATAGCAAGCAATAACAATGCCACAGTCAGATAGCAATCAATGACAATGTCACAGTCAAGTAGCAAGCAATAACAATGTCACAGTCAAGTAGCAAGCAATAACAATGTCAGTCAGATAGCAATCAATAACAATGTCACAGTCAGATAGCAAGCAATAACAATGTCACAGTCAAGTAGCAAGCAATCACAATGTCACAGTAAGATAGCAATCAATGACAATGTCACAGTCAGATAGCAAGCAATCACAATGTCACAGTCAAGTAGCAATCAATTACAATGTCACAGTCAGATAGCAAGCAATAACCATGTCACAGTCAAGTAGCAATCAATAACAATGTCACAGTCAGATAGCAATCAATGTCACAGTCAGATAGCAAGCAATAACAATGTCACAGTCAAGTAGCAATCAATAACAATGTCACAGTCAAGTAGCAAGCAATCACAATGTCACAGTCAAGTAGCAATCAATAACAATGTCACAGTCAAGTAGCAAGCAATAACAATGTCACAGTCAGATAGCAATCAATAACAATGTCACAGTCAAGTAGCAAGCAATAACAATGTCACAGTCAAGTAGCAATCAATAACAATGTCACAGTCAGATAGCAATCAATAACAATGTCACAGTCAGATAGCAAGCAATAACAATGCCACAGTCAGATAGCAATCAATGACAATGTCACAGTCAAGTAGCAAGCAATAACAATGTCACAGTCAAGTAGCAAGCAATAACAATGTCAGTCAGATAGCAATCAATAACAATGTCACAGTCAGATAGCAAGCAATAACAATGTCACAGTCAAGTAGCAAGCAATAACATTGTCACAGTCAGATAGCAAGCAATAACAATGTCACAGTCAGATAGCAATCAATGACAATGTCACAGTCAAGTAGCAAGCAATCACAATGTCACAGTCAAGTAGCAATCAATAACAATGTCACAGTCAGATAGCAAGCAATAACAATGTCACAGTCAAGTAGCAATCAATAACAATGTCACAGTCAGATAGCAATCAATGTCACAGTCAGATAGCAAGCAATAACAATGTCACAGTCAAGTAGCAATCAATAACAATGTCACAGTCAGATAGCAATCAATGTCACAGTCAGATAGCAAGCAATAACAATGTCACAGTCAAGTAGCAATCAATAACAATGTCACAGTCAAGTAGCAAGCAATCACAATGTCACAGTCAAGTAGCAATCAATAACAATGTCACAGTCAAGTAGCAAGCAATAACAATGTCACAGTCAGATAGCAATCAATAACAATGTCACAGTCAAGTAGCAAGCAATAACAATGTCACAGTCAAGTAGCAATCAATAACAATGTCACAGTCAGATAGCAATCAATAACAATGTCACAGTCAGATAGCAATCAATAACAATGTCACAGTCAGTTAACAATCAATGACAATGTCTCAGTCAGGTAACAATCAATGACAATGTCTCAGTCAGGTAACAATCAATAACAATGTCACAGTCAGTTAACAATCAATGACAATGTCTCAGTCAGGTAACAATCAATGACAATGTCTCAGTCAAGTAGCAATCAATAATATTTTCACAGTCGATTCAAAATAAATAACAATGTCACAGACAAATAGCAACCAGTAATAGACAGTTATTAAGCAACATATTTCACAATTGTTACACTGAATACATTCCAGATTTCGAGTGCTATGCTCTCACTTCCGTCTTCCTTGCGAATGGAATGTATGAAATCATTGCTGGCAATAACTTCACCAGTGACAAGGCAGAGTTTGATACAGTTGTCAAGTTTTCATGCGATTTGGGATATGAGCTGATTGGTATAACGATTTCTCACTGTCAGGTAGATGGATGGACACATGACGGAGATAAACCCAGATGTACAAGTATGTTATTTTGAGTTATTTCAAAGTTAGTAATGTATGCACCATATTCATAGGATTCTGTACAAAGGGAAATTTTAACAAGAATCAAACCAACCAGTTCTATTTTCAGAACTAGCCTGATCCACACTATGTGCCTAACTCAGTCACCCCACAGACATGTAACCTTACCTGTATCTCACATGATTTCGAGATACATAATCTATTTTTAGAACTAGCCTGTCCCCCATGATATATATGTGCCTAACTCGGTCACCTCACATACAAGTAATCTGTCATGATTTCAAGTGATCTTATTCTATTTTCAGAACTAGCTTGTCCCCTACCATATGTGCCTAACTCTAACACCCCACATACAATGCCAATACATCCTACATACTTTGAGAGCACATACACTGTGGAGTGTAAGGATGGCTATAGGTTTACTTCTGGTCTAAAAGGAAAAGCGACACTAACATGTCTGGCTAACCAGACGTTTGACCAACAACTAGAATGCGAAGGTAAGATTTAAGCCTTATGATCGTAAACCCACTAAGGATTGTGTCCGCAAACAGTGCTCATTATAAACACACGACATATGCTGTAATTCTGGAAGCTTTCTCGGTGATTTCATTTCACTTTATCTTCCAGTGAAGACTATTTTGCTTTGGCAATCTGTCGCCATGGTGAGCTACATTATCATGTATTTCTCTCCTCACATGTAAATATTTCGAATGACTGTCGGTCCTGACTGCTCATGGTCTGGTGGAAATTCTAAGATTACCGGACCGACTGTCCGGTATTTACCGCAGTTATACTGGTCTATTATTAGAAGGTTTAGGCTGATCACCTTCCTTAAAAATATGTGAATTTGTGTATTTCCAATCCTCTGGTATTTCAGCAGTGTCGTGATTGTTGACATTACATTCTATTAACCCTTTGCACGCTAGAGGCAGATAATAATCACTTTTGCAAACAGCATATAGCTAGATTAGACGGCACAGAACATGCCGTCTGATCTGGCTCTATGATGTTTGCTATTCCGATAGTGGAGCTAAAACTCTTGGCTGAATAGCAAACAACATAGATCTTGATCACCAGTTGTTTGCAAATGTGATTTTATTTACTCAGCAGGCAAAGGGTTAATACAATATTGGAATTTTATCTTGATGGATTATGTTTTTCCAGACATCGAAGCTCTCCATATTGTGTGACCTTCAATATATTCAGATATGACTGTGGCGATGTACCTTTATCTGGTATATGATCCAAGGTTTTAATAAATAACATTGTAAATTGAAAAATTGTGTCTCATTTGCTGATAGTAACTGTCGTTGAATTAAATCACTTGGCCTCACCGCTCTATGTTCAAGTCACTGACCCTCACTGTTATATGTTGTATGTCCAACCCTCACCTATGTTAAAATCAACTTATGTGTCGAATTATTTCACTTGAGAAAGTTAACCAGTAGGTTTGCATATGGTATGTGGTTCTACACAGTTGCCCATCCGTGTCTAAATTATTGCCCGGTTGTGCACCTGGGCTCCAATAACAGCTTGGCCATATGACCGAAGCTGTCCGTGTGACATTAAACCCAAAACAAAATTGATAACATCAAAACATATTTCATTCCATGCCTTATTTCTTTGTTCCTCATTTATCATTTGGTTGAGCTACTGTTTGCCTTTCATAAATTGTAAAGGTGAACATTTAACGTTCTAGCAATAACCAAGATCATCATTAGCATTAAAGATTTAGCGACCAAAACGTTTATAGAGCATTGTACAGCAAGTGTGTTACTTTTTGTTTTACTAATGATTCACGGTCATTTTCAGAAAACTATTAAGCTGTTGTCAACTTTGTCATAAACAAAGCATGACATCCAATCATTTCTTTTTTAATTGATTATATTAATCAAAAACACCATTTTGATGTAAAGAACTTATCGCAATGTGTAGAAAAATTATTGATAATTATAATAATAGCAAATTTACAATGTGGCATGACCGCTAGCATGACTATATGCACCCGAAATCTCAGATGAAGTTATATATTTCAATTTTCTATAAGACGCATATTAATTTTCTGGACAATATCATGCAGCAAACCAACAATGTATCAACTTCATTCATTGGATAGTTCCAATTAAGCAGCCAATCATGAATGAAGGACATTTTAAAAGCTGTAATTCAACCCCACCAACATTTTATGAAGTTATCTCCATTGTTGTTATCGCTTGATCTTTCAATGGTTGATTTAAAATGTTTATGTAACCTGTAAACCTGTATTGCAGACATAGATGAGTGCACCGAAGACGAGAAAAGTTGTAATTCTGTTTCAACAACCTGTATGAACAATGACGGATCATATACATGTGCTTGTAATACAGGATTTAAGCCAGAGAGCTCTTCCTGCACAGGTGTGTATTACACTTATCCCCCTTCAATAACAGGATGTCATAATATTAACACATCATGATGATCACATTGCAATTTTCAATTAACATTTGGCCTTCGTTAGCCTGGGTTCTAGTCTGTCGATTTTTCACTGTTTAACTTCTGGCAAAATGACAGCCTGGGGAAACTGGATTTCCGATCGTAGCGCCATCTACTTACACCCACTTTTATGAGGGTGTAGATTTGAAGAACGACAACTCTTCTCTACAAGATAATATCACTAAATATAGAAATGGAATTCTATCGGAAATCGCCGAACAGGCACGATTATACACGATCATTTCCGAATTTATTCGAATGCTCTTGTAGACTCATTTACATTGCAAACATATAATGTCCCGTTTCTGTGCTATATCGACGAGATGGCGGATTTTAAATATTACATTTAGATGGTAATGGATCGATTCGGCGTAATTGAACTAAGGACAACTTAAATATTGAGTAAATATGTCAAATCAGACTCACATTGTACTTTTTAAAACTATTATCGTTTCGTTGACCCGTAAACAATGGCGGCCAATTATAAAGTTTATCAACATTTCAGTGCCTCGCTTTCGATTCAACTACGTCATTAATTAAGTCACGTGCTAATGGCCTATTAATAGGATTAATAATTTCACGGGAAACCCCGCCAGTTTCCCCAGGCGTTGATATGATCAGAAACTCAATACGGCCTAATTAATAGTCTCGGTGTTAAAATATATTTATTTGACTGACCAGGCAAAATATATCGACGCCTGTTCCCAGGCTATGATCAGAAACTCAATACGGCCCAATTAATAGTCTCGGTGTTAAAATATATTTATTTGACTGACCAGGCAAAATATATCGACGTCTGTTCCCAGGCTAGGCCTTCGTCAGTGTGTTTTGTTTCCGATTTGTTAATTTATTTTAATTTCTTGTTGCCAAATTCCAATAATGTTGTTATTTTCATATAGGATTAGTTACTTTTCATTGAGTAAAAATAAACTAAAAATGATATATATGTACTTTGATAATTTGTTTGTGCGTTTATATTTGTGCACAGACATCCGGGAGTGTGATGACAACAATGGTGGTTGTAACGATAGATGTGTGGAGGCTCCAGGATCATATCACTGTGAATGTGATGAAGCCGGTTACAAGTTGTATGAAGAAGATGGGTTTTATGGCTTCAGTTTGGCAACGTCTGAGACAGGGTTCATGTATGGAGATATATTCCATGTTAACCATACATGTGTCCGTGAGTACATCCACACCTACCTCAATTTTACTTAAAACTGTTTCATAAATTATTAAAAGTATATACCCAGCCATAAGTCAACCATATTTTTCTCATCCAGAAATGTGATGAAAGTAATATGGCACCTTATGGCCGAAAACCAAGCCAATTTATTTAAAAAAAGTTTTGAATATTATTTTTTTTTAATTATTTAATCATGTGAACTCACTGAACTGTGCTTATAATAGACTAAAGATAGACATTATAATAGACTATACCTGCACTTAAGCAGTAGATTTTACAAAATACTGAAAATGTATTTAGGAAAGACAAATTGTAATAATTCAATAAATTTATTATATAACTTTTTGGATACATGTCTATCATAACATGATTAGCAAAACATTTATTTGACAATTATTTACATTTTTAACAACAGAAAAAGCTGATACACATTCTTCATAAATTAATGTTGTGCATCAGTGCATCTTTTTATGATTAGTAATGGAATAAAGTCAACCCGATATCTCAAATTGAGCCCACTGTTTCTTTCAAAAACGAGAGAAAAAACCATTTTTTAGTGAATTCACATTCATAAATTCACAAAGTACCTTCGACTTATGGAGTGGAGTGGAACTCCGGACACTATCAGTTGGCACAGTCAACTAGTCACCATCTTTATCTAATCTCCTAGCAGTCTTTTATTTTTAACTCTGCACTGTACATACTATCACTTTTATTTCAATTCTTTCTCTATGCGTACCCACCTGGCAATAATGTTCAGTTTGTTGAATTTGGCCAGTAACTGGTAGAAGTAGAAGGAAAGATCCAGCTTAAAATCAGCTGTTTTCAAACAAAAACATGACCCTCGACTTATGGCCTAGATCGACTTATGGCTGGGTGATGGTATGGACTAGAACTGAGTCCTCTCGGTCATTGAGTGGAAATCCATATATATAGAGCGGAGGATAATATCTAAGAATTAAAATCATAACTCATAAAGTAAATCAGTATACATATAAGATAAGATATGTTTATTATAGTCTCACTTTACCTGATGCATATAATTACATAATATAGAAACTTTCATCATGCAAACCTTTCTAAGAAGAAATATGAGAGACTTAAAACTTAGCAATATAATGAAGACAATTTTCTAAGACACAATAAGTACAGTAAAAGCGTTCGCACAGCACTAGTAAAATACTGAAAAATTATATAACATCTTAATATTCAGTGATGTATTTACAACATTACTATATATACAATATGTTAAAATCTTCAGTCATACAACAATGTTTTTCTTCTATTTAAAATATTAAAACAGGTTTTGGCACTTAAAAATACAATATCTGGATTAGAAAGTAGATAAGCAATTTGTTCACCAATTTGTTTACATATATATATGTACTTATATACATGGTCGTATGCACACACTTTGAAGTCAAGCATGTATTACATTGGCTGGTAACTATTGGGAGCTCCAAACACATCTATGATTTTTTCCCCAGCTAATGAATGCCCTCCCTTGGAGACTATAGAACATGGAATGTATCTGTCCACATCACTGAGAGACTTTCATGTTGGAGATACCGTTACACTTCAATGTAAGGATGGGTATCGTGTCAATAAGACTGGAGAAACAATCGTGTCTATTAAGTCTACTTGTCAGACTGATGGAGCATGGAACCAGTTGTACAGCTGTATAGGTAATGTATATTATCACATTTATTATATCTCCCCCCATCAGGGGGAGACATGTTGTTTTGCCTTTGCCCGTACATACCAAAGATACATTATGGGGTATTTTTCAGTATGCTGTGGTTGAACCTGTTTTATGGGGTTAGCTTAAGTTGACTGCTTTCATGGGTTATTTTAAGTACAGGCAAACCTGTGTTAGTAGTCACCTATATTAAGCGGCTAACCTGTGCAGCTTTCTAGATTCCAAATATGTTGTTTATTATACAGTTGACCTCTATTAAGCAACCACATGTGCTAAGCAGCCAGTTTCTGTGATTCCCTTGGCTGGCTGCTTAAAACAGGTTTGAATGTACATTTATTTCTACTTGGATCAAAAACATAAACATTGAGTTGAAATCATTAGGGTTACCTATGTCTCCATTTTATTATCCTTAGGATTAGCGAATTATTAGTCCTATATATAAGACCTCTACATAAAAATGTTTTCAATCTGTTATTTTGAAAAATGCCTTGACATTACAAATATTTTTTTATACCGGACAGTCGGTCCGGTGATTTTATAATTTCCACCGGACTGACGCATATTTTACTTGTTTCAGGTCCGACGCCATTCGGAATGTCTCGAATATAATAGAAATACAGTTAACTTATATAACTACATTTGTATTTATTTAATTTTCAATCAAGTAAGATTCATACACAGGACGTGTGAAAACATGACTGATTACAGCTCCAATTAACAAAGGCAGGTGATAACACACTGCTCATAATTACAGGTGTTCCTAATTGATTAATGCAGTCTATTTGACATACAGTCAAACCTGTCTTAAGCAGCCAGCCAAGGAAATCACAGAAAGTGGCTGCTCAGCACAGGTTGCAGTTTAATAGAAGGCAATTGTATAATAAAACAACATATTGGGAATCTGCAAACTGGCTGCTTAATACAGGTTGGCTGCTTAATAGAGGTAACCACTAACACAGGTTTGACTGCGCACATATGAGAAATCTTAGTTTCTCAGATCCACCAAACCAACTACATGTACACTGACTGATTCAGTAGAGCCATTGAACAATCAACACCAGCAGTATTTATTTCTTTATTCATGTTGCATCCACAATGGTCGGAAATGATAAAAGTTGTCCCCCACATAAATGTTCATTGTTATGAGCTATCAGGCAGTAGAAAAGTAGATATCACGTTTACATAATTCAATGAAGCCACCGTTCTCAAACGGAAATGGTGTTACATCACAGCGCTAAAAGAAAGTCTGCACGGCCGTGTATTCACATGGTAGAGAAATGCTCCATAGATAGAGTTTCGAGAAGTTTGTGTAAGCTGGAACAAAGCAAATAAACTCCTAAAAAAATAAATCATTGAAAAAATAAAACTGTTTTTAAATTTTTTTTTTAACTTTAATCAGTTTGTATGTTATGTCATGTTACAGCAAGAAAGTGTGATATGCCCTCAATACCAACACATGGAGTGTTTGACAAGGAAGAAGTAATGTTTGAAGACACTCTAATCTTGACCTGTAACCTCGCAGAAATTAGACCGGTGCAACATACAGTCCGGTGTATATATGACAATGGTGGTGTACGTCTTGGTGGGGAAAACATATCGGCATGTCCAGGTAAGGAATGCGCTACTGATGGAGCATCTTTATATACATGCAATGTCATCCTTATATACATGCAATGTCATCCTTATATACATGCAATGGCATCCTTATATACATGCAATGTCATCCTTATATACATGCAATGGCATCCTTATATACATGCAATGGCATCCTTATATACATGCAATGGCATCCTTATATACATGCAATGTCATCCTTATATACATGCAATGGCATCCTTACATACATACAATGGGCATCCTTATATACATGCAATGGCATCCTTATATACATGCAATGGCATCCTTATATACATGCAATGTCATCCTTATATACATGCAATGGCATCCTTACATACATACAATGGGCATCCTTATATACATGCAATGGCATCCTTATATACATGCAATGTCATCCTTATATACATGCAATGGCATCCTTATATACATGCAATGTCATCCTTATATACATGCAATGTCATCCTTATATACATGCAATGGCATCCTTATATACATGCAATGTCATCCTTATATACATGCAATGGCATCCTTACATACATGCAATGTCATCCTTATATACATGCAATGGCATCCTTACATACATACAATGGGCATCCTTATATACATGCAATGGCATCCTTACATACATACAATGGCATCCTTATATACATGCAATGGCATCCTTACATACATACAATGGTATCCTTATATACATACAATGGCATCCTTATATACATACAATGGACATCCTTATATACATGCAATGGGCATCCTTATATACATGCAATGGCATCCTTATATACATGCAATGGTATCTTTACATACATACAATGGCATCCTTACATACATGCAATGTACATCCTTATATACATACAATGGGCATCCTTATATACATACAATGGGCATCCTTATATACATGCAATGGGCATCCTTACATACATGCAATGGCATCCTTATATACATGCAATGGCATCCTTATATACATGCAATGGCATCCTTATATACATACAATGGGCATCCTTACATACATACAATGTACATCCTTATATACATACAATGACATCCTTATATACATACAATGGGCATCCTTACATACATGCAATGGCATCCTTATATACATGCAATGTACATCCTTATATACATGCAATGGCATCCTTATATACATGCAATGGGCATCCTTACATACATGCAATGTACATCCTTATATACATACAATGGGCATCCTTATATACATACAATGGCATACTTATATACATGCAATGGGCATCCTTACATACATGCAATGTACATCCTTATATACATACAATGGGCATCCTTACATACATACAATGGGCATCCTTACATACATACAATGGCATCTTTACATACATACAATGGCATCCTTACATACATGCAATGGGTATCTTTACATACATACAATGGTATCTTTACATACATACAATGGCATCCTTACATACATACAATGGTATCTTTACATACATACAATGGCATCCTTACATACATGCAATGGGTATCTTTACATAAATACAATGGTATCTTTACATACATACAATGGCATCCTTACATACATACAATGGCATCCTTACATACATACAATGGTATCTTTACATACATACAATGGCATCCTTACATACATGCAATGGGTATCTTTACATACATACAATGGCATCCTTACATACATACAATGGTATCTTTACATACATACAATGGCATCCTTACATACATACAATGGCATCCTTATATACATGCAATGGGCATCCTTATATACATACAATGGGCATCCTTACATACATGCAATGGCATCTATACATACATGCAATGGCATCCTTACATACATACAATGGCATCCTTACATACATGCAATGGGTATCTTTACATACATACAATGGGCATCCTTACATACATGCAATGGCATCTTTACATACATGCAATGGGCATCCGTATATACATACAATGGCATCTTTACATACATACAATGGCATCCTTACATACATGCAATGGGCATCCGTATATACATACAATGGCATCTTTACATACATACAATGGCATCCTTACATACATGCAATGGGCATCCGTATATACATACAATGGCATCTTTACATACATACAATGGCATCCTTACATACATGCAATGGGCATCCTTATATACATGCAATGGTATCTTTACATACATACAATGGGCATCCTTACATACATGCAATGGCATCCTTACATACATACAATGGTATCTTTACATACATACAATGGCATCCTTACATACATGCAATGGGTATCTTTACATACATACAATGGTATCCTTACATACATGCAATGGTATCTTTACATACATACAATGGCATCTTTACATACATACAATGGCATCCTTACATACATGCACTGGGTATCTTTACATACATACAATGGCATCCTTACATACATGCAATGGCATCCTTACATACATACAATGGTATCTTTACATACATACAATGGCATCCTTACATACATGCAATGGGTATCTTTACATACATACAATGGTATCCTTACATACATGCAATGGTATCTTTACATACATACAATGGCATCTTTACATACATACAATGGCATCCTTACATACATGCACTGGGTATCTTTACATACATACAATGGCATCCTTACATACATGCAATGGCATCCTTACATACATACAATGGTATCTTTACATACATACAATGGCATCCTTACATACATGCAATGGGTATCTTTACATACATACAATGGTATCCTTACATACATACAATGGGCATCCTTACATACATACAATGGCATCTTTACATACATACAATGGTATCCTTACATACATACAATGGGCATCCTTACATACATACAATGGTATCTTTACATACATACAATGGCATCTTTACATACATACAATGGCATCCTTACATACATGCAATGGGTATCTTTACATACATACAATGGCATCCTTACATACATACAATGGTATCTTTACATACATACAATGGTATCTTTACATACATACAATGGCATCCTTACATACATGCAATGGCATCCTTACATACATACAATGGTATCTTTACATACATACAATGGCATCCTTACATACATGCAATGGCATCCTTACATACATACAATGGTATCTTTACATACATACAATGGCATCCTTACATACATACAATGGGTATCTTTACATACATACAATGGCATCTTTACATACATACATACAATGGTATCTTTACATACATACAATGGTATCCTTACATACATGCAATGGCATCCTTACATACATACAATGGTATCTTTACATACATACAATGGCATCCTTACATACATGCAATGGCATCCTTACATACATACAATGGCATCCTTATATACATGCAATGGCATCCTTACATACATACAATGGCATCCTTATATACATACAATGGCATCCTTACATACATGCAATGGGCATCCTTATATACATGCAATGGGCATCCTTACATACATGCAATGGGCATCCTCATATACATGCAATGTGCATCATTATATACATGCAATGGCATTCTTACATACATGCAATGGGTATCTTTACATACATACAATGGCATCCTTACATACATACAATGGGCATTCTTACATACATGCAATGGACATCCTTATATACATACAATGGTATCCTTATATACATGCAATGGCATCCTTACATACATACAATGGCATCCTTATATACATATAATGGCATCCTTACATACATGCAATGGGCATCCTTATATACATACAATGGACATCCTTATATACATACAATGGGCATCCTTATATACAGGCAATGGTATCTTTACATACATACTATGGCATCTTTACATACATACAATGGCATCCTTACATACATGCAATGGCATCCTTACATACATACAATGGGCATCCTTATATACATGCAATGGTATCTTTACATACATACAATGGCATCTTTACATACATACAATGGCATCCTTACATACATGCAATGGGTATCTTTACATACATACAATGGCATCATTACATACATACAATGGTATCTTTACATACATACAATGGCATCCTTACATACATGCAATGGCATCCTTACATACATACAATGGCATCCTTATATACATGCAATGGCATCCTTACATACATACAATGGCATCCTTATATACATACAATGGCATCCTTACATACATGCAATGGGCATCCTTATATACATGCAATGGGCATCCTTACATACATGCAATGGGCATCCTCATATACATGCAATGTGCATCATTATATACATGCAATGGCATCCTTACATACATGCAATGGGTATCTTTACATACATACAATGGCATCCTTACATACATACAATGGGCATTCTTACATACATGCAATGGACATCCTTATATACATACAATGGTATCCTTATATACATACAATGGGCATCCTTATATACATGCAATGGACATCCTTATATACATACAAAGGTATCCTTATATACATACAATGGGTATCCTTACATACATGCAATGGGCATCCTTACATACATGCAATGGGCATCTTATATACATACAATGGACATCCTTATATACATACAATGGACATCCTTATATACATACAATGGGCATCCTTATATACAGGCAATGGTATCTTTACATACATACTATGGCATCTTTACATACATACAATGGCATCCTTACATACATGCAATGGCATCCTTACATACATACAATGGGCATCCTTATATACATGCAATGGTATCTTTACATACATACAATGGCATCTTTACATACATACAATGGCATCCTTACATACATGCAATGGGTATCTTTACATACATACAATGGCATCATTACATACATACAATGGTATCTTTACATACATACAATGGCATCCTTACATACATGCAATGGCATCTTTACATACATACAATGGCATCCTTACATACATACAATGGCATCCTTACATACATACAATGGGCATCCTTACATACATACAATGGTATATTTACATATATACAATGGCATCTTTACATACATACAATGGCATCCTTACATACATACAATGGCATCCTTACATACATACAATGGTATCTTTACATACATACAATGGGCATCCTTACATACATACAATGGTATCTTTACATACATACAATGGCATCTTTACATACATACAATGGCATCCTTACATACATACAATGGTATCTTTACATACATACAATGGCATCCTTATATACATGCAATGGGCATCCTTACATACATACAATGGTATCTTTACATACATACAATGGTATCTTTACATACATACAATGGCATCTTTACATACATACAATGGTATCTTTACATACATACAATGGCATCTTTACATACATACAATGGCATCCTTACATACATGCAATGGGTATCTTTACATACATACAATGGCATCCTTACATACATACAATGGTATCTTTACATACATACAATGGTATCTTTACATACATACAATGGCATCCTTACATACATGCAATGGCATCCTTACATACATACAATGGTATCTTTACATACATACAATGGCATACTTACATACATGCAATGGCATCCTTACATACATACAATGGTATCTTTACATACATACAATGGCATCCTTATATACATAAAATGGCATCCTTATATACATACAATGGCATCCTTACATACATGCAATGGCATCCTTACATACATGCAATGGCATCCTTACATACATGCAATGGGCATCCTTACATACATACAATGGGCATCCTTATATACATACAATGGTATCTTTACATACATACAATGGCATCCTTACATACATACAATGGCATCCTTACATACATACAATGGTATCTTTACATACATACAATGGCATCCTTACATACATGCAATGGCATCCTTACATACATACAATGGCATCCTTATATACAATCAATGGTATCTTTACATACATACAATGGCATCCTTACATACATGCAATGGCATCCTTACATACATGCAATGGTATCTTTACATACATACAATGGCATCCTTACATACATGCAATGGCATCCTTACATACATACAATGGTATCTTTACATACATACATACAATGGTATCTTTACATACATACAATGGCATCCTTACATACATACAATGACATCCTTATATACATGCAATGGGCATCCTTATATACATGAAATGGCATCCTTATATACATGCAATGGGTATCTTTACATACATACAATGGCATCCTTACATACATACAATGGCATCCTTACATACATGCAATGGGCATCCTTACATGCATACAATGGGCATCCTTACATACATGCAATGGGCATCCTTATATACATGCAATGTACATCCTTACATACATGCAATGGGCATCCTTATATACATGCAATGGGCATCCTTACATACATGCAATGGGCATCCTTATATACATGCAATGTACATCCTTACATACATACAATGGCATCCTTACATACATGCAATGGGCATCCTTATATACATGCAATGGGTATCTTTGTATACAATGGCATCCTTATATACATGCAATGGCATCTTTATATACATGCAATGGCATCCTTATATACATGCAATGTACATCCTTACATACATACAATGGCATCCTTACATACATACAATGGCATCCTTACATACATGCAATGGGCATCCTTATATACATACAATGGGCATCCTTACATACATGCAATGGCATCCTTACATACATGCAATGGGTATCTTTACATACATACAATGGCATCCTTATATACATGCAATGGGTATCTTTACATACATACAATGGCATCCTTACATACATGCAATGGCATCCTTACATACATACAATGGGCATCCTTACATGCATACAATGGGCATCCTTATATACATGCAATGGGTATCTTTACATACATACAATGGCATCCTTACATACATACAATGGGCATCCTTATATACATGCAATGGGCATCCTTATATACATACAATGGGCATCCTTATATACATGCAATGGGCATCCTTACATACATGCAGTGGTATCTTTACATACATAAAATGGTATCCTTATATACATGCAATGGCATCCTTACATACATGCAATGGGCATCCTTACATTCATGCAATGGGCATCCTTACATACATGCAATGGGCATCCTTACATACATGCAGTGGTATCTTTACATACATACAATGGTATCCTTATATACATGCAATGGCATCCTTACATACATGCAATGGGCATCATTACATACATGCAATGGGCATCCTTGCATACATGCAATGGGCATCCTTACATACATGCAATGGGCATCCTTATATACATGCAATGGGCATCCTTACATACATGCAATGGATATCCTTATATACATACAATGGTATATTTACATACATACAATGGTATCCTTATATACATGCAATGGCATCCTTATATACATGCAATGGGCATCCTTATATACATGCAATGGGCATCCTTATATACATACAATGGGCATCCTTATATACATACAATGGGTATCCTTATATACATGCAACGGCATCCTTATATACATACAATGGTATCCTTATATACATGCAATGGGCATCCTTATATACATACAATGGGCATCACTACATACATGCAATGGGCATCCTTATATATATGCAATGGGCATCTTTACATGCATACAATGGGCATCCATACATACATGCACTTGGCATCCTTATATACATGCAGTGGGCATCTTTAAATGCATACAATGGGCATCCTTACATACATGCACTGGGCATCCTTACATACATACAATGGGTATCTTTGCATACATACAATGGTATCCTTACATACATACACTGGTATCTTTACATACATACAATGGCATCCTTACATACATACAATGGTATCTTTACATACATACAATGGGCATCCTTACATACATACAATGGTATCTTTACATACATACAATGGCAACTTTACATACATACAATGGCATCCTTACATACATGCAATGGGTATCTTTACATACATACAATGGCATCCTTACATACATGCAATGGGCATCTTTATATACATGCAATGGGCATCTTTATATACATGCAATGGGCATCTTTATATACATGCAATGGGCATCTTTACATGCATACAATGGGCATCCTTACATACATGCAATGGGCATCCTTACATACATACAATGGCATCCTTACATACATGCAATGGGCATCCTTATATACATGCAATGGCATCCTTATATACATGCAATGGGCATCCTTACATACATGCAATGGGCATCCTTACATACATACAATGGGCATCCTTATATACATACAATGGTATCTTTACATACATACAATGGCATCCTTACATACATACAATGGCATCCTTACATACATACAATGGTATCTTTACATACATACAATGGCATCCTTACATACATGCAATGGCATCATTACATACATACAATGGCATCCTTATATACATACAATGGTATATTTACATACATACAATGGCATCCTTACATACATGCAATGGCATCCTTACATACATGCAATGGTATCTTTACATACATACAATGGCATCCTTACATACATGCAATGGCATCCTTACATACATACAATGGTATCTTTACATACATACATACAATGGTATCTTTACATACATACAATGGCATCCTTACATTCATACAATGGGCATCCTTACATACATGCAATGGGCATCCTTACATACATGCAATGGCATCCTTACATACATGCAATGGTATCCTTATATACATGCAATGGACATCCTTATATACATGCAATGGCATCCTTACATACATGCAATGGTATCCTTATATACATGCAATGGCATCCTTACATACATGCAATGGTATCCTTATATACATGCAATAGTATCCTTACATACATACAATGGTATCTTTACATACATACAATGGTATCCTTATATACATGCAATGGGCATCCTTATATACATGCAATGGGCATCCTTATATACATGCAATGGGCATCCTTATATACATGCAATGGGCATCCTTATATACATGCAATGGACATCCTTATATACATGCAATGGGCATCCTTACATACATGCAATGGCATCCTTACATACATGCAATGGGTATCTTTACATACATACAATGGCATCCTTATATACATGCAATAGGCATCCTTACATACATACAATGGGCATCCTTACATACATGCAATGGGCATCCTTACATACATACAATGGGCATCCTTATATACATACAATGGGCATCCTTACATACATGCAATGGGTATCTTTGTATACAATGGCATCCTTATATACATGCAATGGGCATCCTTATATACATGCAATGGGCATCCTTATATACATGCAATGGGCATCCTTATATACATGCAATGGGTATCCTTATATACATGCAATGGGCATCCTTATATACATGCAATGGGCATCCTTATATACATGCAAGGGGCATCCTTACATACATGCAAGGGGCATCCTTATATACATGCAATGGCATCCTTATATACATGCAATGGGCATCCTTATATACATGCAATGGGCATCCTTACATACATGCAATGGGCATCCTTACATACATGCAATGGGCATCCTTATATACATGCAATGGCATCCTTATATACATGCAATGAGCATCCTTATATACATGCAATGGGCATCTTTATATACATACAATGGGCATCCTTACATACATGCAATGGCATCCTTACATACATGCAATGGGCATCCTTATATACATGCAATGGGCATCCTTACATACATGCAATGGGTATCTTTTATACAATGGCATCCTTATATGCATGCATGCAATGGCATCCTTATATACATGCAATGGGCATCCTTATATACATGCAATGGGTATCTTTGTATACAATGGCATCCTTATATACATGCAATGGCATCCTTATATACATGCAATGGGCATCCTTACATGCATGCAATGGGCATCCTTATATACATGCAATGGGCATCCTTACATACATGCAATGGGCATCCTTACATACATGCACTGGGCATCCATATATATATGCAATGGGCATCCTTACATACATGCAATGGGTATCTTTGTATACATGCAATGGGCATCCTTACATACATACAATGGGCATCCTTATATACATGCAATGGGCATCCTTATATACATGCAATGGGCATCCTTACATACATGCAATGGCATCCTTACATACATGCAATGGTATCCTTATATACATGCAATGGACATCCTTATATACATGCAATGGCATCCTTACATACATGCAATGGTATCCTTATATACATGCAATGGCATCCTTACATACATGCAATGGTATCCTTATATACATGCAATAGTATCCTTACATACATACAATGGTATCTTTACATACATACAATGGTATCCTTATATACATGCAATCGGCATCCTTATATACATGCAATGGGCATCCTTATATACATGCAATGGGCATCCTTATATACATGCAATGGGCATCCTTATATACATGCAATGGACATCCTTATATACATGCAATGGGCATCCTTACATACATGCAATGGCATCCTTACATACATGCAATGGGTATCTTTACATACATACAATGGCATCCTTATATACATGCAATGGGCATCCTTACATACATACAATGGGCATCCTTACATACATGCAATGGGCATCCTTACATACATACAATGGGCATCCTTATATACATACAATGGGCATCCTTACATACATGCAATGGGTATCTTTGTATACAATGGCATCCTTATATACATGCAATGGGCATCCTTATATACATGCAATGGGCATCCTTATATACATGCAATGGGCATCCTTATATACATGCAATGGGTATCCTTATATACATGCAATGGGCATCCTTATATACATGCAATGGGCATCCTTATATACATGCAAGGGGCATCCTTACATACATGCAAGGGGCATCCTTATATACATGCAATGGCATCCTTATATACATGCAATGGGCATCCTTATATACATGCAATGGGCATCCTTACATACATGCAATGGGCATCCTTACATACATGCAATGGGCATCCTTATATACATGCAATGGCATCCTTATATACATGCAATGGGCATCCTTATATACATGCAATGGGCATCTTTATATACATACAATGGGTATCCTTACATACATGCAATGGCATCCTTACATACATGCAATGGGCATCCTTATATACATGCAATGGGCATCCTTACATACATGCAATGGGTATCTTTTATACAATGGCATCCTTATATGCATGCATGCAATGGCATCCTTATATACATGCAATGGGCATCCTTATATACATGCAATGGGTATCTTTGTAT
Source organism: Archivesica marissinica (assembly GCA_014843695.1). Classification (NCBI taxonomy): domain Eukaryota; kingdom Metazoa; phylum Mollusca; class Bivalvia; order Venerida; family Vesicomyidae; genus Archivesica; species Archivesica marissinica. The sequence continues at coordinate 52,548,927 of CM026390.1, forward strand.
ACAATGGCATCCTTATATACATGCAATGGCATCCTTATATACATGCAATGGGCATCCTTACATGCATGCAATGGGCATCCTTATATACATGCAATGGGCATCCTTACATACATGCAATGGGCATCCTTACATACATGCACTGGGCATCCATATATATATGCAATGGGCATCCTTACATACATGCAATGGGTATCTTTGTATACATGCAATGGGCATCCTTACATACATACAATGGGCATCCTTATATACATGCAATGGGCATCCTTATATACATACAATGGGTATACATCTTTACATACATACAAAGGTATCTTTGTATACAATGGCATCCTTATATACATGCAATGTCATCCTTACATACATACAATGGCATCCTTACATACATGCAATGGCATCCTTATATACATGCAATGGGCATCCTTATATACATGCAATGTACATCCTTATATACATGCAATGGGCATCCTTATATACATACAATGGGTATACATCTTTACATACATACAAAGGTATCTTTGTATACAATGGCATCCTTATATACATGCAATGTCATCCTTACATACATACAATGGCATCCTTACATACATGCAATGGCATCCTTATATACATGCAATGGGCATCCTTATATACATGCAATGTACATCCTTATATACATGCAATGGGCATCCTTATATACATACAATGGGTATACATCTTTACATACATACAAAGGTATCTTTGTATACAATGGCATCCTTATATACATGCAATGTCATCCTTACATACATACAATGGCATCCTTACATACATGCAATGGACATCCTTATATACATGCAATGGGCATCCTTATATACATGCAATGGCATCCTTATATACATGCAATGGCATCCTTATATACATGCAATGGCATCCTTACATACATGCAATGGGCATCCTTATATACATGCAATGGACATCCTTATATACATGCAATGGGCATCCTTATATACATGCAATGTCATCCTTATATACATGCAATGGCATCCTTATATACATGCAATGGCATCCTTACGTACATGCAATGGGCATCCTTATATACATGCAATGGCATCCTTATATACATGCAATGGCATCCTTATATACATGCAATGGGCATCCTTATATACATGCAATGGCATCCTTATATACATGCAATGGCATCCTTACATACATGCAATGGGCATCCTTATATACATTTCGGTAAATATATTTTCCTTTGGATTTTCAAGGGTTAGATTATCTTTGGTAATATGAACGTTTTTATGAGTTATTTTACCTCATAGGGTTACGTTATGTTTTTCCATATACTTAGACACAAATACATTTCTTCTACTTTATAATGTAGATGAATTGAGATCCTATACTTATATTATTGGTAAAAATTATTCCATTAGTTTTGGCTTCCTGTGATGTCAATATAGAGAATTTCATTTTACAGTATATTTTCTCAGTGTTCCTAAGGGACCCAGCTCTTAGTATCGTAGATTTCTTTGTATTTAACTTTAAACCTGAAACATGACTGAAATTATCGATAGTTTGTACAAGAAATATGAATTCCTTCTTATGGGACGAAAAGCCAGATAAAATTGCACAATCTACTATTAAGCGTCAATATGACGAAGCAGGGCTAAAAAGGGTTAATATAAATGCATACATTATACTATATTCGACAATCTGGAATGGAAGAATATATATTTAACTTTAATTCAGCTTTGTTCTGTTGAGTGTTATTGTAATTACTAAGAAAAGGTTTGCATAAACTATGTGTTGGTTTTTAATTCACATAATTATCTCTAAAAAAATCATTTTTAATAGTAAATTAGACCAAACGTGTAAGGCATTATCAGTAGTGGATTGTAAGTTTGTGGAATGAGTATGGCATTATCAGTAGTGGATTGTAAGTTTGTGGAATGTGTAAGGCATTATCAGTAGTGGATTGTAAGTTTGTGGAATGAGTATGGCATTATCAGTAGTGGATTGTATGTTTGTGGAACGTGTATGGCATTACCAGTAGTGGAGTGTAAGTTTGTGGAACGTGTAAGGCATTATCAGTAGTGGATTGTAAGTTTGTGGAATGAGTATGGCATTATCAGTAGTGGATTGTAAGTTTGTGGAATGTGTAAGGCATTATCAGTAGTGGATTGTAAGTTTGTGGAATGAGTATGGCATTATCAGTAGTGGATTGTATGTTTGTGGAACGTGTATGGCATTATCAGTAGTGGAGTGTAAGTTTGTGGAACGTGTAAGGCATTATCAGTAGTGGATTGTAAGTTTGTGGAATGAGTATGGCATTATCAGTAGTGGATTGTAAGTTTGTGGAATGTGTAAGGCATTATCAGTAGTGGATTGTAAGTTTGTGGAATGAGTATGGCATTATCAGTAGTGGATTGTAAGTTTGTGGAACGTGTAAGGCATTATCAGTAGTGGATTGTATGTTTGTGGAATGAGTAAGGCATTATCAGTAGTGGATTGTAAGTTTGTGGAATGAGTATGGCATTATCAGTAGTGGATTGTAAGTTTGTGGAACGTGTAAGGCATTATCAGTAGTGGAGTGTAAGTTTGTGGAACGTGTAAGGCATTATCAGTAGTGGATTGTAAGTTTGTGGAATGAGTATGGCATTATCAGTAGTGGGGTGTAAGTTTGTGGAATGAGTATGGCATTATCAGTAGTGGATTGTAAGTTTGTGGAATGAGTATGGCATTATCAGTAGTGGGGTGTAAGTTTGTGGAATGAGTATGGCATTACCAGTAGTGGATTGTATGTTTGTGGAATGAGTACGGCATTATCAGTAGTGGATTGTATGTTTGTGGAATGAGTATGGCATTATCAGTAGTGGAGTGTAAGTTTGTGGAATGAGTAAGGCATTATCAGTAGTGGATTGTAAGTTTGTGGAACGTGTAAGGCATTATCAGTAGTGGGGTGTAAGTTTGTGGAATGAGTATGGCATTATCAGTAGTGGATTGTAAGTTTGTGGAATGAGTATGGCATTATCAGTAGTGGGGTGTAAGTTTGTGAAATGAGTAAGGCATTATCAGTAGTGGATTGTAAGTTTGTGGAATGAGTATGGCATTATCAGTAGTGGGGTGTAAGTTTGTGGAATGAGTAAGGCATTATCAGTAGTGGATTGTAAGTTTGTGGAATGAGTATGGCATTATCAGTAGTGGGGTGTAAGTTTGTGGAATGAGTATGGCATTATCAGTAGTGGATTGTATGTTTGTGGAATGAGTACGGCATTATCAGTAGTGGATTGTAAGTTTGTGGAATGAGTAAGGCATTATCAGTAGTGGATTGTAAGTTTGTGGAACGTGTAAGGCATTATCAGTAGTGGATTGTAAGTTTGTGGAATGAGTATGGCATTATCAGTAGTGGAGTGTAAGTTTGTGGAATGAGTATGGCATTATCAGTAGTGGATTGTAAGTTTGTGGAATGAGTAAGGCATTATCAGTAGTGGATTGTAAGTTTGTGGAACGTGTAAGGCATTATCAGTAGTGGATTGTATGTTTGTGGAATGAGTATGGCATTATCAGTAGTGGATTGTAAGTTTGTGGAATGTGTAAGGCATTATCAGTAGTGGATTGTAAGTTTGTGGAATGAGTATGGCATTATCAGTAGTGGATTGTAAGTTTGTGGAATGTGTAAGGCATTATCAGTAGTGGATTGTAAGTTTGTGGAATGAGTATGGCATTATCAGTAGTGGATTGTAAGTTTGTGGAATGAGTATGGCATTATCAGTAGTGGAGTGTAAGTTTGTGGAATGAGTATGGCATTATCAGTAGTGGATTGTAAGTTTGTGGAATGAGTAAGGCATTATCAGTAGTGGATTGTAAGTTTGTGGAATGAGTATGGCATTATCAGTAGTGGAGTGTATGTTTGTGGAACGTGTAAGGCATTATCAGTAGTGGATTGTATGTTTGTGGAATGAGTAAGGCATTATCAGTAGTGGATTGTAAGTTTGTGGAACGTGTAAGGCATTATCAGTAGTGGAGTGTAAGTTTGTGGAACGTGTAAGGCATTATCAGTAGTGGAGTGTATGTTTGTGGAACGTGTAAGGCATTATCAGTAGTGGATTGTAAGTTTGTGGAATGAGTAAGGCATTATCAGTAGTGGATTGTAAGTTTGTGGAACGTGTAAGGCATTATCAGTAGTGGGTTGTAAGTTTGTGGAATGAGTATGGCATTATCAGTAGTGGATTGTATGTTTGTGGAATGTGTAAGGCATTATCAGTAGTGGGTTGTAAGTTTGTGGAATGAGTATGGCATTATCAGTAGTGGATTGTATGTTTGTGGAATGAGTATGGCATTATCAGTAGTGGATTGTATGTTTGTGGAATGTGTAAGGCATTATCAGTAGTGGATTGTATGTTTGTGGAATGTGTAAGGCATTATCAGTAGTGGATTGTAAGTTTGTGGAACGTGTAAGGCATTATCAGTAGTGGAGTGTAAGTTTGTGGAATGTGTATGGCATTATCAGTAGTGGAGTGTAAGTTTGTGGAACGTGTAAGGCATTATCAGTAGTGGAGTGTAAGTTTGTGGAACGTGTAAGGCATTATCAGTAGTGGATTGTATGTTTGTGGAACGTGTAAGGCATTATCAGTAGTGGATTGTAAGTTTGTGGAATGAGTATGGCATTATCAGTAGTGGATTGTAAGTTTGTGGAATGAGTATGGCATTATCAGTAGTGGATTGTAAGTTTGTGGAATGAGTAAGGCATTATCAGTAGTGGATTGTAAGTTTGTGGAATGAGTATGGCATTATCAGTAGTGGATTGTAAGTTTGTGGAATGAGTAAGGCATTATCAGTAGTGGATTGTAAGTTTGTGGAACGTGTAAGGCATTATCAGTAGTGGATTGTAAGTTTGTGGAATGAGTATGGCATTATCAGTAGTGGAGTGTAAGTTTGTGGAATGAGTATGGCATTATCAGTAGTGGATTGTAAGTTTGTGGAATGAGTAAGGCATTATCAGTAGTGGATTGTAAGTTTGTGGAATGTGTAAGGCATTATCAGTAGTGGATTGTATGTTTGTGGAATGAGTATGGCATTATCAGTAGTGGATTGTAAGTTTGTGGAATGTGTAAGGCATTATCAGTAGTGGATTGTAAGTTTGTGGAATGAGTATGGCATTATCAGTAGTGGATTGTATGTTTGTGGAATGTGTAAGGCATTATCAGTAGTGGATTGTAAGTTTGTGGAATGAGTATGGCATTATCAGTAGTGGATTGTAAGTTTGTGGAACGTGTAAGGCATTATCAGTAGTGGATTGTAAGTTTGTGGAATGAGTATGGCATTATCAGTAGTGGAGTGTAAGTTTGTGGAACGTGTAAGGCATTATCAGTAGTGGATTGTATGTTTGTGGAATGAGTAAGGCATTATCAGTAGTGGATTGTAAGTTTGTGGAACGTGTAAGGCATTATCAGTAGTGGAGTGTAAGTTTGTGGAACGTGTAAGGCATTATCAGTAGTGGAGTGTATGTTTGTGGAACGTGTAAGGCATTATCAGTAGTGGATTGTAAGTTTGTGGAATGAGTAAGGCATTATCAGTAGTGGATTGTAAGTTTGTGGAACGTGTAAGGCATTATCAGTAGTGGGTTGTAAGTTTGTGGAATGAGTATGGCATTATCAGTAGTGGATTGTATGTTTGTGGAATGAGTATGGCATTATCAGTAGTGGATTGTATGTTTGTGGAATGTGTAAGGCATTATCAGTAGTGGGTTGTAAGTTTGTGGAATGAGTATGGCATTATCAGTAGTGGATTGTATGTTTGTGGAATGAGTATGGCATTATCAGTAGTGGATTGTATGTTTGTGGAATGTGTAAGGCATTATCAGTAGTGGATTGTATGTTTGTGGAATGTGTAAGGCATTATCAGTAGTGGAGTGTAAGTTTGTGGAACGTGTAAGGCATTATCAGTAGTGGAGTGTAAGTTTGTGGAATGTGTATGGCATTATCAGTAGTGGAGTGTAAGTTTGTGGAACGTGTAAGGCATTATCAGTAGTGGATTGTAAGTTTGTGGAATGTGTAAGGCATTATCAGTAGTGGATTGTAAGTTTGTGGAATGAGTATGGCATTATCAGTAGTGGATTGTAAGTTTGTGGAATGAGTATGGCATTATCAGTAGTGGATTGTAAGTTTGTGGAATGTGTAAGGCATTATCAGTAGTGGATTGTAAGTTTGTGGAATGAGTATGGCATTATCAGTAGTGGATTGTATGTTTGTGGAATGTGTAAGGCATTATCAGTAGTGGATTGTAAGTTTGTGGAATGAGTAAGGCATTATCAGTAGTGGGTTGTAAGTTTGTGGAATGAGTAAGGCATTATCAGTAGTGGATTGTAAGTTTGTGGAATGAGTATGGCATTATCAGTAGTGGATTGTATGTTTGTGGAATGAGTATGGCATTATCAGTAGTGGATTGTAAGTTTGTGGAATGAGTATGGCATTATCAGTAGTGGGGTGTAAGTTTGTGGAATGAGTATGGCATTATCAGTAGTGGATTGTAAGTTTGTGGAATGAGTATGGCATTATCAGTAGTGGATTGTATGTTTGTGGAATGAGTACGGCATTATCAGTAGTGGATTGTATGTTTGTGGAATGAGTATGGCATTATCAGTAGTGGAGTGTAAGTTTGTGGAATGAGTAAGGCATTATCAGTAGTGGATTGTAAGTTTGTGGAATGAGTATGGCATTATCAGTAGTGGATTGTAAGTTTGTGGAATGTGTAAGGCATTATCAGTAGTGGATTGTAAGTTTGTGGAATGAGTATGGCATTATCAGTAGTGGATTGTAAGTTTGTGGAATGAGTAAGGCATTATCAGTAGTGGATTGTAAGTTTGTGGAATGAGTATGGCATTATCAGTAGTGGATTGTAAGTTTGTGGAACGTGTAAGGCATTATCAGTAGTGGATTGTAAGTTTGTGGAATGAGTATGGCATTATCAGTAGTGGATTGTAAGTTTGTGGAATGAGTATGGCATTATCAGTAGTGGATTGTAAGTTTGTGGAATGAGTATGGCATTATCAGTAGTGGATTGTATGTTTGTGGAACGTGTAAGGCATTATCAGTAGTGGATTGTAAGTTTGTGGAATGAGTATGGCATTATCAGTAGTGGATTGTAAGTTTGTGGAATGAGTAAGGCATTATCAGTAGTGGATTGTAAGTTTGTGGAACGTGTAAGGCATTATCAGTAGTGGATTGTATGTTTGTGGAACGTGTAAGGCATTATCAGTAGTGGATTGTATGTTTGTGGAATGTGTATGGCATTATCAGTAGTGGATTGTAAGTTTGTGGAATGAGTAAGGCATTATCAGTAGTGGATTGTAAGTTTGTGGAATGAGTATGGCATTATCAGTAGTGGATTGTAAGTTTGTGGAACGTGTAAGGCATTATCAGTAGTGGAGTGTAAGTTTGTGGAACGTGTAAGGCATTATCAGTAGTGGATTGTAAGTTTGTGGAATGTGTAAGGCATTATCAGTAGTGGATTGTAAGTTTGTGGAACGTGTAAGGCATTATCAGTAGTGGGGTGTAAGTTTGTGGAATGAGTATGGCATTATCAGTAGTGGGGTGTAAGTTTGTGGAATGAGTATGGCATTATCAGTAGTGGATTGTAAGTTTGTGGAATGAGTATGGCATTATCAGTAGTGGGGTGTAAGTTTGTGAAATGAGTAAGGCATTATCAGTAGTGGATTGTAAGTTTGTGGAATGAGTATGGCATTATCAGTAGTGGATTGTAAGTTTGTGGAATGTGTAAGGCATTATCAGTAGTGGATTGTAAGTTTGTGGAATGAGTAAGGCATTATCAGTAGTGGATTGTAAGTTTGTGGAATGTGTAAGGCATTATCAGTAGTGGATTGTAAGTTTGTGGAATGAGTATGGCATTATCAGTAGTGGATTGTAAGTTTGTGGAATGAGTATGGCATTATCAGTAGTGGATTGTAAGTTTGTGGAATGAGTATGGCATTATCAGTAGTGGATTGTAAGTTTGTGGAATGAGTATGGCATTATCAGTAGTGGATTGTAAGTTTGTGGAATGAGTATGGCATTATCAGTAGTGGATTGTAAGTTTGTGGAATGAGTATGGCATTATCAGTAGTGGATTGTAAGTTTGTGGAATGAGTAAGGCATTATCAGTAGTGGATTGTAAGTTTGTGGAATGAGTAAGGCATTATCAGTAGTGGATTGTAAGTTTGTGGAATGAGTATGGCATTATCAGTAGTGGATTGTAAGTTTGTGGAATGAGTATGGCATTATCAGTAGTGGATTGTAAGTTTGTGGAATGAGTATGGCATTATCAGTAGTGGATTGTAAGTTTGTGGAATGTGTAAGGCATTATCAGTAGTGGATTGTAAGTTTGTGGAATGAGTATGGCATTATCAGTAGTGGATTGTAAGTTTGTGGAACGTGTAAGGCATTATCAGTAGTGGATTGTAAGTTTGTGGAATGAGTATGGCATTATCAGTAGTGGATTGTAAGTTTGTGGAATGAGTATGGCATTATCAGTAGTGGATTGTAAGTTTGTGGAATGAGTATGGCATTATCAGTAGTGGATTGTAAGTTTGTGGAATGAGTATGGCATTATCAGTAGTGGATTGTAAGTTTGTGGAATGAGTATGGCATTATCAGTAGTGGATTGTAAGTTTGTGGAATGAGTAAGGCATTATCAGTAGTGGATTGTATGTTTGTGGAATGAGTAAGGCATTATCAGTAGTGGATTGTAAGTTTGTGGAACGTGTAAGGCATTATCAGTAGTG
>CM026390.1:52558663-52632602 GCA_014843695.1 Archivesica marissinica
TGGAATGAGTATGGCATTATCAGTAGTGGATTGTAAGTTTGTGGAATGAGTAAGGCATTATCAGTAGTGGATTGTAAGTTTGTGGAATGAGTATGGCATTATCAGTAGTGGATTGTAAGTTTGTGGAATGAGTAAGGCATTATCAGTAGTGGATTGTAAGTTTGTGGAATGAGTAAGGCATTATCAGTAGTGGATTGTATGTTTGTGGAACGTGTAAGGCATTATCAGTAGTGGATTGTAAGTTTGTGGAATGTGTAAGGCATTATCAGTAGTGGATTGTAAGTTTGTGGAATGAGTATGGCATTATCAGTAGTGGATTGTAAGTTTGTGGAATGAGTATGGCATTATCAGTAGTGGATTGTAAGTTTGTGGAATGAGTATGGCATTATCAGTAGTGGATTGTAAGTTTGTGGAATGAGTATGGCATTATCAGTAGTGGATTGTAAGTTTGTGGAATGAGTATGGCATTATCAGTAGTGGATTGTAAGTTTGTGGAATGAGTAAGGCATTATCAGTAGTGGATTGTAAGTTTGTGGAATGAGTAAGGCATTATCAGTAGTGGATTGTAAGTTTGTGGAATGTGTAAGGCATTATCAGTAGTGGATTGTAAGTTTGTGGAATGAGTATGGCATTATCAGTAGTGGATTGTAAGTTTGTGGAACGTGTAAGGCATTATCAGTAGTGGATTGTAAGTTTGTGGAATGAGTAAGGCATTATCAGTAGTGGATTGTAAGTTTGTGGAACGTGTATGGCATTATCAGTAGTGGATTGTAAGTTTGTGGAATGAGTATGGCATTATCAGTAGTGGAGTGTAAGTTTGTGGAATGAGTATGGCATTATCAGTAGTGGATTGTAAGTTTGTGGAAGTGTAGGCATTATCAGTAGTGGATGTAAGTTGTGGAATGTGTAAGGCATTATCAGTAGTGGATTGTAAGTTTGTGGAATGAGTATGGCATTATCAGTAGTGGGGTGTAAGTTTGTGGAATGAGTATGGCATTATCAGTAGTGGATTGTAAGTTTGTGGAATGAGTATGGCATTATCAGTAGTGGATTGTAAGTTTGTGGAATGAGTAAGGCATTATCAGTAGTGGATTGTATGTTTGTGGAATGAGTATGGCATTATCAGTAGTGGAGTGTAAGTTTGTGGAATGAGTAAGGCATTATCAGTAGTGGATTGTAAGTTTGTGGAATGTGTAAGGCATTATCAGTAGTGGATTGTAAGTTTGTGGAATGAGTATGGCATTATCAGTAGTGGATTGTAAGTTTGTGGAATGAGTAAGGCATTATCAGTAGTGGATTGTAAGTTTGTGGAATGAGTATGGCATTATCAGTAGTGGATTGTAAGTTTGTGGAATGAGTAAGGCATTATCAGTAGTGGATTGTAAGTTTGTGGAATGTGTAAGGCATTATCAGTAGTGGATTGTATGTTTGTGGAATGAGTATGGCATTATCAGTAGTGGAGTGTAAGTTTGTGGAATGAGTAGGCATTATCAGTAGTGGATTGTAAGTTTGTGGAATGAGTATGGCATTATCAGTAGTGGATTGTAAGTTTGTGGAATGAGTATGGCATTATCAGTAGTGGATTGTAAGTTTGTGGAATGAGTATGGCATTATCAGTAGTGGATTGTATGTTTGTGGAATGAGTACGGCATTATCAGTAGTGGATTGTATGTTTGTGGAATGAGTATGGCATTATCAGTAGTGGAGTGTAAGTTTGTGGAATGAGTAAGGCATTATCAGTAGTGGATTGTAAGTTTGTGGAACGTGTAAGGCATTATCAGTAGTGGATTGTAAGTTTGTGGAATGAGTATGGCATTATCAGTAGTGGATTGTAAGTTTGTGGAATGAGTATGGCATTATCAGTAGTGGGGTGTAAGTTTGTGGAATGAGTAAGGCATTATCAGTAGTGGATTGTAAGTTTGTGGAATGAGTATGGCATTATCAGTAGTGGATTGTAAGTTTGTGGAATGAGTAAGGCATTATCAGTAGTGGATTGTAAGTTTGTGGAATGAGTATGGCATTATCAGTAGTGGATGTATTTGTGGAAGGTAGGCATTATCAGTAGTGGATTGTAAGTTTGTGGAATGAGTATGGCATTATCAGTAGTGGATTGTAAGTTTGTGGAATGAGTAAGGCATTATCAGTAGTGGATTGTAAGTTTGTGGAATGAGTAAGGCATTATCAGTAGTGGTTGTAAGTTTGTGGAATGAGTAAGGCATTATCAGTAGTGGATTGTAAGTTTGTGGAATGAGTATGGCATTATCAGTAGTGGTGTAAGTTTGTGGAATGAGTATGGCATTATCAGTAGTGGATTGTAAGTTTGTGGAATGAGTATGGCATTATCAGTAGTGGATTGTATGTTTGTGGAATGAGTAAGGCATTATCAGTAGTGGATTGTATGTTTGTGGAATGAGTATGGCATTATCAGTAGTGGAGTGTAAGTTTGTGGAATGAGTAAGGCATTATCAGTAGTGGATTGTAAGTTTGTGGAATGTGTAAGGCATTATCAGTAGTGGATTGTAAGTTTGTGGAATGAGTATGGCATTATCAGTAGTGGAGTGTAAGTTTGTGGAATGAGTATGGCATTATCAGTAGTGGATTGTAAGTTTGTGGAATGAGTATGGCATTATCAGTAGTGGATTGTAAGTTTGTGGAATGAGTATGGCATTATCAGTAGTGGATTGTATGTTTGTGGAATGAGTACGGCATTATCAGTAGTGGATTGTATGTTTGTGGAATGAGTATGGCATTATCAGTAGTGGATTGTAAGTTTGTGGAATGAGTAAGGCATTATCAGTAGTGGATTGTAAGTTTGTGGAATGTGTAAGGCATTATCAGTAGTGGATTGTAAGTTTGTGGAATGAGTATGGCATTATCAGTAGTGGATTGTAAGTTTGTGGAATGAGTATGGCATTATCAGTAGTGGATTGTAAGTTTGTGGAATGAGTATGGCATTATCAGTAGTGGATTGTAAGTTTGTGGAATGAGTATGGCATTATCAGTAGTGGAGTGTAAGTTTGTGGAATGAGTAAGGCATTATCAGTAGTGGATTGTAAGTTTGTGGAATGAGTATGGCATTATCAGTAGTGGATTGTAAGTTTGTGGAATGAGTATGGCATTATCAGTAGTGGATTGTAAGTTTGTGGAATGAGTATGGCATTATCAGTAGTGGATTGTAAGTTTGTGGAATGAGTATGGCATTATCAGTAGTGGATTGTAAGTTTGTGGAACGTGTAAGGCATTATCAGTAGTGGATTGTAAGTTTGTGGAATGAGTATGGCATTATCAGTAGTGGATTGTAAGTTTGTGGAATGAGTATGGCATTATCAGTAGTGGAGTGTAAGTTTGTGGAATGAGTAAGGCATTATCAGTAGTGGATTGTAAGTTTGTGGAATGAGTATGGCATTATCAGTAGTGGATTGTATGTTTGTGGAACGTGTATGGCATTATCAGTAGTGGAGTGTAAGTTTGTGGAACGTGTAAGGCATTATCAGTAGTGGATTGTAAGTTTGTGGAATGTGTAAGGCATTATCAGTAGTGGATTGTAAGTTTGTGGAATGAGTATGGCATTATCAGTAGTGGATTGTAAGTTTGTGGAATGTGTAAGGCATTATCAGTAGTGGATTGTAAGTTTGTGGAATGAGTATGGCATTATCAGTAGTGGATGTAAGTTTGTGGAATGAGTATGGCATTATCAGTAGTGGATTGTAAGTTTGTGGAATGAGTATGGCATTATCAGTAGTGGATTGTAAGTTTGTGGAATGAGTAAGGCATTATCAGTAGTGGATTGTAAGTTTGTGGAACGTGTAAGGCATTATCAGTAGTGGATTGTAAGTTTGTGGAATGAGTAAGGCATTATCAGTAGTGGATTGTAAGTTTGTGGAATGAGTATGGCATTATCAGTAGTGGAGTGTAAGTTTGTGGAACGTGTAAGGCATTATCAGTAGTGGATTGTAAGTTTGTGGAATGAGTATGGCATTATCAGTAGTGGATTGTATGTTTGTGGAATGAGTATGGCATTATCAGTAGTGGAGTGTAAGTTTGTGGAACGAGTAAGGCATTATCAGTAGTGGATTGTAAGTTTGTGGAACGTGTAAGGCATTATCAGTAGTGGATTGTAAGTTTGTGGAATGAGTATGGCATTATCAGTAGTGGGGTGTAAGTTTGTGGAATGAGTATGGCATTATCAGTAGTGGATTGTAAGTTTGTGGAATGAGTATGGCATTATCAGTAGTGGGGTGTAAGTTTGTGGAATGAGTAAGGCATTATCAGTAGTGGATTGTAAGTTTGTGGAATGAGTATGGCATTATCAGTAGTGGGGTGTAAGTTTGTGGAATGAGTATGGCATTATCAGTAGTGGATTGTATGTTTGTGGAATGAGTATGGCATTATCAGTAGTGGATTGTAAGTTTGTGGAATGTGTAAGGCATTATCAGTAGTGGATTGTAAGTTTGTGGAATGAGTATGGCATTATCAGTAGTGGATTGTATGTTTGTGGAATGAGTATGGCATTATCAGTAGTGGATTGTATGTTTGTGGAATGTGTAAGGCATTATCAGTAGTGGATTGTATGTTTGTGGAATGTGTAAGGCATTATCAGTAGTGGAGTGTAAGTTTGTGGAACGTGTAAGGCATTATCAGTAGTGGATTGTAAGTTTGTGGAATGAGTATGGCATTATCAGTAGTGGATTGTAAGTTTGTGGAACGTGTAAGGCATTATCAGTAGTGGAGTGTAAGTTTGTGGAACGTGTAAGGCATTATCAGTAGTGGATTGTATGTTTGTGGAACGTGTAAGGCATTATCAGTAGTGGAGTGTAAGTTTGTGGAACGTGTAAGGCATTATCAGTAGTGGATTGTAAGTTTGTGGAATGAGTATGGCATTATCAGTAGTGGATTGTAAGTTTGTGGAATGAGTATGGCATTATCAGTAGTGGATTGTAAGTTTGTGGAATGAGTATGGCATTATCAGTAGTGGATTGTATGTTTGTGGAACGTGTATGGCATTATCAGTAGTGGATTGTAAGTTTGTGGAATGAGTATGGCATTATCAGTAGTGGATTGTAAGTTTGTGGAATGTGTAAGGCATTATCAGTAGTGGATTGTAAGTTTGTGGAACGTGTAAGGCATTATCAGTAGTGGATTGTAAGTTTGTGGAATGTGTAAGGCATTATCAGTAGTGGATTGTAAGTTTGTGGAATGAGTATGGCATTATCAGTAGTGGAGTGTAAGTTTGTGGAATGTGTAAGGCATTATCAGTAGTGGATTGTAAGTTTGTGGAATGAGTATGGCATTATCAGTAGTGGATTGTAAGTTTGTGGAATGAGTATGGCATTATCAGTAGTGGATTGTAAGTTTGTGGAATGAGTATGGCATTATCAGTAGTGGATGTAAGTTTGTGGAATGTGTAGGCATTATCAGTAGTGGATTGTAAGTTTGTGGAATGAGTATGGCATTATCAGTAGTGGATTGTAAGTTTGTGGAATGTGTAAGGCATTATCAGTAGTGGATTGTAAGTTTGTGGAACGTGTAAGGCATTATCAGTAGTGGATTGTAAGTTTGTGGAATGAGTAAGGCATTATCAGTAGTGGATTGTAAGTTTGTGGAATGAGTATGGCATTATCAGTAGTGGATTGTAAGTTTGTGGAATGTGTAAGGCATTATCAGTAGTGGAGTGTAAGTTTGTGGAATGAGTAAGGCATTATCAGTAGTGGATTGTAAGTTTGTGGAATGAGTATGGCATTATCAGTAGTGGATTGTAAGTTTGTGGAATGAGTATGGCATTATCAGTAGTGGAGTGTAAGTTTGTGGAATGAGTAAGGCATTATCAGTAGTGGATTGTAAGTTTGTGGAACGTGTAAGGCATTATCAGTAGTGGATTGTAAGTTTGTGGAATGAGTATGGCATTATCAGTAGTGGGGTGTAAGTTTGTGGAATGAGTATGGCATTATCAGTAGTGGATTGTAAGTTTGTGGAATGAGTATGGCATTATCAGTAGTGGGGTGTAAGTTTGTGGAATGAGTAAGGCATTATCAGTAGTGGATTGTAAGTTTGTGGAATGAGTATGGCATTATCAGTAGTGGGGTGTAAGTTTGTGGAATGAGTATGGCATTATCAGTAGTGGATTGTAGTTGTGGATGAGTATGGCATTATCATAGTGGATTGTAAGTTTGTGGAATGAGTAAGGCATTATCAGTAGTGGATTGTATGTTTGTGGAATGAGTATGGCATTATCAGTAGTGGATTGTAAGTTTGTGGAATGAGTACGGCATTATCAGTAGTGGATTGTAAGTTTGTGGAACGTGTAAGGCATTATCAGTAGTGGATTGTAAGTTTGTGGAATGAGTATGGCATTATCAGTAGTGGAGTGTAAGTTTGTGGAATGAGTATGGCATTATCAGTAGTGGATTGTAAGTTTGTGGAATGAGTAAGGCATTATCAGTAGTGGATTGTATGTTTGTGGAACGTGTAAGGCATTATCAGTAGTGGATTGTATGTTTGTGGAATGAGTATGGCATTATCAGTAGTGGATTGTAAGTTTGTGGAATGAGTATGGCATTATCAGTAGTGGATTGTAAGTTTGTGGAATGTGTAAGGCATTATCAGTAGTGGATTGTAAGTTTGTGGAATGAGTAAGGCATTATCAGTAGTGGATTGTAAGTTTGTGGAATGTGTAAGGCATTATCAGTAGTGGATTGTAAGTTTGTGGAATGAGTATGGCATTATCAGTAGTGGATTGTATGTTTGTGGAACGTGTAAGGCATTATCAGTAGTGGATTGTAAGTTTGTGGAATGAGTATGGCATTATCAGTAGTGGATTGTAAGTTTGTGGAACGTGTAAGGCATTATCAGTAGTGGATTGTAAGTTTGTGGAACGTGTAAGGCATTATCAGTAGTGGATTGTAAGTTTGTGGAATGAGTATGGCATTATCAGTAGTGGATTGTAAGTTTGTGGAATGAGTATGGCATTATCAGTAGTGGATTGTAAGTTTGTGGAATGAGTATGGCATTATCAGTAGTGGATTGTAAGTTTGTGGAATGAGTATGGCATTATCAGTAGTGGATTGTAAGTTTGTGGAATGAGTAAGGCATTATCAGTAGTGGATTGTAAGTTTGTGGAATGAGTATGGCATTATCAGTAGTGGATTGTAAGTTTGTGGAATGAGTATGGCATTATCAGTAGTGGATTGTAAGTTTGTGGAATGAGTAAGGCATTATCAGTAGTGGATTGTATGTTTGTGGAATGTGTAAGGCATTATCAGTAGTGGATTGTAAGTTTGTGGAATGTGTAAGGCATTATCAGTAGTGGATTGTAAGTTTGTGGAATGAGTATGGCATTATCAGTAGTGGATTGTAAGTTTGTGGAACGTGTAAGGCATTATCAGTAGTGGATTGTAAGTTTGTGGAATGAGTAAGGCATTATCAGTAGTGGATTGTAAGTTTGTGGAATGTGTAAGGCATTATCAGTAGTGGATTGTAAGTTTGTGGAATGAGTATGGCATTATCAGTAGTGGATTGTATGTTTGTGGAATGAGTATGGCATTATCAGTAGTGGAGTGTAAGTTTGTGGAATGAGTATGGCATTATCAGTAGTGGATTGTAAGTTTGTGGAATGAGTATGGCATTATCAGTAGTGGATTGTAAGTTTGTGGAATGAGTAAGGCATTATCAGTAGTGGATTGTAAGTTTGTGGAATGTGTAAGGCATTATCAGTAGTGGATTGTAAGTTTGTGGAATGAGTATGGCATTATCAGTAGTGGAGTGTAAGTTTGTGGAATGAGTATGGCATTATCAGTAGTGGATTGTAAGTTTGTGGAATGAGTATGGCATTATCAGTAGTGGGGTGTAAGTTTGTGGAATGAGTAAGGCATTATCAGTAGTGGATTGTAAGTTTGTGGAATGAGTATGGCATTATCAGTAGTGGATTGTAAGTTTGTGGAACGTGTAAGGCATTATCAGTAGTGGATTGTAAGTTTGTGGAACGTGTAAGGCATTATCAGTAGTGGATTGTAAGTTTGTGGAATGAGTATGGCATTATCAGTAGTGGATTGTAAGTTTGTGGAATGAGTATGGCATTATCAGTAGTGGATTGTAAGTTTGTGGAATGAGTATGGCATTATCAGTAGTGGGGTGTAAGTTTGTGGAATGAGTATGGCATTATCAGTAGTGGATTGTAAGTTTGTGGAATGAGTATGGCATTATCAGTAGTGGATTGTAAGTTTGTGGAATGAGTAAGGCATTATCAGTAGTGGATTGTAAGTTTGTGGAATGAGTATGGCATTATCAGTAGTGGATTGTATGTTTGTGGAACGTGTAAGGCATTATCAGTAGTGGATTGTAAGTTTGTGGAATGAGTATGGCATTATCAGTAGTGGATTGTAAGTTTGTGGAATGTGTAAGGCATTATCAGTAGTGGATTGTAAGTTTGTGGAACGTGTATGGCATTATCAGTAGTGGGTTGTAAGTTTGTGGAATGTGTAAGGCATTATCAGTAGTGGATTGTAAGTTTGTGGAATGAGTATGGCATTATCAGTAGTGGATTGTATGTTTGTGGAATGTGTAAGGCATTATCAGTAGTGGGTTGTAAGTTTGTGGAATGAGTATGGCATTATCAGTAGTGGATTGTATGTTTGTGGAATGAGTACGGCATTATCAGTAGTGGATTGTATGTTTGTGGAATGAGTATGGCATTATCAGTAGTGGAGTGTAAGTTTGTGGAATGAGTATGGCATTATCAGTAGTGGATTGTAAGTTTGTGGAATGAGTATGGCATTATCAGTAGTGGATTGTAAGTTTGTGGAATGAGTAAGGCATTATCAGTAGTGGATTGTAAGTTTGTGGAACGTGTAAGGCATTATCAGTAGTGGATTGTAAGTTTGTGGAATGAGTATGGCATTATCAGTAGTGGGGTGTAAGTTTGTGGAATGAGTATGGCATTATCAGTAGTGGATTGTAAGTTTGTGGAATGAGTATGGCATTATCAGTAGTGGGGTGTAAGTTTGTGAAATGAGTAAGGCATTATCAGTAGTGGATTGTAAGTTTGTGGAATGAGTATGGCATTATCAGTAGTGGGGTGTAAGTTTGTGGAATGAGTATGGCATTATCAGTAGTGGATTGTAAGTTTGTGGAATGAGTATGGCATTATCAGTAGTGGATTGTAAGTTTGTGGAATGAGTATGGCATTATCAGTAGTGGATTGTATGTTTGTGGAATGTGTAAGGCATTATCAGTAGTGGATTGTATGTTTGTGGAATGAGTATGGCATTATCAGTAGTGGATTGTATGTTTGTGGAATGAGTATGGCATTATCAGTAGTGGATTGTATGTTTGTGGAATGAGTATGGCATTATCAGTAGTGGGTTGTAAGTTTGTGGAACGTGTAAGGCATTATCAGTAGTGTAGTGTAAGTTTGTGGAATGAGTAAGGCATTACCAGTAGTGGATTGTAAGTTTGTGATGTGTAAGGCATTATCAGTAGTGTAGTGTAAGTTTGTGGAACGTGTATGGCATTATCAGTAGTGGAGTATAAGTTTGTGGAATGAGTATGGCATTATCAGTAGTGGATTGTAAGTTTGTGGAATGAGTAAAGCATTATCAGTAGTGGATTGTAAATTTGTGGAATGAGTAAAGCATTATCAGTAGTGGATTGTATGTTTGTGGAATGAGTATGGCATTATCAGTAGTGGATTGTATGTTTGCGGAATGAGTATGGCATTATCAGTAGTGGAGTGTATGTTTGTGGAATGTGTAAGGCATTATCAGTAGTGGATTGTAAGTTTGTGCAATGAGTATGGCATTATCAGTAGTGGATTGTATGTTTGTGGAATGTGTAATGCATTATCAGTAGTGGATTGTATGTTTGTGGAATGTGTAAGGCATTATCAGTAGTGGAGTGTAAATAAGCTCAATCATCATCATTTTCTTTCTAAATGGATAAACAGTTCTGTAGCAGTTATCAATCAACACAATGTTCTACAGTAGTAGTGAATAAACACTATTTTCTGTATCAATAGTGAATAAACTCGTAATATTATGTTTCTTCTTGCAGAAATTGACTGTGGTAACCCAAACCTAGTACTGCCGACTGGTGGAGACTCAGCACTTATAAATCCAACAACAACAACAACTTACTTTGGTTCTGATTCCTCGTTCACTTTCGGATGCATGTCTGGTTTTGAAGTAACTGGCAACACAACAGACAGTGAATCAAGCAAGACTGTTAGGTGCAAGGATAATGGCCACTGGAACTTTGGTACACTAGCCTGCACAGGTCTGTATAAATAATTGACAATTTAGATGTTAGAAGATCTGAGCTTTGTGGCGCATCCTGCATGTAAAATCATATCTTTTAAGATATTGAATGGAACTTTGACACATTTTTAGCTCAGCCGAGTTCAGCGACGTGCATCATGCGGTGCCAACATTGTTCTTCAGCGACATCTCCTCCTGAACCACCGTCTTACGACTAATTGTTCTCATGATAATTTATCTGTAGGTTTAGCTGTTTGTCTGATACAATGTGGCCCTTAGATTTAAGCCATATGCTCAAGATGTAGACTCTTTAGCCAAGTAAGGCCACATGTGTTGAACCATGGGCTTAGAATTTATAAAATAATAATAAAAATAGGAGATACTTTACCAGACATACTGGTCAGAAAACGAAATGTTCCATATCTGTATAGATGTGAGACATTTGCCAGGGATGCCAGATGGTTGAGCAATAGGTGGGGACGAACATAGGTGTTATAAGATTTTTCTTTGACCTTTTTGTTTCCAGGTCTTCACGTTCCTTTTAATGAATCTGAGAGAGTTAGTAGCTTTAGAGGAGATGTTGTTTCCAGTTCAAATCTTTACTAATTGTAATACCTAGGTATTTAGCGGCATCAGTTGTCTTTAGTACCATGTTGTGACGTGTGTAAGGGAATATTAGTGGTTTTCTTTTGCGAGTAATTCTCAGCACCATTCCTCACACTTATCAGGATTGAACTCCATGGACCAGTCTCTTTATATAGCAATATGATACTGAATGGTTTAATGTCATCACTGAAATAGGAACTACATAAGACCAGAATATCTGCACTTTCTCTCTATCAATTATGTTGTTTGAGAACCTCTGATGATGCTAACAGTTTGTGAATGGAGATGGCCTAATACATATGGTGTACATACTGGCCAGATGTGCAAGGACATTGGAACTTCTGGTGATGCTAACAGTTTGTGAATGGAGATGGCCTAATACATAATTATGGTGTACATACAGGCACGATGTGCAAGGACATTGGAACTTCTGGTGATGCTAACAGATTGTGAATGGAGATGGCATAATACCGGTACATATGATGTACATTTATGCAAGATGTGCAGACATAGAACCTGTGAGGCTAAATAAATGAATTCTATAAGACTGTGTGTTGCTTTAAATATTTGAGAGAGAAAATATGTTTAAACTAAAGACATTGGAAACACAGTGTTGCCCTGGAACTCCTGGTGATGCCCAGCAGTTTGTAAATGGATATGACCTAATGCAAACGGTGTACTATTTCTTTAACAGGCAAGATGTGCACGGACCCTGGAACTCCGGGTGATGCCCAGCAGCTTGTAAATGGATATGACCTAATGCAAATGGTGTACTATTTCTTTAACAGGCAAGATGTGCACGTACCCTGGAACTCCAGGTGATGCCCAGCAGTTTGTAAATGGATATGACCTAATGCAAATGGTGTACTATTTCTTTAACAGGCAAGATGTGCACGGACCCTGGAACTCCGGGTGATGCCCAGCAGATTGTAAATGGATATGAAGTGGGCTCTGTGCTGTATTATACTTGTGAAAGGAATGGTTTTGAAATCACTGCTCCTGTAAACTATACTTGCAACTATAATTCAGCGACAAACACCGCAGATTGGTCAGCTAATCTGAAGAATAATCTGCCGGAATGTAGAGGTACGTCCTCCGTCATACCACTGATGCTTGTTATTGTTATCTTCTAAATCCTATGTATTATCAACATACATTAACCTTTAGCACGTTGTAGGCAAAATTAGCAGATAGCAAATGTCTAATATTGATCGATTTGAATGAAATGTCAAGTCCTATTTTGTAGGAAAAATAAGAAAAATATTACACATTTGTTATCTGCTCATTTCTCCTATAGTGGTTAAATAGGCACAAAATTAATGTTATTATATTAGGCAATACTTAAAGTTGTGTAGCAATGCTTAAGAGATGTATAGCAATGCTTAGTTTAAACCTATTCTATGCAGATGATTACTGGGTATACACATTGAAATACATCAAACAAATGAATTTGGATTGGAAAGTGTGTGTTTTACGTTTATTTATCGTCGCTACCTGTTGCCCATATGAGCGACACCTCCTGAAGAGATTAGTCATTTTAGATTTTGTAGGATAGTGCATGATACAGACAGAGAACCATTACAGAGTCTCCTCTGGTTCTTTTACGTGCACGATGTAAAGCACTGACACGAGACCTCGGTTTAATGTCCCATCTGAAAGACTGTTAATTTTATTAGGGTCAGACGGGGTATCGAACTTGCAATCCCTGGATTACCAGTCCAGCGTGTTACCACTGGACTACAGATCCGTCTGTGGATTGGAAAGCAAGCAAAAGAATACTTATATAAATTGCATGGCTGAGTTTGCACATTATAAATTTGCTCAGGAATAGCAATGCTTAGAGGTATAGATAGGCATCTCTTGCAATGTATTGTCGTAGAAATCATGAGGACCAGCGATATTCAGCCTTATTTTCCTTATAAATATATCTATGTGGGCTTTCATAATGTTTTAAATGATATATTTTTGAAACACCTTGTAACATTTGGATGAAATGTTGAGAGGAATAATAGTGTTACAGTCGTTGAGATAATACATTCTTCTGTCTCCTGACTATCCCATTCTTCCTACAAACACTATGGCAGTGGTCTCAATCACACTTTTTTGTACAATTTTATATGTCGTTCTACTGTATAATGTAGATACCGAGGCTCCAATGTTCATATCTGGCGACTGCGACATGAACTATGACCTGGACCTGATGGAGCCAGTGAACTACAACTATGGACAATTGGAGGACAATTATGCCATAGCCTCACTCAGTATGAATAACCATATACAGACAGGAGATGTAATCATTGCCAGCACATCTGTAACCTACACAATTAAAGACTTCAGAAATAATGAAGCTACTTGTACAATGGATTTTAATATTATTGGTATGTATTATACAATGTTGTTATTGTTCATTGTTATGCCCCCAGTCGAGGAGAGCCTAGAGGATTAATCTTAGACTTAATCAGGTCCACTATAGATCGGTCGCAGTATTTTGAGGCGTTTTGACAATTACAATAACATTCTTGGGTATAAATCGCTTCTACGAAAGACAAATAATGGTATGAAAATATATTGGCTTAGTGAATAAACAAGGGCTTACTGTGTGGAGGGACTGGAGTTCAAATACTTGCAAAATATTTATTTTTTATATAAAGCATTCAAATTCAAGTGGTTGTGGACAGATTTTGGCAAAGTAACATAGCTGTAGAGCGACCTATGGAGCAATTTATCATTGCAGTGAGTGATGAGGAAGCTACTGACATGGCTAGTGACTACGAACCAGAAAACCTTTCGGACACCGCAGTTGAAATTTGAAATGAATAATATAAAATAAAAATGACCATGACACATTAAATATATAATACAAAAACAACATACATGTAGCAAATAAAAGCAGAAATAGATCTATATATGGAGTTGACATGGGATTTGAACTCCCAACTAAAGAACCTGAAAGATCAAAATGTCGAGTCTTAAACCACTACACTACGAGGGTCCATCAATAATTTCATGAATTAATTCTCTGTTGCGAGTATACGTAATCTAACATACGTTTGACCACTACTCCTTTTCAAAGTAACGCTCCTGGCATGGTTTGCATTTATTCCACCACCCGCCATATGACTGGAACATGTGCTGCAGACCATCACGTGACATCCCCTCGCAAATTTCTGTTTACGGCACACCTCAACTCCTCTCGGGACTCGTAATTCTTACCAAGCAGCTTGTGTTTGAGATTTGAAAATAGGCAGATGTCGCAAATTGCCAAATCTGGGCTGTATCGTGGGTGCGGTAGCAGTTCTATTCCCAGTTTCTTGATTGTGTCCGACACAACGTGGCTTCCATGGCAGCAGAATCCCAGACCTCTCAAGCTGTGGGAGCTTTCTTTTAATAGCCGGCAACAGCTCATATTTAATTACTGTTGCACAATAATTTCCAGTAACTGTAGTTTTCGGAGGAACAAAGTGATTTAAAATTATACTATGTATATCGCAAAATATAATGGCCATTACTTTACTGGCAGATTTGGAAATCAACACTTTTGTCGGTGAAGGCGAAGAAGAATGCTTCCAAATTGAGCTCTGTTGTTTACTTTCTGACTCCAAAAAGTGAACCCATGCCTCATCACATGTAACCACTTGATAGAGAAAGGCATCACCCTCGTCAGGACCCTTATTTGATCTGGAAGCAGCAAGAGTGGTGCCCATCTTGCTGAAACATGGCGCATTCCAAGCTTATTAGACATAATGTCCCCACTGTACTATACGAAATACCAAATTTTCCCGCAACATTTTCAATAGTTACTCTTCTATCTTCAAGAATGTATTCCTGAACTTCAGCCTCTTTCGTTTCATTTGTAACAGTCACTTACCTGATCATCTTCGCTTGTTTCTCTACCATCCTTGATGCACCCACTTTGAAATAGCACCATTCGATAAACAAGAGTCCCCATAAACTGTATGCAAATCATCCCGAATGTCGGAGAAAGATTTTCCAAGTAATATATATCACTTTATCACAACACGTTGCTCGTTTACACTGTGCGACACCATTTTACAACGAACGTTCTTAATGTGACGTTAGAATGTTGATATGAATACATAAATTGTGACATCATCAATGTCACTGCATGCTGCATTAATTTGAGAATGATTGATCTTTGAACATGCAAAATTTCATTGCACTATGTGAAAGCATTATGAAATATTGAAATTAGTTATTGATGGGCCCTCGCAATCGGGCGATAAGCTAGTAACTCAAGACGTTGTAAGAATAATTACTATAGCTATAATTCATGTGTATGGTTCCCGTTCTATAGTATGGAAACCAATCAAGTAAGCTTTATGATAATAATTATGTGATTTACCTGTTATCGAGAAATGAAATATTGTGGTAAAAACAGCATTATTATGTTATATAGATTTATGTCTCCGATAACAATTTGGTAAGTGCATATTGTCGGGACTTTCAATGTTTGATGAAGGTTTCTTCACTTATGCCCCTGTAGTACTTATGCAATATATACACTTCAGCATAATATGAACATTATGTCCTCATCCCCAACCAGTATATCCAATTGCATTGAGACTGATATGAAGTAGCCCAGTTCATATTGTTGAGACTTTCTGGTCTGATAGCTTCTTCTTGAGTTATTGCCCCTTCATGAGCATTTTATGAAATCAATTCACAAACTTTAGCGCCAGTATTTGTTTTTTGGCGCCATTGGTGACCGACAGCGGGAACACTGCTACTGAGACTGCGTCCCATACTATGTGTTAAATAATCCATTTGTCAATTCCTTGTTGATAAGCATTGCCACTGTGCGAGTTAGAAATTCTAGGCTGCTACTCAGACAGAAAATCTGTAACAAATTATGTTTTTAATTTTGTTTTAGTAATGTAGATTTCAAACTTCACTGCTGTTCCAAGAGCAATGATCGTCGTCATTGTGGCCAGTTTGAGTTTGAAAGTCATTTTTGAATGAAACTGAGGCTAAATTTGAGACATCTTGTTGACTATTCCATTACAAATCATAAAAATGACACTGATGCACAACAATAATTTATGAAGTGTGTTTATCAGTTTGTCTATGGCTTATAATGTAAATAATTGTCTAAGCATGTTAAATGAAATAAAAGAGACAAGCATAAAGATCCAAGAAATAATAATGTAAGTCAATCTAGTATTTTCATCACATTTCTGGATGAGTAAAAGGTCGACTTATGGCCTGGAATATACGGTATTCTGAAATCAAAGAAAATCTTTTCCATGCCCGCAACTTCGGGCAAAAAGTTGGCGTGAAAGTTGTATATTAATTATGCACTATTACTTCTTGATTTAATAATTGAACTCTGTGACTAATCAAAGCTGATGTCTCTCAAGTCTTTTCCATGTCCGCAACTTCGGGCAAAAAGTTGGCGTGAAAGTTGTATATTAATTATGCACTATTACTCTGTGACTAATCAAAGCTGATGTCTCTCAAGTCAAGGGGATGTGCTTATTAGTCCCCAACCGCTTTACCAATTTGGGGACGATAGTATTGCTCTCATCTGTCCTTCTGTATGTCCGTTGCACTTTCATGTCTGGGCCGATAGCTTTGTCATGCATAGGTGGATTTCCAAATAATCTTGGGATCGATTCCCTATGAGCTTCTAATAAACCCGGGGCATTACAGCGGATTCCAATAAAATTTGACATTGCTGTTTATATCCGCTAATTGATGCCCCTTGTTCGGCCTACATACCCATAGAAAGTACACTGTATGACACATGGTATACATATAACATGTCAATAAAATTGTAATATACGAGGATTTTGCTAATTGTCATGGAAACCCTGGAAATCTAAACAAATTGCCCTCAAAGTGAAAACCACTTGCTAGACTGTTACTGATTGTCAGTTTTCTCTCCACGGGATTACTTTGTTACTGACCATTGCATAATGCCGGTAAGATTCCGAACCGATTCCTCATTTACTACGCATAATATTAAGTAATGTACATGTGTGTATAATCAACAATCTGACAACGACACATTGCATCATACACGCAAATAGAACTGCCAGTCCGTATTTTCCGTGTTATGTCATTTCGACTACCTAAAGAAGCATCCCACAGGGTTCATTCTAGGTCCGAATTTTTTTGAGAAGTGAGAAAGCGCGTGATCGCTTCCTTAAATAGTGTTCTTTAATATACTTCTGCAAAATAGGGTTAAAATGCACAGTACAACCATTAAATACAACATTTGAATAGAAGGAGTGCTTTATAATGGGCCAGTGTATCTTACTAGACAAAATATTGTTTGAAAATCGTAAAAACCAAAAAATATAATTATTTATTTAGGGAGAAGTGGGAAGTCAGGGTCCCTAGGGCGACAATTTCGCCAACATCGCCCTCTATAATGATCCCTGATCCCATGAAACTTCTCAATTAGAAATGTCACAGAAACGTGCGAAATTATCAGCAAACCATAGATATATTGTTGTTGCAAGTGTAGTCCTTGGAACTGTTTGATATATGCCGTGATCAAAAGGTATTGCCCCATCATTCTGTAGACAAGAATTCTTTGAAGTGCCGACAGCAGTTGTCATGAATACTAGTATTGTTCACAGGGATTCGGTGCCTCAAAGCAGATATAAATATCGTAAACTGTTACAATGTGTTGTCTCTGCAAATAGATAGCGTACGTGACATTTGATAGAACACAGCCGTTCTGGTGGTTATACATGTATATAGATTGGAAAATATGAATTGGTATAAATGTACGACGTAGAAACCTTGCTGCATGTACATGTCGGAGAGATATGTGATGCGATTGTTTATATATATATTCATGGTGAACAACGGGACATCCTATTCCTGTACTTAATATTTATATGTGCCGAATCCTGTTGTATTGCTCACGACTTGCGACAATGAATGGTTACACCCAATTTTGAGCAGCAACCTGTCGGAGGTAAACAATTCTTTTTGCGAATGCTATTAATTGAGATGATATTCCGTGATCCAAAGTATTAATATAAACTCAATATGTTTTATTATTTACCTGTGCAACATTGAGTTAGTTTTTTTGTCCCTGATGTTATAGCTTGGGTGCCGCAATATGGGGTGGCCGTCTGTGGACAGAAATTTTCTGACTGCGGTAATTTATCTGTTCAGATGCATTAAGACCAGCTCGCATTACGTGATAATTCGCTGATATTTGGATTGTTTAGCCCTGCTATCACTATTGATAAGTAGTATAACTGTATTTTGTGCATATAAACATTTAATGTGACATCAATTTTAATACTTTATATGACAGCAGTGACTCGACCGACTAGTCGATAGGTACATTTTATAGTCGACAACCACATCTCCGTCGATTAGTCATCTAATCGTTTCAACACTAATGATAGACAGATTTCAGTCAATGCTGCAATAAGTATTGGAACATTTTATTGAGAATTTAGGCAACTATGGGCGGTCGTTTTCGGAATTTCTGGCACAATGACGGCCAAAAAAGAAGGACGGCTTGTAGTGGTACATAGGTTACACCCGTAGGAAAAATTACTAAGATTTCGACGACCTGCTGTTTCAGTGAGATCACAATTAAATGTTAGCTCTGGAACATTTCAATGGTTGCTTATTTCGTTAATTCAAATATCCCACTTAGTCCTGCACTTCCCTTCTGCTTTGAAATCTTGTCCTGCTAAGACTCAGGTTAGTAATCCAGGCCAATCATGGCCTTCTGGTTAATATGTTTCATATTCGTATTTGTATAACACAGATTTCATTGATATACCCATGAAATGTGAAATATTAGTATGATTTCTCTAATACTATTGTGTCCCCTAAAAAGTCCATTGGCGCCCTAATTGGGAAAACATAGAGGTCACAAAAATTCATGTTTCAGGTCTCTTTTATATTGAATGCATTTTGAAGTTGATGATATTAATACATTAATTTAATATTATTTACATACAGACCGTACCAACAAACCAGACCTCAACTGTCCAGACAAATGGACAGTCCAAGTAATGGATAAAGTTGGAGATACATACAACACATCACAAAGTATCACAGTATCTGGAGGTACACTACAGATGAACCCATCAGCCATAACCTATGGTTTTAATAATATCAGCTCAGCTGTAGTTGTAACTGCCTTGGCAACTGGTGACTTTGGAACACAGTCTTACTGCACATATATGGTGAATTTTGAAGGTAGGTTATAAAATAGTATACGTACTAAACAGAGATGCGCAAAACTGAATGAGAAAATAGTGCTTTGTTTTCTATGCTCCATTAAACCTACTGCACATATATGGTGAATTTTGAAGGTAGGTTATAAAATATTATACGTACTAAACAGAGATGCGCAAAACTGATTGAGAAAATATTGCTTTGGTTTCTATGCTCCATTAAACCTACTGCACATATATGGTGAATTTTGAAGGTAGGTTATAAAATACAGTCAAACTTCATTGCCTCGAACTTGACGGGTCCGCGAATAATCTTTCGAGTCATGGGTGGTTTGAATTAATGATAGTCAGTCTGGAGTTACCCATGATATTTAGAAATTCCGTGTATGAGGAGCTTACTGTTGTATACTGGTTTATGCAATACATCCAATACATATCCTTCTCTCATGGTTTGATACAAATCCGTGTTTATACGATGGCGCTTCATACTCATGTTCTATAAAAATATCGATAATTTGGTAAATATACTATGCAATTCAATGACGAATGGTTTAAATCTACATATATGTCATGTCAGCTAGAGTTATGCATTCTAAAAATAGAATGTGTCAATCGGAAAAAAGGGGAAAGGATAGAAGGAGGAACATGTTAGATATATATAATTGAGTCAGATCTAAGATAATATTTATGTACCACCTTGCTATGTATTATTGTAAATTGCTACACGAGTTACAGTGTATCGTATTATGCAGATGCACTATAACCATTATTTAATAAATACATATAATGGTAATAATTTGTGTCTTGGGGTGTTTTTATAACAAATCATAGTTAGTACACACCAGTTTCCGTGTACCTAATTATATTATTCAATAAAATAATCCTATCATTCCCATTTATTGCGATAATGACCTATAGACTTAGTCACAAACATTTAGTGAATTCATTTGTCTTCATTTCAATAAGATGGGTGGGGTAAATCTTATGCATCTTTCTTAAAACGTATATCAACATGACACAAATAGAAATGCAAGACAGGACAAATATACGAGAATAATATAGGTCTTCTTCAAAGATAATCTGTGACTAGTAGCCAGTTTCGACTTCACTCACATTCACATGATGTTTCCGAAAATATAAAACACTTTTGTGTGGTAATTTGTCTTTATATTTATAATTTGATCAATCTATATCCGGAAGTGAAAATATACCAGATAGGGCACATTCACATATTCTTGACCTGTGAGAAGATGCTCCCCAGAAGGTTCACAAAAATAGAACCTTGCAAAGTATACTGATCTACAGTAGTAGAAGACAAAAATTGAGCGTTTGGAACTTATAATCTATTTTATCCATTGAATGTATTACAAGACGCTCATATTTTTGCAATATTTTTTATTTGGCGATTAAAATGTAGCATGAAGTCAACATCGGAAATGAAAATATTCCAATATTCTATAATATAAATATAAAATATTACCGATCTACAGTAGTAGAAGACAATGTATTGTTTCTCGTTTTTCTTTTGAAATGAAAAAAGACTAGTTACACCAACATTGTTTCAGCCGGTTCCTGCTTCTCGGAGAATGTTTTTGCAGACAATGCAACCAGATTATGCGATGGAGATGGATCAAATCTTGTGTGCCTGTCAACATGTAAATCAGGATACATCTACAATGATGGAACCAATTCCAAGAATTTTACATGTAGCGATTCTGGAACATGGGATTATACTAGCAAGACTCCAAACGAAATACATTGTCTGCGTAAGTGCATGTTTCACTGCTTATCATAGATACATTGTCTGTGTAAGTGCATGTTTCACTGCTTATCATAGATACATTGTCTGTGTAAGTGCATGTTTCACTGCTTATCATAGATACATTGTCTGTGTAAGTGCATGTTTCACCTCTTATCATAGATACATTGTCTGTGTAAGTGCATGTTTCACTGCTTATCATAGATACATTGTCTACGTAAGTGCATGTTTCACTGCTTGTCATAGATACATTGTCTGTGTAAGTGCATGTTTCACTGCTTATCATAGATACATTGTCTGTGTAAGTGCATGTTTCACCTCTTATCATATATACATTGTCTGTGTAAGTGCATGTTTCACCTCTTATCATAGATACATTGTCTGTGTAAGTGCATGTTTCACTGCCTATCATAGATACATTGTCTGTGTAAGTGCATGTTTCACTGCTTGTCATAGATACATTGTCTGTGTAAGTGCATGTTTCACTGCTTGTCATAGATACATTGTCTGTGTAAGTGCATGTTTCACTGCTTATCATAGATACATTGTCTGTGTAAGTGCATGTTTCACCTCTTATCATAGATACAGTGTCTGTGTAAGTGCATGTTTCACGCTTATCATATGTTGCCATTGATGATAGATATTGTGAATGTAGATTCCTGGTGTACTGCTTGTCAGAGAGATTGTTGAGAGATATTGTGAACGTAGATTCCTGGTGTACTGCTTGTCAGAGAGATTGTTGATAGATATTGTGAACGTAGATTCCTGGTGTACTGCTTGTCAGAGAGATTGTTTAGAGATATTGTGAATGTAGATTCCTGGTGTACTGCTTGTCAGAGAGATTGTTGATAGATATTGTGAATGTAGATTCCTGGTGTACTGCTTGTCAGAGAGATTGTTTAGAGATATTGTGAATGTAGATTCCTGGTGTACTGCTTGTCAGAGAGATTGTTGAGAGATATTGTGAACGTAGATTCCTGGTGTACTGCTTGTCAGAGAGATTGTTGATAGATATTGTGAACGTAGATTCCTGGTGTACTGCTTGTCAGAGAGATTGTTTAGAGATATTGTGAATGTAGATTCCTGGTGTACTGCTTGTCAGAGAGATTGTTGAGATATATTGTGAATGTAGATTCCTGGTGTACTGCTTGTCAGAGAGATTGTTTAGAGATATTGTGAATGTAGATTCCTGGTGTACTGCTTGTCAGAGAGATTGTTGAGAGATATTGTGAATGTAGATTCCTGGTGTACTGCTTGTCAGAGAGATTGTTTAGAGATATTGTGAATGTAGATTCCTGGTGTACTGCTTGTCAGAGAGATTGTTGATAGATATTGTGAATATAGATTCCTGGTGTACTGCTTGTCAGAGAGATTGTTGATAGATATTGTGAACGTAGATTCCTGGTGTACTGCTTGTCAGAGAGATTGTTGATAGATATTGTGAACGTAGATTCCTGGTGTACTGCTTGTCAGAGAGATTGTTGATAGATATTGTGAATGTAGAGTCCTGGTGTACTGCTTGTCAGAGAGATTGTTGAGAGATATTGTCAATGTAGATTCCTGGTGTACTGCTTGTCAGAGAGATTGTTGAGAGATATTGTGAATGTAGATTCCTGGTGTACTGCTTGTCAGAGAGATTGTTGAGAGATATTGTGAACGTAGATTCCTGGTGTACTGCTTGTCAGAGAGATTGTTGATAGATATTGTGAATGTAGATTCCTGGTGTACTGCTTGTCAGAGAGATTGTTGATAGATATTGTGAATGTAGATTCCTGGTGTACTGCTTGTCAGAGAGATTGTTGAGAGATATTGTGAATGTAGATTCTTGTTTCACTGATTGGAATATGCTACAAACAAGGCTTCTAAATTTTCAAAACTAAATCGGTCCAGGCTGAAATCGACAGTAAGGAACATGTGATTCTAATATTTTTGTACACCGATTGTACTATAAAATTATTATTTTATCAATTTTAAAACGAGACTTTTATTGTAAAGTGTGTTGATATTTGAACACTGCAGTACGGGCCAGTCATTCAAATCGCCACGTACAACTGCCAGGGATACTACCGTGTAAGACTGAGGTCGAGGTTCAAGTTGATTAGGGTACAGGTTGACCACGTACATGTATATATGTCAGAGCTGCATGGTATGAATTCATTAAATACATACACATAAGTCCGCACTGTAGCAAAATCAATTATCTAGAAACAAAACACGAAAATTCCATATCTATTTTTAGACACACACCTGTTGTAATTTGAAGAAGCTCCGCAGCTGTTACTTCCCTTATAAACTATAATCTTATTGACAATTTAGTGCCTCATGCAAAACATCTGTCGCAGATGGGTAATGTATTGCTTTGGGATTATCGGACAATAGGGGCAATTAACATGGATCAGTCAAGCAGGTCGCATATCGATCTTAGACAGGAAACATTTGTGAACATTTATACACCTTATCGAGCGATTATATTTACCAATTTAGGTTTGTTAGAAAAATGTATTTGACAGATTTCTTGGCCTTTTCAACAATTTTCTGGAGCGATATTTTATGACTCTTTGGTTCTACAACCGGTCTGCCAGTTTTAATGTCAGTCCTGGGCCGGGAAACCTGCGATTTTAGAAGCCTTGGCTACATATGATAGATATTGTTTCCAGTGAGAAGGGCTACCCTTACTATTGGTAGCGTGAGTAGGTTGTACATAGGCTCTCTCAGCACTGGAACACTTCATTGTAGAACCGTGTTTGGAGATATTTTGGTAATACACACACATACATGTAGTAACATTGGCTATCCCTCTTCTATCGTTGCTGTGTTAGATGGCAGGTATTAAATAATTTGTTCCAATACGAAATATATATGCTTGTATATGATGAAAAATAGACTATAATATCAGGGCTCACATCTCCTTCAAGATGATTTAGGGAGAAGTGGGGAGACTTTGACTTTTCACCGACTGCAAATAGTGAAACCATATTTAGTCATGGTTTGCAGAATATAGGAACTACATGTAATATATGTAGAAAAGCTTGTATAAATGTAATGTAGCATTGGGTTTATGTAATGTTGATCCTAAAGAGAACAAGTGTACATCAAACCAACATTTGCAGTAATACATTGTTACTTTCATCTTTCATTTGTACATCAAACCAACATTTGCAGTAATACATTGTTACTTTCATCTTTCATTTGTACATCAAACCAACATTTGCAGTAATACATTATTACTTTCATCTTTCATTTGTACATCAAACCAACATTTGCAGTAATACATTATTACTTTCATCTTTCATTTGTACATCAAACCAACATTTGCAGTAATACATTGTTACTTTCATCTTTCATTTGTACATCAAACCAACATTTGCAGTAATACATTGTTACTTTCATCTTTCATTTGTACATCAAACCAACATTTGCAGTAATACATTATTACTTTCATCTTTCATTTGTACATCAAACCAACATTTGCAGTAATACATTGTTACTTTCATCTTTCATTTGTACATCAAACCAACATTTGCAGTAATACATTGTTACTTTCATCTTTCATTTGTACATCAAACCAACATTTGCAGTAATACATTGTTACTTTCATCTTTCATTTGTAGAAATATGAAATTACAATATCCAAAATTAATTTGACATATGTGAATACCTTTTGAAAGAAAGTATGTCATATATACAATTAATCCGGTCAACTTCCAGTTTCAATACAAGTACATGTACCATTGGTAGGTTGTAGAAAATTTAGTATTGAATTTCTTTGATATATGCATTAAATCCCAAATTATTGACAATAAATATCACTCGTAGAAATGCAAACACCTGCGTGATGCACTTAATTTATAGAGTGGTGGAACCTATGCTCTGCGTAAATCCCACACATAACGACCAGTATAAAATGTTAATTGCACTTGGTTTAAACATATTTATTCGATAATAATGTACATTACATATACATTGTATACAAAACGAAAATGGATTAAATCGGAATCTTAAAGCTATTTCTTAATTGCACTTGCCGTATATTATTATTTTCTTAAGCCGTGAAAACAACTTTCAAATCACTCTTGTTGACAGTTTTAGCTTCATCACGTGACCTTGCTACTCAATACAGCTATCGCAACGGTGTCGGTCGGCACCCGTTTATATGGGAAACTGAAGACTTCAGGGCACCTATGTACGGCGTACTTTTTATTTGTTATTTATCCACCATAACTTGTTGAATATCTTATTTTGATATAGTACATCATTGAATAAAAACACTTATTGGTCTTAATCAGAAATGGTATAGAAACTATATTTTGGATTAGGTGTATACTTTTTAATTCGGATAGCTACCATAATTGCCCATACACCATATCAGTGGAAATATTCTCCAAATGATTTGCTTGTTTATATTCGTCTGCTGGACCAGTCACGTGACAGTTGCATCAGCCTACCGATACACTCGACGGAATGCTATTGAATCATCCTTCAGCTCTGTCAGCGTAATTAGCCTAGAACTATATAAATATTTTAAATACAGATGAAAATGGAAAATACACCGAGCATAGGAATACGCCGAGCATAGGTTCCACCACTCTAATATCATCTGTTCATAACTGTCAGTTGTACGTAGTGCATTTTCTTGCAGAACAATAAACATTATTTGCCATGCTGTCATTGCTTCCTGTAAACAAGGTTGCATGATTCTACGACTGGCTATCAATTTTATATACACTATATACTGCATTAGGCACAGAATTATTAGTAAACCTATCCAATATATATATATATATATATATATATATATATATATATATATATGTCACGACCACAGAATGTTACCTTGACCCGAGTATTTTGCGTAAATACCTTTGGGACTTTCAAATTTCCTGGGAATTAATTTTTGTTATTAGTCAATTTTCGCACATATTTTCGACAATAAATTGTCGATTAGTTTATACAAATTTATTTTAGCTCGATTGCGAAACAAGTTATTTCAACTTATATTAATCACTCTCGAGACCTCATTCC
This sequence comes from Archivesica marissinica, assembly GCA_014843695.1. Taxonomy (NCBI): domain Eukaryota; kingdom Metazoa; phylum Mollusca; class Bivalvia; order Venerida; family Vesicomyidae; genus Archivesica; species Archivesica marissinica. The sequence goes on from CM026390.1 coordinate 52,584,475, forward strand.
TGATGGAATCCATCGCCACGAGGGAGAGAGAAGAGGCAACGTGGAATTTAAATGCCTTGCCTAAGGGCACAATCGTAACGGCCCCAGCGGGGCTCAAACTCCAGACCTTTTTCGCACCTGAAGCGAACATGCATCCACTGCGCTATCACGAATTGTCGATTGCTAGTTCAGGCTCCGATTTTAGCACTTACCTGTATTTGAACACTGATTGTTATAATTGGTATTTTGTTCCATACAACATCGATAATTTGCATAATATCATCGGCTATTTATTGTGTCACCAGGTGAAGGCTGCAATGTTTTCTGCTCTTCAAATTGGATTGTTTTTCTATGAAAACTAGTGATTCTAGAATTTGGATTTTTGGCATAGTTATCTATGGACTTGTGACCAGCATGCTGCTGAATTTATTCTATGGAATTATCATTGGATTATTAACGTTGATGTAAAACAATTGATTATTGCCAAATATTGGAGTTACACCAATAATTTCACCAGTCTTGGTGAACAGAATCTCACCCGGAGATATGGCTAATCCGTGTACATGTACAATACAGTACAGTAGACAGCAATTAGTGGATTGTAGCTTAGTGCCTAGAAGGTTTACACTACCAAATGAAGAAACATTAACTCTGTGTACAAAGGTAAACGAGCTGGTCGCCCGAGGACAAAGACTAATGCTGGCATTCACATGACAAACTTAAAAATACATCATACATTTATAATCAATGCCCACAGAAAGAAACAATTGAAACTTTCGACTGTAAACACAAGGTCTGTGCGAGGAAAATCTGCTGAACTTCTTCAGCACATCTTGGAGGAAGGAATAGTGTTGATGATGTCCTGAGACCCGACCGTAAAGGGGGAGGACTAGCCCTATTATACAGAAATAATATAAATGTGTCAAAATGCCCAGAAAAAACCTTTCAGTCTTTCGAATGTGCTGAATGGAAAATCTGTAGTCAATCATTCATTTTCTACATCTTTGGCATTTATAGACCACCGTATCCAGAGAGACATCCAGTGACTCAGGCTATTTCATGACAGAATTCATAGAATTCCTCGAACAAATGACGAATAGATCTGATTCTCTTGTGCTGCTAGGTGACTTTAACATCCATATTGACAATAGGTCTGCTACACGAAACAATTCCAACAGTGTTTGAAATCATATGGGCTGGTCCAACATGTGAATGCTTCAACTCATTATGGTGGTCACATGCTTGACTTGATCATTACAAAGCTAGAAGACAAACATGTGAATGTCTCTGAACCCTTGTCAGACTATTACATCTCTGACAACTGCTTTGTCAGTTGTAACATTGAACAGTGTCGACCGCCTTTGGTACGAAAAGAAATCAAATCTTGCAATTGGAATTCTGTATCCAGAGACATGTTACAATCAGATCTTGGAGAATTAAACAACATCGCTGAGAAATCGTCTAGTGTATCTGATTTCACAAGAAGCACATCAGATATAGTCAATAAACATGATCCACTCAAAGTAAGAACCATTCTCTGTAGACGACGGTTCAGTGGTGTTCTTGGTACTTAAAACAGAATAGCACAAATGATCAATATAGAAAATCTATATGAATAACAAGTCAGATCTGTCAAAGAAGGTCTACAGTGGGGTTAGAAACATGTATAGTTCAGAACTTTCTAGGGCCAAGGATGAGTACTACCAGAACAAGATTGGAGAGGCAGAGGGAAACTTCAAGAAGCTATATGCTGTAACTTCAGATTTACTGGGACGGTCCAAGGACAATCTGCTCCCATTACACACAAGTGCAATATATTTGGCTAATGACTTCTTGCGATATTTTACTGATAAAATAATCAAGCTGAGAAATGATCTTGACAATATAACAGTTGAAACAAACAGCAATGGTGATACATGCAGTCTAGTCCACCTGTGAATATGAATACATTTACTGCATTTAGACCACTCTCAGAAAATGACGTCTTGAAACTTATGTATGCATTAAAATCTACAACATGTGAACTTGATGTGATTCCAACTACACAATTCTGGATATGCCGACGATCACAAGATTACATTCAAAATTCAACCAGGCAATTCTCCAAACGAGGCAATTGTTCTACAACAACTTGACAGTTGCCTCAATGAAATAATAACATGGATGACAGCTTTCAAACTGAAGATGAATAACTCTAAAACTGAAGTAATCATTTATGGAACAAGGCAACAATTATCAAAATTAAACATATTTAGGGTCAACGTTGGTGGTTGTGACGTAAAATGCGTTGATCTTAAAGATATACGTAAACACTCATAAAAAAGTCTACTGAATCATTAATGCATGGGTTGGTTCATTCGTACATCGACATCTGCAACGGTCTATTTACCGAAATTCCAGCCTACGCCAAACTACAGCAAGTCCAAAAATCATGCCACTAGAGTAGTCCTTAATGCCTCGTTTGAACAACTTCTGAAAGAACTCCACTGGCTTCCAGTTAAAGCCAGAATCATTTTCAAAGTTCTAGTGATTGTATTCCGTGTCAATTACGGAACAGCTCCAGTATATCTGGGAGAAATGTTTGTACCCATTCGAGAAAGGTACAGACTAAGATCACAAAGTAACACTAACTTTAACATCCCAAGACGACAAACAAAATAAGCCGATAGATAAGTTTATGCTCTTGGTACAAAAATAACATCTGTGTTGATATAAAACAGTTTAAATACAATGATGATAATTGTGTTCAATAATATCGAAGATCGACTTTATAAGTACCGGCCCAATCACTGTACCGGCCCACTGTACCGGCCCAATCACTGTACCGGCCCAATCACTGTACTGGCCCAATCACTGTACCGGCCCAATCACTGTACTGGTCATATCAAGGTTGTCATTCTTACGGCGGTGTTTGGGTCTATGGTTCATATTGCCACTTTTATCCCTAATCCAATCACTTACTTATATACTGTAATGGTGTAGATATTAAGATATTAAGATATAATATGTTCTTAGCCAATTACTAGAATCCTAGTTATATATATGTATGTATACATTTTTATTTATATTTCCATTATATTATTGTCATGTGTAAATGTTTAAAATTGCATCTGTAATTGTGAATCGCAATACAATAATTTTTAATTTTTGCGCTATATAAATGCTATGTATTTATTTATTTTAATTAGGCTGCAAATTGTGTAAATATGTTTACTTTGGCATTGCTGATTGTTGTACGTATTAATGGTATTACGTCTGATCAGGATCTATGTTGTTTACTATCGACAGTATTTTAGAACCACTAATAGCAAACAGCATAGAGTCTGATCAGATGGCATGTTCTGTGCCATCTGATCTGGCTCTATTCTGTTGCAAAACCGAATATACTCGTTTCCAGCACAGTAAGGGTTAAACAATATTTATTATTTCAGTGCAACTATGCCAGGTGATTGACAGAACCATTTCAATCATCCTCTTTACAGATGTTATGCAGTTTCTCTCTTGTTCATTGCAGGTCAAGAGATCCCAGAATATATGGTGGCTATTGTTGTTCAACATAAAAATACTGAACTGTTTATACCTTGTGTGGGTGCTTTCACATCTATAATAGAGGAAGAAGTATCAAACTTCAAGATCAACATTGACCAAATGTGTACAGAATCCTCCTGGAATATTGAATTCTTATCAACAAAGTTACAACAAATAAATATTGTGAGTATTTTGATTTCTGCTAATTTTAGTTTTTCAATGCCTGTGTTGTGGATTGCCTGTTCAATCATATGACTTTTAGTTTAGTGATTTGGGATTTTCCTGTTCAATTAATTACAATTAGTAGAAGATGATATCTATGCAAGATTGCAAAATCACTGGAATAATTCTTAATTGAAATCCACAAATACATTTCAATCCTACAAATCGAGACCAAAACCCATATTTTTGTTAGCATTAGGAATACGTAAAAAAAAATATCCGAAATTGAAACATTTTGAGGCGACGGAGCAGCACACATGGTATGCAATGGTAATGTTCACGGTCTGGTCCAAGTAGGGAATGCAGTCTAACTTGCTCATGCGACCACGTGTATTAAGCGACCTTTGACTTATGCAACCACTTTCACATCCCCAATCAATCTTACCATATAATTAACGTTAATTAAGCGACCTACATGTAAGCCTATTCCTTAACACGACGAATGACCTCTATTTTTTTGTCGAAATCATTTCATGTGTTATTTGATAAGCGACCATAAATTCATAAAGTGCAATCAATATTCAATCAATTTCAACCCGAAAATGCCAAACAAAGATTCTCAATATGGATAAAGGTGCCATTATTGACACCTTTAATCATAGCAAATTGCACCAAGAAATATAATTATCCTCGTGACATTTTCGAGACTTGAAAAATGTATGAAACACAGCTGGAAAGTCCATTGATCTGATTTCATTATTCATCAGCAAGGCGCATGAATCTACGGGTTACAACGTTTCAATAAGATACCAGTATGATGTGGAAAAACAAGTGGTCACGGAACATCATGAGTATTTACTATTTAGACAGCTAATAAATATTAAGAATTCCATGTAGAAACCCCATAATATTAAAAATAGAATTTATAATCGCTATTTTTCTATTACCTCCCTTGGCAGATAAAGTCTGATTTATTCCAAAATGTAAATAGGTCCCTTTAGTTGGAAAACAGTTTTGTTTTATTGTTGTTCCCTAACCATATGTTGTGGTATGATAATGTGATATTATAGAAATCGTGTTAATTTACTGATAACAATGTTTTACAAATAAGTACCCAATTGCAGATACTGTAGGATATCTGTCGCGATATTGTAATTTAATAATTATGAGAAGCGAAAGTGGAATAAAATTGTTAGCATTTTTTGCAAAGGAAGCAACATAAACACAGGAAAACACTTAATAGGACCTATCTACTTTTAGGGAGTATTCAGGGGCAGTAACTGACCCATTGATGTTTTCCATTGATGTTTCCCAGATAATCTTGACTGGAAGTACGGGGTACGGACATTTTCCCCGAAGGACATCTGCCCTGACTCCAAAAATGGCTTGGGAGGACATCTGCCCCGACTCTGTTTTGCAAAGGCGGACATCTGCCCCAACTATGTTTTGGACATGTTATAAGACCTATTTGTGCACATTTCTATTGCATATTACCTCTGAAAACCGAACGTCCGGCAGCGAAAATACTGATCAGAACGATCATAGTCTCGCCCGAAGTTTATCACCTTTGGTGTTCTCAAAATTCAATTACCTAGCCTAATTGGTCGGCAGGGCTTCTAAAATGTTCTGCAATGTGTAGCAAAATCAATTTTCTAGAAACAAAACACGGACATGCCATATATATTTTAGACACGCTGCTGTTGTAATTTGAAGAAGCTCCGTAGGAGTTACTTCCCTTATGGTGCTGTCACACTAACGTTTTAGAGAAACTTATACATAGCCTATGAAAACTCATAAAATAATGTCAACACGTTGGCATACGCCCAAAAAAGCATAAAAAATTCTACCGTATGAATACATTGGGCGTATGCATAACGTATTGAACGTTTTTGTATCGTATGTGTAACCTATTAGTAACCTATCACTAACTTATATATAACTTATGACAGCGTATCAAAGCGTATAGCCAGCGTAAGTCCAGCGTTCTCGACTTATGCCCAACGTATGAGTAATTTATGAGAAACATATGCGCAGCACACTCGGCGTGTTGCCAACGATCACGTGACGTTCTGCATAAATACGTCGCCGATCTGTACAGTACCGCATTCATACAGTAGTCATCGCACTATGAACATGGCACCCAAGAAAACAAAGAAGTCAACAACCAGGAAGTCTGATAGTGGTCGAGGTAGAGGCAAGATCACCTCTGCACCATCATCCCCAGGACCATCGTCAAGCTCATGCTTGAGTTGCTCCAAGACAATCCTGTCCTCTGAAATATGAAGATGACGGACTACAGGAGGACTGACAAGAAGGGCAATATGGGAGGACCAGGCACAGCGGATGGGCACGACTTCAGAACTCCTCAGGGGATGGTTTAAGTCACACGATGATGTCATACTGATATTGGAGAACGACTAGTTGGTATTCTTGTCGAAGCCTCTCAGGATCGTCCATCTTCACCGATGATCGGTGGAGAAGTGATGGTGAGCTACACACATGCCCCTTATATACAGGGACTGCACAATGCCAACAATAAGCTAGTTGTACGGTAGAAACACGTTCGATAAGTTACTCCATCGTCAGGCATACGTCTAATACGTCGGAATATGTCAATATACGTCAGATATAGGTTATATGTAGGTTAGCAATACGTTAGCTGTACAGTACACCTTCATGCCAACGTATCTCGACATATGAGTAACCTACATCTAACATACTTAGCGCATGTCTAGCATATGCCTAACTTATGCCAAACCTATGAAGAGGACGTCGGCATACGCCCAAAATCTTTGAGTATGCACAAAAAATTATTTCGGCCTCAGCGTACAACAACGTATGTCAGCTTATACCAGCGTGCTTTTAACGTATACAACTTATACCAAACCTACCCCTAACTTATGTCAACGTACACCAGCGTGTTGGTGACAATTCACATACGTCGGCATACGTTACTGCTATACATTATAGTGTGACAGCACCATTATAGACTATAATCTTATTGGCAATTTATGTCTCAGGCAAAACATGTCTCGGATGGGTAATGTATGGCTTTGAGATTATCGGACAATAGGGGCAATTAACATGGATCAGTCAAGCAAGTCGCATATCGATTTTAGACCAGAAACAAGTTATACACCTTATCGAGAGATTATATTTACCAATTTAGGTTTGTTAGAAAAATGTATTTGATGGATTTCTTGGCCTTTTCAACAGTTTTCTGGACCGATTTTTTATGACCTTTCTGCTAGTTTTAAATTCGGTCCTGGACCAGGAGACCGGCGATTTTAGAAGCCAGCTGTGTTGTTGTGAGAATAAAAAGGCGTGATAAAGGTTTAATTATTATTATTATACTGTGTTTTCTCAGATCTGCGCCATTGAGTTTTTATCATAGTATATTATAATTATTTGAGAGCTCTCAATAAAAAGATGTTCTCTTTGCCCGTAAGTACGCACTGTGTAGTAAAATAAATGTTCTAGAAACAAAATACGATAATTCCATATCTACTTCAGCTGCATATTGTTCGCGACTTTCAGGTTCGATTAATCCGTGTTGAATTATGCAGGGCTCAAGCTATACTAAAAAGTTTGGGAGATGTCACTTCTCCCTCCAGATGATTTAGGGAGAAGTGGGGAGACTTTTCAATGACTGCAAATAGTGAAACCATATTTAGTCATGGTTTGCAGGATATAGGAACTATTATTGTATGTAGAAAAGTTGCAGGGCATTCACTAGACTTTGAAAGTCAAGAGTCAATGACCCTTGAAGTCAAAGCCCAAGAGTGTCAAGCTGTATTTTCCGTACAGGTAACGTTTTCCCGACAATATAATAATTTCATGTTATTTTGTAACTTGTATAGTTCTACATTGTATCCAATTTGCAAAGGTCACCAAATGATATTGAGTAGTTGAGTTCAACATCTGAGCACAGACGGATCTGTAGTCCAGTGGTTAACACGCTGGACTGGTAATCCATAAAACAGTAACGCGAAACCTCTGACAAACAAATACAATATGGCTATATGTTATATAGAACTATATTGATTGAACCAGGACTATAGATATATAAAACAGGCCTTTATGAACATATTAAATTTAGAATTTGCCGGAAATACACTGTAACTATTTATGTTATACTAGTACTACATTAAAATAATAAGATTGGTGTCAGTGGCATATAAAGCAGTAACTATTGCTGATGAATGGTCATGATTATAGTATGTAGAGATTGTGTGGAACAAAGAGTGGGAACGAGGAAATACCTGTCATTTATTTGTATAAAACATCAATGCATCTATCAATTTCCTGTTGTATATAATTATATATATACACTTTACTTCCCTCGACATGAAATTTAAACAATGCCTGACTATAATATAAATTGTTTGTTTGAACAATGTTAAATTACAATGTTATGCTGCATTAGATAATTTCCTGCATAAGAACAAGCTATTTGTTAATAGACCATACAAAATTATCGTGTTACAATTCCAACTATCTACGACTCTAGTGTAATGTCCATATAGGTTTCACACACATATGTGTCACTGGCATGATTCATTTAGAACTTATATAACTACCAGTACTAAGACATTTACTGAGAATGATCCATATAACATTGTACTGATGTAATAATTCTGTTTATGATTTCCTAATAATTAAAACAAATGGAAAATTTAAACTATGTATCGACATAACTATCAGGCTTGATATTTATAAGTATGGTCGACGACAGCTGTCTAAACATCCAATCAGTCCGAGTGTCCCCAATCAGTATATTGTATAATGCACACTTCAAATATGGTGTATCACATAGGCTGGAGCATTCAGATTAGTAAAATATCATCTCTTTGGCATCCGTCAGACTATGGAGTTAGCGCCCGTTGAGTCTACAGATGAGCACCGTCTGCTGTGGCTGTACAGTCCGATGCGTGACCTGCAGTGGCGGTTGCAGCCTTCGCACATCAAGACAGAGTCACTGAAAGGCGATGCAGTTGGTGGCGGCTCACACTGTTTGGCTTTCCTCTTCCTGCATTTGTCATATCATCACCAATTAAAATTAAACAAAAGAATGATGGTCTTTATACAAACATTGCCAATAACAGTAAAATAAATATTTCTATGTTTGCTCAACACACATGAATATCGTTAATCTTTGTGCCGATTTATCTTTAAATGTATGTAGCTAGCATTTGTATCTGTAGTTTATAAATTTTATCTGTAATAATATTCATGTAATTCATTTCCATATCTATATCTAATAAAGGGTTAACCATTATTTTCTAAGTTTAAAACGGTAGTTTTCCCGTTATTACAATGTAGTTTTCATGGTAGCTTGTCGGAGGATATTATTTTGAGAGACATGTTGTCGGAGGGGGGTGTGTGTGTGTGTCGTCGTAAGCCATGATGTATTTCTTAACCCATATCTATATAAACGCAAGACGATAGTTAAGAAATATCCTTTACTTTATTTTGCACAGTCACTGGTGTTGTGTGTACAATAACATATGCACAATGTGTATCAATAGTAATGTAATACAATTTCAATGCATAGTTAATGTATATATACATGTGAGCAATGTGTCGAAAGATACACAGTCGACAAGAGTTGCAGAATAATCATCTTTTAAATAACTACATACTATACAAATTCAAACAAAGCAAATATTCATTATCAACATATCAATCAGTTAATATCAATAGTTCTTTACTTAACCCTTTCCCTCATAGAAACACCTCTTGACGCCATTACTAATACGACATGCACTGACAATGTAGTAGCCAAACTATTGTTCATAATAAAGGCCAGAATCTCATGTAGTTTCAGTAATATCAATGGAGGTGGGATAGATATGACGACTACTTATCCACTGCATGATAGCTAAATGGCTGTCGCTTGTATGGAGATATAATAGTATATTAACCTAAATCTCTGTGGAGGTGGGATAGATATGGCCACTACTTATCCACTGCATGATAGCTAAATGGCTGTCGTTTGTATGGAGATATAATAGTATATTAACCTAAATCTCTATGAAGGAAAGGGTTAAAAGACTATTAACGCTATCAATCATTTATGGGGATATTAGCCTATCAGTAAATGACAAATAAAATACTATATTCTTGGGGAACAGCTATTTAATTTGAGCACTCGTTTGCATGTGAAATGTACCTAGGGAAAATTCCGTTCCTTGAGCATTGTTCATTGTAATAATTGCCTTTTAGACTTACGCACATGACAACTAGTTTTGAATGTTTAAAATAATAATGTTCGACAATGTCAATGTTTTAAAAATTAAACAATAATGCATGAAATAAAAACCAAGATCAAATTTAAATCTATGTACAAAAATGCTGAGAATAAAGGAAAGCTAAGCTTTAATTATTTAATTACTTTGTAAAATTATTTGAAAAAACAAGTTATAGAAAAATGAAGATAAAATAAAAGTGAACTTTAATACCTATATAAACGCAAGATGATAGTTAAGAAATATCCTTTACTTTGCACAGTCACTGGTGTTGTGACTTGCTTTGTGTGTGTATTTTACGTTTATTTATCGTCGCTACCGGTTGCCCATATGAGCGACGCCTCCTGAAGGGATTAGTCATTTTAGATTTTTGGAGGATAGTGCAATGATACAGACAGAGACCCATTCCAGAGTCTCCTCTGGTTCTTTTACATGCACAGTGTAAAGCACCAACATGAGACCTCGGTTTAACGTCCCATCTGAAAGGCTGTTACTTGTGACTTGCTTTAACTTTCGTCTTGGTTTTTATGCAAGTAGGTCCTTGTAAGCTTTTAGCACATTTGACATGTGATTAAACAATATGTTCCAATTACGACTGGACAATTAGACAAAGATAAAGGAAATTTGTTTGTGACAAGTTATCGGCTCAGTCGCCCATGTTATCACCTAAACACATCCACTACCTTTGCTCAATCACCCAGGCTTCTGGATTACATTGCATTAGTGCCAACAATATAGACTTTTAATTATCAAAGTCAATTATTTCAAAGGGAGCAGGAAAGTAGCTAAGAGCTTGTCTCAGATTAAGGGTCAACCAAGAGTTGTTTTGACATTATCTAAATATATTTCAGATTACATTAGTAAAATGTAGAAATGCAAAAATAATAATAATTCATTAATTATTGGAACAAAGTACAAACTATTTACAAACAAATATCAAACTACAATTGACCTTTCTGCAAACGCTACTTAGGCACGCCCCCATAGTTACAGGTGCTCGCTGTAACCACGCGAGACAAGCTATCTAACAAAATGGCGTCTAACGCAGACCTGCATCGAGTTAATCTAGATAAAATTCCGTCAAATTTCTCGGTTTTATTTCACCCAGATAAGAATATCTCGTTGAAAGCAAGAAGGCAAGGGTTTTAGGTTCTTCAGTGAAGGTTATTTCTCTAAAGTACAGATATATTTAACGGTTGAGGACGTGTTAAGTGTTCGTGGAAAATGCTTGCGCAGTCAACGGAACAGTGAACAACCACATCGTGTCAACTTTGACATCAAAAGAAATGAAATATGCCACCGTCTTGAGAGACTCGACCCTATGCCTCCTAGAAGACTCGAACATTAGGCCCAAAAACTGAACACCAGTACGTTCACTGAGCTAATATGGGAATACCTATAAACCACATGTATAATTTTAATCACCATTATACTCACATATCTCTTGTGAACGGTAGATCTATTAATGCAGAATATATTTTTTCGAAATATTTTATTATGCATAAATAAATTAATTTCAACTTACTTTTGTGCAAATATATCTGTTTTGCATTAATTTTGGATGTATTCAGCTGGTCGTTTGGTCGTCCACACAACTTAATCCACCTTAGACATTTTTCAAGATTTGTCTTAGGTTTTGGAAATGGCACGAATTTAACGTCACCTATCAATCGATCTGGATATCTACTATCACTGTCACACAGCCCGTAACTACATCTTTTCACCATTGTCAATGACAGACAGCATTAATTAATTTGTAATTATTTTTCAAAAAATAATTTCAGATCACGATCACTCGTTATCAGATTTGATTAAAATTTTACTAAATAACTCGTTTGTCTGACAGAACGATAAAACAATGACTCGGTGTAGTAATCAATACTATAATTGTGTGCACACATTTTATAATTGACCAATTAGCACAATCAGTGCTAAATTCCGATGTGCAATACTTTGATCTTGATAATAGCAGTAGGCCCCTATCGGGATATTATAAGTCGGCGGTCTCTGTGATGTACCGGTAGTCGGTAAGTTGTTGATTACTCCCAATAAACAGTGTGACACGCTTAAATTTGATTGCTGTGTTTGCGAGAAAAGAATGACTATATGGGGTCAGTCGGTGTTTTTATAGATGCATTGTTTTTAAAGCAGCTGTCTGGTATTTTGTGGTTCATATACACACTTTTATATTTGTCCAAGGATTTTGAAATGGGTTGAATTTAACGTCGATCACCAGGATATCGACTAATTTTGTACTATAACTAACCCACACACCAAAGCTACACATTTTCAACATCATTAAAACAATTTTAAACCCGTATTTTCGATCAAATTCACGCCTTTTCAAATTTGTCTACTCGTTACTAGTTTGTCTAATATGCATTGTTTGTCTAACAAGATGGCGGCGATAAACCGTTGCCGGGGGTGTGCGCGAATGGTGCGATGCGATTGGCTAACGCCAGCTGTCAATCAAAATTGGCAGAAAGGTCAATTCTACAAGACATGTCGCACATTTTGATGCTAAATATGCCTATATTATATGAAACCATGAATTTCCCAAAGTTTGAAATGTATAAAATATTTCTACATTTCTATTTGAGCATCATGACTTCAACATACAACATCATTCATTATCAGAGTGAAAGTATACACCAAACAAAAGTTATACAGACTCATTATTTTTAGGACATTCAATAAAGTACAAAATTTCAATAAAGTGTATACAAAACAAGTTACCTATGACCGTATACATGTAAATTTCATCAGCGATTATCATCTTTTGTAAGATGTCCTTTATTCAATGCAGAACACAGTATTTTACATAATATCAATTCCATAATAGTATGTAACAATATGTTGCATAATATTAAACCAGGGCATTTTCATGACTCTGTAACACAACATTCAACATTTACCTTGTTGAGGTACATGTATGTGTATATTGAGGTAATCAACTCTAATTCCAGTAAGTGTTTGTGTAAAAGCCATTGTAGTGGGCATGTGTAATTCAATGTTGACATATCTCTGTATTCAGATAAATACAACGCTACAACTGACCCTGCTAACTCTACAGGCAAATAATCAACAGCGGGAAGATTGTATGGATCAAATTAAAAGCAATCCAAGTATATTTAATCTGCCAGTCAAAACGATGGAATGTGGGGATGACACTCAGATACTTGGAAACTTTACAGTCAGTGAAACAATAATTACAGAAATCCCTATTTTGACATGTGCCAACGCTACACATTACAAGATTAACAGTGACATTGCTGGAATTGTGTGTGGTAAGTTAATAAATGCTGTTTTACTGTATATAACCCCTGCTGCTTTTTAGTTCGCTTGAAATATGTTCAGAGTTAGCTAATTATACCTGGCCAGTAATCCAGCTGTCCAGCTATTAGTAATATGGCAAAACATAGACCAGTAAGCCCAACTGTACAGCTATTAGAATATGCCTGCTATCCAACTATTTGTTTAGCCAGTAATCTGGCTTTCAAGCTATTAGCATAGGCCAGTAGTCTGGCTATCCAGCTATTAATATAGGTCAGTAGTCCGGCTGTCCATCTATTAGTATAAGCCAATAGTCAGGCTATTAGTATATGCCAATAGTCTGGCTATCCAGCTATTAATATAGGTAAGTAGTCCAGCTGTCAAGCTATTAGCATGCCAGTAGTCTGGCTGTCCAGCTATTAGTATAAGTCAGTAGTCCAGCTGTCCAGCCATTAGATAGTCCAGCTGTAAAGTTATTAGCATAGGCCAATAGTCTGGCTATCCAGCTATTAGTATAAGTCAGTAGTCCAGCTGTCCAGCCATTAGATAGTCCAGCTGTAAAGTTATTAGCATAGGCCAATAGTCTGGCTATCCAGCTATTAGTATATGCCAATAGTCTGGCTATCCAGCTATTAATATTGGTCAGTAGTCCAGCTGTCAAGCTATTAGCATGCCAGTAGTTTGGCTGTCCAGTGATTAGTATAAGTCAGTAGTCCAGCTGTCCAGCCATTAGATAGTCCAGCTGTAAAGTTATTAGCATAGGCCAATAGTCTGGCTATCCAGCTATTAGTATAAGCCAATAGTCAAGCTATTAGTAAATACCAATAGTCCGGCTATCCAGCTATTAATATAGGTCAGTAGTCCAGCTGTCAAGCTATTAGCATGCCAGTAGTTCGGCTGTCCAGCTATTAGTATAAGCCAATAGTCTGGCTGTCCAAGTATAGTCCAGCTTTCAAGTTATTAGTATAGGCCAATAGTCCAGCTATCCAGCTATTAGCATAGACCAATAGTCCAGCTATCAAGCTATTAGCCTTGTTGTCCAGCTATTTGTATAGACCAGCTCATAGACCATGGCTGAACTGGGCAGCTACAAGTAGATTAGGAAATAATATTTGTCTTGCCGTGGTATATCGGCGAATAAACGACGGTTAGGAGTTCTGATGTGTAGGAATTTACCACGCAGGCCGTAGGCCATGTGGTATATTTTATTGGTAGCACTTGGTGGTCAATGGTATTTTGTGGACAGATGACAAAATAAGTGAGAGACGCCAAGTTTGATTCATTATTGTATTACATGAAATCATAGTCGATGGAAAGTGAAAATACAGATATAGCTTAATAATCAAACAGCAAGAACGGCAGAGGGAATGGAAATCACTTATGCCTTTTTATAACCACAAGAACTTCTAACCTGTGGCATGGGAACAGAACTTATCGTCTGATCAGGCTCTATATTGTTTGCTATTCTGATAGTGGAGCTAAAACACTTGGCTGAATAGCTAACAACATAGATCCTGATCAGACTCAGCTTTCTGGACTTCATGGAAAACCGTTAATTGATCGTTGGATTATGTGTGATAATAGAGTTGTCTCATGGCATGTAATGCACACATGTACGTCAGCGTAAATACCATTTGGTGCAATAGACATTTACTGGATGTATGTTGCATTCAAAATAAAAGATGTCGTGGGATGATTCAAGCTTGCCCATTTTAAATCAATACTTTACAAAGGCAAAAGCCTCTCAAATATGTCTGCAAACTGCATTTGGTAATTTTGCTGCTCGATATGCTTATTATTATTCCCATTTCCGGTGGTTATAAGAGCACAAGTTTCATTGGATAAGCTATGCCAGTTTTACCAATCATATGTTTATGTCATAAAGACATAAGCAATGTATAACAAGCAGGCAAAAAAGATCGATCAGTGGTCCAGTGGTTAAACAATTGGACTGCGTATCTATCCAAGGGACGAGAGTTTGATCACCCTTCCAAACCTAACTACATTCTTTCGGATGGGACTATGAAGAGATGTCCAATGTTTCGGAAGTCCCTATGAAGAGAGGTCCAATGTTTCGGATGGGTCTATGAAGAGAGGTCCAATGTTTCGGATGGGACTATAAAGAGAGGTCCAATGTTACTATGTTCTGTTTAGGTTACAGGTATTCCCATATTGTATCCGTGCTATCCACTACTTGTGAACTATGTTCCGTTTAGGTTGCATGTATTCTCATATAGTATGGGTGCTATCCACTACTTGTGAACTATGTTCCGTTTAGGTTGCATGTATTCTCATATTGTATCCATGTTATCCACTACTTGTGAACTATGTTCTGTTTAGGTTACAGGTATTCTCATATAGTATGGGTGCTATCCACTACTTGTGAACTATGTTCCGTTTAGGTTACAGGTATTCCTATATTGTATCGGTGCTATCCACTACTTGTGAACTATGTTCCGTTTAGGTTGCATGTATTCTCATATTGTATCCATGCTATCCACTACTTGTGAACTATGTTCCATTTAGGTTACAGGTATTCCCATATTGTATCGGTGCTATCCACTACTTGTGAACTATGTTCTGTTTAGGTTACAGGTATTCCCATATTGTATTGGTGCTATCCACTACTTGTGAACTATGTTCCATTTAGGTTACAGGTATTCTCATATTGTATCCGTGCTATCCACTACTTGTGAACTATGTTCCGTTTAGGTTACAGGTATTCTCATATTGTATCCATGCTATCCACTACTTGTGAACTATGTTCTGTTTAGGTTACAGGTATTCCCATATTGTATCGGTGCTATCCACTACTTGTGAACTATGTTCCGTTTAGGTTACAGGTATTCTCATATTGTATCGGTGCTATCCACTACTTGTGAACTATGTTATGTTTAGGTTACAGGTACATGTATTCTCATAATGTATCGGTGTTATCCACTACTTGTGAACTATGTTCCGTTTAGGTTACAGGTATTCTCATATTGTATCGGTGTTATCCACTACTTGTGAACTATGTTCTGTTTAGGTTACAGGTATTCTCATATTGTATCGGTGCTATCCACTACTTGTGAACTACATGTATGTTAGGTTGCAGGTATTCCCATATTGTATCGGTGCTATCCACTACTTGTGAACTATGTTCCGTTTAGGTTACAGGTATTCTCATATTGTATCGGTGCTATCCACTACTTGTGAACTATTTTCCGTTTAGGTTACAGGTATTCTCATATTGTATCGGTGCTATCCACTACTTGTGAACTATTTTCCGTTTAGGTTACAGGTATTCCTATATTGTATCGATGCTATCCACTACTTGTGAACTATTTTCCGTTTAGGTTACAGGTATTCTCATATTGTATCCATGCTATCCACTACTTGTGAACTATGTTCCATTTAGGTTACAGGTATTTCCATATTGTATCGGTGCTATCCACTACTTGTGAACTATTTTCCGTTTAGGTTACAGGTATTCTCATATTGTATCCATGCTATCCACTACTTGTGAACTATGTTCCATTTAGGTTACAGGTATTTCCATATTGTATCCGTGCTATCCACTACTTGTGAACTATGTTCCGTTTAGGTTACAGGTATTCTCATATTGCATCCGTGCTATCCACTACTTGTGAACTATGTTCTGTTTAGGTTACAGGTACATGTATTCTCATATTGTATCGGTGCTATCCACTACTTGTGAACTATGTTCCGTTTAGGTTACAGGTATTCTCATATTGTATCGGTGCTATCCACTACTTGTGAACTATGTTCTGTTTAGGTTACAGGTATTCTCATATTGTATCGGTGCTATCCACTACTTGTGAACTATGTTCTGCTAGGTTACAGGTATTCTCATTGTATCCGTGCTATCCACTACTTGTGAACTATGTTCTGTTTAGGTTACAGGTATTCCTATATTGTATTGGTGCTATCCACTACTTGTGAACTATATTCCGCTTAGGTTACAGGTATTCTCATATTGTATCGGTGCTATCCACTACTTGTGAACTATGTTCTGTTTAGGTTACAGGTATTCCCATATTGTATCGGTGCTATCCACTACTTGTGAACTATGTTCCGTTTAGGTTACAGGTATTGCTATATTGTATCGGTGCTATCCACTACTTGTGAACTATGTTCTGTTTAGGTTACAGGTATTCTCATATTGTATCCGTGCTATCCACTACTTGTGAACTATGTTCTGTTTAGGTTACAGGTATTCCTATATTGTATCGGTGCTATCCACTACTTGTGAACTATGTTCTGTTTAGGTTACAGGTATTCTCATATTGTATCCGTGCTATCCACTACTTGTGAACTATGTTCTGTTTAGGTTACAGGTATTCCCATATTGTATCGGTGCTATCCACTACTTGTGAACTATGTTCTGTTTAGGTTACATGTATTCCCATATTGTATCCGTGCTATCCACTACTTGTGAACTATGTTCCGTTTAGGTTATAGGTATTCTCATATTGTATCGGTGCTATCCACTACTTGTGAACTATGTTCCGTTTAGGTTACAGGTATTCTCATATTGTATCGGTGCTATCCACTACTTGTGAACTATATTCTGTTAGGTTACAGGTATTCTCATTGTATCCGTGCTATCCACTACTTGTGAACTATGTTCTGTTTAGGTTACAGGAATTCCTATATTGTATTGGTGCTATCCACTACTTGTGAACTATGTTCCGTTTAGGTTGCATGTATTCTCATA
The DNA here is from genome assembly GCA_014843695.1 of Archivesica marissinica. Classification (NCBI taxonomy): domain Eukaryota; kingdom Metazoa; phylum Mollusca; class Bivalvia; order Venerida; family Vesicomyidae; genus Archivesica; species Archivesica marissinica. Next base: position 52,602,385 of record CM026390.1, read on the forward strand.
TTGTATCGGTGCTATCCACTACTTGTGAACTATGTTCCGTTTAGGTTACAGGTATTCCCATATTGTATATGTGCTATCCACTACTTGTGAACTCTGTTCCGTTTAGGTTACAGGTATTCTCATATCGCATCCGTGCTATCCACTACTTGTGAACTATGTTCTGTTTAGGTTACAGGTATTCTCATATTGTATCCGTGCTATCCACTACTTGTGAACTATGTTCTGTTTAGGTTACAGGTATTCTCATATTGTATCCGTGCTATCCACTACTTGTGAACTATGTTCCGTTTAGGTTACAGGTATTCCCATATTGTATATGTGCTATCCACTACTTGTGAACTCTGTTCCGTTTAGGTTACAGGTATTCTCATATCGCATCCGTGCTATCCACTACTTGTGAACTATGTTCTGTTTAGGTTACAGGTATTCTCATATTGTATCCGTGCTATCCACTACTTGTGAACTATGTTCTGTTTAGGTTACAGGTATTCTCATATTGTATCCGTGCTATCCACTACTTGTGAACTATGTTCCGTTTAGGTTACAGGTATTCCCATATTGTATATGTGCTATCCACTACTTGTGAACTCTGTTCCGTTTAGGTTACAGGTATTCTCATATCGCATCCGTGCTATCCACTACTTGTGAACTATGTTCCGTTTAGGTTACAGGTATTCTCATATTGTATCGGTGCTATCCACTACTTGTGAACTATGTTCTGTTTAGGTTACAGGTACATGTATTCTCATATTGTATCGGTGTTATCCACTACTTGTGAACTATGTTCCGTTTAGGTTACAGGTATTCTCATATTGTATAGGTGTTATCCACTACTTGTGAACAACTATGTTACGTTTAGGTTACAGGTATTCTCATATTGTATCGGTGCTATCCACTACTTGTGAACTATGTTCTGTTTAGGTTACAGGTACATGTATTCTCATATTGTATCGGTGTTATCCACTACTTGTGAACAACTATGTTCTGTTAGGTTGCAGGTATTCCCATATTGTATCGGTGCTATCCACTACTTGTGAACTATGTTACGTTTAGGTTACAGGTATTCTCATATTGTATCGGTGCTATCCACTACTTGTGAACTATGTTCCGTTTAAGTTACAGGTATTCTCATATTGTATCGGTGCTATCCACTACTTGTGAACTATGTTACGTTTAGGTTACAGGTATTCTCATATTGTATCGGTGCTATCCACTACTTGTGAACTATGTTCTGTTTAGGTTACAGGTATTCCCATATTGTATCGGTGCTATCCACTACTTGTGAACTATGTTCTGTTTAGGTTACATTTATTCTCATATTGTATCCGTGCTATCCACTACTTGTGAACTATGTTCTGTTTAGGTTACAGGTATTCTCATATTGTATCGGTGCTATCCACTACTTGTGAACTATGTTCTGTTTAGGTTACAGGTACATGTATTCTCATATTGTATCGGTGCTATCCACTACTTGTGAACTATTTTCCGTTTAGGTTGCATGTATTCTCATATTGTATCGGTGCTATCCACTACTTGTGAACTATGTTCCGTTTAGGTTACAGGTATTCCCATATTGTATCGGTGCTATCCACTACTTGTGAACTATGTTCTGTTTAGGTTACAGGTACATGTATTCTCATATTGTATCGGTGCTATCCACTACTTGTGAACTATGTTCCGTTTAGGTTACAGGTATTCTCATATTGTATCGGTGCTATCCACTACTTGTGAACTATGTTCTGTTAGGTTACAGGTATTCTCATTGTATCCGTGCTATCCACTACTTGTGAACTATGTTCCGTTTAGGTTACAGGTATTCTCATATTGCATCCGTGCTATCCACTACTTGTGAACTATGTTCCATTTAGGTTACAGGTATTTCCATATTGTATCGGTGCTATCCACTACTTGTGAACTATGTTCTGTTTAGGTTACAGGTATTCTCATATTGTATCCGTGCTATCCACTACTTGTGAACTATGTTCTGTTTAGGTTACAGGTATTCCTATATTGTATCGGTGCTATCCACTACTTGTGAACTATGTTCCGTTTAGGTTGCATGTATTCCTATATTGTATCGGTGCTATCCACTACTTGTGAACTATGTTCCGTTTAGGTTGCATGTATTCTCATATTGTATCCGTGCTATTCACTACTTGTGAACTATGTTCTGTTAGGTTACAGGTATTCTCATATTGTACCCGTGCTATCCACTACTTGTGAACTATTTTCCGTTTAGGTTGCATGCATTCTCATATTGTATCCGTGCTATCCACTACTTGTGAACTATGTTCTGTTTAGGTTACAGGTATTCTCATATTGTATCGGTGCTATCCACTACTTGTGAACTATGTTCTGTTTAGGTTACAGGTATTCCCATATTGTATCGGTGCTATCCACTACTTGTGAACTATGTTCCGTTTAGGTTACAGGTATTCTCATATTGTATCGGTGCTATCCACTACTTGTGAACTATGTTCTGTTTAGGTTACAGGTATTCTCATATTGTATCGGTGCTATCCACTACTTGTGAACTATGTTCCGTTTAGGTTACAGGTATTCCTATATTGTATCGGTGCTATCCACTACTTGTGAACTATGTTCCGTTTAGGTTACAGGTATTCTCATATTGTATCGGTGCTATCCACTACTTGTGAACTATGTTCTGTTTAGGTTACAGGTACATGTATTCTCATATTGTATCGGTGTTATCCACTACTTGTGAACTATGTTCCGTTTAGGTTACAGGTATTCTCATATTGTATAGGTGTTATCCACTACTTGTGAACAACTATGTTACGTTTAGGTTACAGGTATTCTCATATTGTATCGGTGCTATCCACTACTTGTGAACTATGTTCTGTTTAGGTTACAGGTACATGTATTCTCATATTGTATCGGTGTTATCCACTACTTGTGAACAACTATGTTCTGTTAGGTTGCAGGTATTCCCATATTGTATCGGTGCTATCCACTACTTGTGAACTATGTTACGTTTAGGTTACAGGTATTCTCATATTGTATCGGTGCTATCCACTACTTGTGAACTATGTTCCGTTTAGGTTACAGGTATTCTCATATTGTATCGGTGCTATCCACTACTTGTGAACTATGTTACGTTTAGGTTACAGGTATTCTCATATTGTATCGGTGCTATCCACTACTTGTGAACTATGTTCTGTTTAGGTTACAGGTATTCCCATATTGTATCGGTGCTATCCACTACTTGTGAACTATGTTCTGTTTAGGTTACAGGTATTCTCATATTGTATCCGTGCTATCCACTACTTGTGAACTATGTTCTGTTTAGGTTACAGGTATTCTCATATTGTATCGGTGCTATCCACTACTTGTGAACTATGTTCTGTTTAGGTTACAGGTACATGTATTCTCATATTGTATCGGTGCTATCCACTACTTGTGAACTATTTTCCGTTTAGGTTGCATGTATTCTCATATTGTATCGGTGCTATCCACTACTTGTGAACTATGTTCCGTTTAGGTTACAGGTATTCCCATATTGTATCGGTGCTATCCACTACTTGTGAACTATGTTCTGTTTAGGTTACAGGTACATGTATTCTCATATTGTATCGGTGCTATCCACTACTTGTGAACTATGTTCCGTTTAGGTTACAGGTATTCTCATATTGTATCGGTGCTATCCACTACTTGTGAACTATGTTCTGTTAGGTTACAGGTATTCTCATTGTATCCGTGCTATCCACTACTTGTGAACTATGTTCCGTTTAGGTTACAGGTATTCTCATATTGCATCCGTGCTATCCACTACTTGTGAACTATGTTCCATTTAGGTTACAGGTATTTCCATATTGTATCGGTGCTATCCACTACTTGTGAACTATGTTCTGTTTAGGTTACAGGTATTCTCATATTGTTTCCGTGCTATCCACTACTTGTGAACTATGTTCTGCTTAGGTTACAGGTATTCCTATATTGTATCGGTGCTATCCACTACTTGTGAACTATGTTCCGTTTAGGTTGCATGTATTCCTATATTGTATCGGTGCTATCCACTACTTGTGAACTATGTTCCGCTTAGGTTGCATGTATTCTCATATTGTATCCGTGCTATTCACTACTTGTGAACTATGTTCTGTTAGGTTACAGGTATTCTCATATTGTACCCGTGCTATCCACTACTTGTGAACTATTTTCCGTTTAGGTTGCATGCATTCTCATATTGTATCCGTGCTATCCACTACTTGTGAACTATGTTCTGTTTAGGTTACAGGTATTCTCATATTGTATCGGTGCTATCCACTACTTGTGAACTATGTTCTGTTTAGGTTACAGGTATTCCCATATTGTATCGGTGCTATCCACTACTTGTGAACTATGTTCCGTTTAGGTTACAGGTATTCTCATATTGTATCGGTGCTATCCACTACTTGTGAACTATGTTCTGTTTAGGTTACAGGTATTCTCATATTGTATCGGTGCTATCCACTACTTGTGAACTATGTTCCGTTTAGGTTACAGGTATTCTCATATTGTATCGGTGCTATCCACTACTTGTGAACTATGTTACGTTTAGGTTACAGGTATTCTCATATTGTATCGGTGCTATCCACTACTTGTGAACTATGTTCCGTTTAGGTTACAGGTATTCCTATATTGTATCGGTGCTATCCACTACTTGTGAACTATATTCCGTTTAGGTTACAGGTATTCTCATATTGTATCGGTGCTATCCACTACTTGTGAACTATGTTCTGTTTAGGTTACAGGTATTCTCATATTGTATCGGTGCTATCCACTACTTGTGAACTATGTTCTGTTTAGGTTACAGGTATTCTCATATTGTATCAGATGATCATGTCATCCAAGTGGTTGCCAAAAGGTCAATAAATTGATCTTTTATTATAGATTTCACGAACCACCTGTCCGATTTGGCAACATTTGGTAGGAATTATCGATGTACAATGCTCTTTCAAAGGTGTTAAAATGGTTACCCCGGGGTAAAACGTGAAGTCACGTGAGTGATACAGGGTCATCATGACCGTGTTGTTTTAAGTTAAGTTATCTTTCTTTTACAGTGCCTTATGGACCCGGTCAGTTTTATAATAATAGCACAAAAAGTGTAGAAGAATGTCTGCAGGGAGAATATCAAGACGATGTTGCACAGACAGGCTGTAAGACTTGTTCGGATGGATCGTACCCTAATGCTGATCAGACGGGCTGCCAATGTATGTTTTAATTACAATTTAATTCTTAAGCAATTTTGTTTGTATGGTGAGTGTTCTTATGTTAGTTTGTCTGCAACGTATCAACAATAGTAGGCTGTCCAATTAGCGCAATGGTTAGCGCACTCGCTTCTCACCAATGCAACCCAGGTTCGATCCTCAGACTGGGATGTATGTGAGGTTGTATGGTGGTCGCCAGATCGGACAGGTGGGTCTTCTCCGGGTACTCCGGTACGGGAGGATACCTAAGTCGGCTACCGAAAATCAGGGTGCAATACGGAAATTAGACCAAAAACCAACAAACCTTGGAGACGAAATATCATGCTATCATAGAATGTGATTGACACATTCTATATTTAGAATGCATAATATATGTAGATACCTGAGTATATGTAGATTTAAACCACTCGTCACAGAATTGCATAACATGTATATAGCCAAATAAATATAAAAACTTAAAAATGTTGTATATATTATTATGAAACACATTCGTATAAACACGGATTCATATCAAACTACGCGAGAAGGAAATATTGGATGTATTGCATAAACCGGTATATAACAGTGAGCATAGTATAGTATAGTTTTATTCTGGTTAAATAGAATAGATATCATAAAACAAATACAAATTCAATGTGAACATCAGAATGCATAGTAGATGACATAACATACAGAGAGCAATAAAGCTCTCTTATCTCTATTGTGATCCTTTGCATAGTAATTATACAATTGAATTTTTAAGCTATAAGGTCATTTTCATGTATATTTGGTCTACACATGTCTCGTACATGTATCAATAGGCGCTATAAGCCTAAGAGTGTCAAATAATTAATAAGATGTGAACTGGCGTGTGTGTGTTTTATTTATCGTCGCTACCGGTTGCCCATATCAGCGCTGCCTCCTAAAGAGATTAGTCATTTTAGATTTTTGGAGGATAGTGCAATGATTAACAGAGACCCAGTCAAGGGTCTCCTCTGATTCTTTTACGGCATAGTGTACGGTTAATTTTATTAGGGTCAGATGGGGGATCGAACCTGCGATCCCTGGATTACTAGTCCAGCGTGTTACCACTGGACTACAGACCTATTCCAGAAGCTCCTCTGGTTCTTTTACATTCATGGTGTACAGCACCGACACGAGACCACGTCTGAAAGACTGTTAATTTTAATTGGGTCAGACTGGGTATCGAACCTGCGATCCCTGTGTTCCCAGTCCATCGTGTTAACACTGAGCTACATATCCGTCTGGTGAACTGGCGTTTTTGACGTGGCTAATTATATATTTATATGTTGTTGGTCACACTTTGGGACATATGTTGTGATACCATGTTGAGGATAGAGGAAATAGTTGAAACCATTGGTATTAATATATCCCTAAACCTTTAAAGGCAGAATACCATATTTGATTTTATAATAATTATGTGCAAGTAATTTGATCTCTTACTATGAAATATAATAAAACCCTGCCAAAGTTTGAAACAATTACATATTATTTGTATCAAAGGATCGAAAGCGAAAAAGGCATTGCATGAAGCTTTCAAATTCAGGAAAAGTAGAATCTAGTGTAATTCATTACCGATGTAATTCTCTTCTTGGACAAAATCTGAATTGTAATCAACTTTTGTCAATTTATTGTTTGTCTGTTTGCTGTTTACCATAATCATTATACGACGAGGTACCACTACCGGTGGACTACATTGTACGACGAGGTACCACTACCGGTGGACCACATTGTACGACGAGGTACTACTACCGGTGGACTACATTATACGACGAGGTACCACTACCGGTGGACTGCATTATACGGCGAGGTACCACTACCGGTGGACTACATTATACGGCGAGGTACCACTACCGGTGGACTACATTATACGACGAGGTACCACTACCGGTGGACTACATTATACGGCGAGGTACCACTACTGATGGACTACATTATACGGCGAGGTACCACTACCGGTGGACTACATTATACGCGAGGTACCACTACCGGTGGACTACATTATACGACGAGGTACCACTACCGGTGGAATGCATTATACGGCGAGGTACCACTACCGGTGGACTACATTATACGACGAGGTACCACTACCGGTGGACTACATTATACGACGAGGTACCACTACCGGTGGACTACATTATACGGCGAGGTACCACTACCGGTGGACTACATTATACGGCGAGGTACCACTACCGGTGGACTACATTATACGACGAGGTACCACTACCGGTGGACTACATTATACGACGAGGTACCACTACCGGTGGACTACATTATACGCGAGGCCACACGTGGACTACATTATACGGCGAGGTACCACTACCGGTGGACTACATTATACGGCGAGGTACCACTACCGGTGGACTACATTATACGACGAGGTACCACTACCGGTGGACTACATTATACGGCGAGGTACCACTACCGGTGGACTACATTATACGGCGAGGTACCACTACCTGTGGACTACATTATACGGCGAGGTACCACTACCGGTGGACTACATTATACGGCGAGGTACCACTACCGGTGGACTACATTATACGGCGAGGTACCACTACTGTGGACTACATTATACGACGAGGTACCACTACCGGTGGACTACATTATACGGCGAGGTACCACTACCGGTGGACTACATTATACGGCGAGGTACCACTACCGGTGGACTACATTATACGACGAGGTACCACTACCGGTGGACTACATTATACGACGAGGTACCACTACCGGTGGACTACATTATACAGCGAGGTACCACTACCGGTGGACTACATTATACGGCGAGGTACCACTACCGGTGGACTACATTATACGACGAGGTACCACTACCGGTGGACTACATTATATGACGAGGTACCACTACCAGTGGACTACATTATACGGCGAGGTACCACTACCGGTGGACTACATTATACGACGAGGTACCACTACCGGTGGACTACATTATACGACGAGGTACCACTACCGGTGGACTACATTATACGACGAGGTACCACTACCGGTGGACTACATTATACGACGAGGTACCACTACCGGTGGACTACATTATACGACGAGGTACCACTACCGGTGGACTACATTATACGACGAGGTACCACTACCGGTGGACTACATTATACGACGAGGTACCACTACCGGTGGACTACATTATACGACGAGGTACCACTACCGGTGGACTACATTATAAGACGAGGTACCACTACCGGTGGACTACATTATACGACGAGGTACCACTACCGGTGGACTACATTATACGGCGAGGTACCACTACTGATGGACTACATTATACGGCGAGGTACCACTACCGGTGTACTACATTATACGGCGAGGTACCACTACCGGTGGACTACATTATAAGACGAGGTACTACTACCGGTGGCCTACATTATACGACGAGGTACCACTACCGGTGGACTAAATTGTACGGCGAGGTACCACTACCGATGGACTACATTAATGAGTGATGTTTACAGTTCATGTAACAGACTAACAGTAATTATATTGAGTATTGTTCATTTACAGCAACATGTCCTAGAGGATTTATGTCAGCCAATGGATTTTACCCATGTACCCCATGTGCAGTTAATACATACTGGACAGCTAAGGACCAGTGTACTCATTGTCCTGGTGACAGTGAAACTGTAGGTGTCGAGGGGTCAGATGGTATAGATAAATGCTATGGTAAGACATCAGATTTATATTTGCTAAATATTATACTTATACTGAAAGAAATACAATTTGTTATGTTATTATATGCCAGGTTAATCATACAAATATATGTATGATATACATTGTGTCCACAATTTCTTCAAGCAATATCTACTGTGAAACTACATGGTCCTCTACCAGAAGAGCTCAAATGACATAAATCTACATGCGATAGAGCAAACTAGTTAATGGCTGTAACTTTGGATCATTGTCCGATATAGCAAAGTAATTAATAGCTGTAGCCAGTATTATACTAAGAGTCATTTTGTAAAGCAAAAGCAATGACATAACCCTTTGCCAGCTAAGTAAATAAAATCACGTTTGCAAACAACATAGATCAGCAGCTGATCAGGATCTATGTTGTTTGTTATTCAGCCAAGTGAGCTCCACTATCCGAATAGCAAACAGCATAGAGCCTGATCAGCCTGATGGCTCTATGCTGTTTGCAAAAGTTATTTTATCTGCCAGCTAGCGTGCACAGGGTTAAGTTAACCCATTTCATTCTGGATGCATTTAAAGGTTTTGCAAACAACAGAGATCCAGATCAGCCACAGCGTGATGCTGCCTGCTGATCAGGATCTATGTTGTTTGCTACATAGCCAAGTGTCTTAGCAAGGTAATCTGACTAGCATAGAGCCTGATCAGACGGAACGTTCCGTGGCAGCTGATCTGGCTCTATGTTCTTTGCAAATACCGTTTGAATGGTATCCAGAATCAAATGGGTTAAGGGGCTATGACTTCTAGAATATGCTAGATATTGATCCAAGACCAATACTTTGAATATAACAAAATATGCACATACATGTAGTAATTATGGTCCATTATGTGCCTTGTCCAGGTTTAATTTCTAAAAACACTTGCCGGATAAATCTTGGAGTGATTAATATTAAACCTAGTTGTGTAGGTCGTCTGTGCTCGGTTGATTTTACCCTGATATATAGACGTTTGAAGAGTTTTAAAGAACACACTTTGTCTCTGCTTACCGAGCTTCATCTTTAAAAACCCTTGTCGGATTTTGATGAAAGTTTACAGACTTAGTTGTATCAAAATCAAGAGTTTAGGATTTACTTGCCCGTGGGACAAGTGAGAATTTTCAATATTTCCACAGCCCTGCAGTGTGTATGTTTGTATGTATGCAATGTCAATGGATTTTTTACAGGATACTCTATGACACATTGTACATGTATTTGTTTCATTGATTTGTTTTAGAACCCTGCCCTGCTGGTACCTACTCCCGGACAGGATTCAATATAGCATCAACTGGTGGCTGTACACAGTGTCCATTTCATTTCTACCAGGCTAACACAGGCAAGACACAGTGCAGTGAATGTACTGCTAATAGTATCACCACAGCTAAAGGCAGCATTCATATTGCCAACTGCACAAGTATCACAGATAGTAGATTTATAAACATGGAATATTAGTAGGTTTATAAATAGGGAATATTAGTAGGTTTATAAACATGGAATATTAGTAGGTTTATAAATAGGGTATATTAGTAGGTTTATAAACATGGAATATTAGTAGGTTTATAAACATGGAATATTAGTAGATTTATAAACATGGAATATTAGTAGGTTTATAAACATGGAATATTAGTAGATTTATAAACATGGAATATTAGTAAGTTTATAAACATGGAATATTAGTAGATTTATAAACATGGAATATTAGTAGGTTTATAAATAGGGAATATTAGTAGGTTTATAAACATGGAATATTAGTAGGTTTATAAATAGGGTATATTAGTAGGTTTATAAACATGGAATATTAGTAGGTTTATAAACATGGAATATTAGTAGATTTATAAACATGGAATATTAGTAGGTTTATAAACATGGAATATTAGTAGATTTATAAACATGGAATATTAGTAAGTTTATAAACATGGAATATTAGTAGATTTATAAACATGGAATATTAGTAGGTTTATAAACATGGAATATTAGTAGGTTTATGAATAGGGTATATTAGTAGGTTTATAAACATGGAATATTAGTAGGTTTATAAACATGGAATATTAGTAGGTTTATAAACATGGAATATTAGTAGGTTATAAATAGGGAATATTAGTAAATTTATAAATATGGAATATTAGTAGTTTTATAAATAGGGAATATTAGTAAGTTTATAAATATGGAATATTAGTAGTTTATAAACATGGAATATTAGTAGGTTTATAAATAGGGAATATTAGTAAATTTATAAATATGGAATATTAGTAGTTTTATAAATAGGGAATATTAGTAAGTTTATAAATATGGAATATTAGTAGTTTATAAACATGGAATATTAGTAGGTTTATGAATAGGGTATATTAGTAGGTTTATAAACATGGAATATTAGTAGATTTATAAATAGGGAATATTAGTAGTTTTATAAATAGGGAATATTAGTAAGTTTATAAATAGGGAATATTAGTAGTTTATAAATAGGGAATATTAGTAGGTTTATGAATAGGGTATATTAGTAGGTTTATAAACATGGAATATTAGTAGGTTTATAAACATGGAATATTAGTAGGTTTATAAACATGGAATATTGGTAGGTTTATAAATAGGGAATATTAGTAAATTTATAAATATGGAATATTAGTAGTTTTATAAATAGGGAATATTAGTAAGTTTATAAATATGGAATATTAGTAGTTTATAAATAGAGAATATTAGTAGGTTTATAAATAGGGATTATTAGTAGGTTTATAAATAGGGAATATTAGTAGGTTTATAAATATGGAATATTAGTAGGTTTATAAATATTGACTATTAGTAGGTTTATAAATATGGAATATTAGTAGGTTTATAAATAGGGAATATTAGTAGGTTTATAAACATTGACTATTAGTAGGTTTATAAACATGGAATATTAGTTGGTTTATAAATATGGACTATTAGTACACATGTCATGTGGAAGCATCAATGACGCACCGAGGGAAGCTGGTTCTTGGCTAGAAAACCAGGATACGTGTGTAATTCAACTGCCGATTCATCGCTTGCGAAGCTGACTGCAGCCTCATCTGATAACAAGGCGTCTTTTCACTTCACCTGCAGCCAGAAGTCAGTGTACCCAGAGAAAATCTCATCAAATTCTGAAAAAACATACCAAGGGGTAAAAGTAAAATCAGGGAGGGAAGACCTTTCTACCCCGGAGCTATTGAAAATGGCTGCCGTCGCACATATAATCACTATATATTGGCCCATAAATGCATTCTTAGTGTCTAGAATGGGGGGTTTGGGGTCTGGGAATTCAATTATGGCAATATAAACGCTTTAAAATAATCATATGATATTAAAATACAAGATGGCTGCCACCAGTTTTTTGAATCAGAAATTATGTGTTTATGTAAACCTGAGTTTCAGGATAATAAGATGAACACATGAATGAGTAATACCTGCAGGCCACCATGACTAACAGGAAATGATGGGTCATCCAGATACCAAATGGTTATAGAAGTGGTGGTTATGCTAGTTCTAACAGCTTTTCCATCATGCATAGCCTTTGACCAGGTGTTGATATAGTTTGCCTGGTCAGTCAAATAAATATATTTTTAACACAGACCATTAATTGGGCCTTATTGAGTTTCTGATAATATCAACACCTGGGGAAACTCGGCGGGTTTTCTGTGTAATTATTGATTATCATTAATCCTATTAATAGGCTATTAGCATGTGACTTAATTAATGACGTACTTGAATCGAAAGCGAGGCACTGCAATATTGATAAAACTTTATAATTGGCCACCATTGTTTACGGGTAAACGGAACGATAAATAGTTATTAAAAGTACAATGTGCGTCTGATTTGACATATTTACTCAAGATTTAAGTTTTCCTTACTTCAATTATGCCGAATCGACCCTTTACCACCTAAATGTAATAGTTAAAATCCGCCATCTCGTGATATAACACAAAAACGGGAAATTATATGTGTGTAATGTAAATGAGGCTACGGGAACATACGTGTATATTCGGAAATGTAGTATCTTGTAGAGAAGAGTTGTCGTCCTTCAAATCTACTCACTGAAAAATGAGGGTGTAAGCAGATGGCGCTACGATCGGAATTCAAGTTTCCCCAGGCTGTCATTTTGCCAGAAGTTAAAAAGTGAAAAATCTACAGACTGGAACCCAGGCTACATCATGCATTAATGTCATAATAAACTTACATGATGTACCCCCTCTAAATTAAAAGGTTGCTACCTTGGCTGATTGAGGATGATTCTAAATAAAACATTATAGTATCCTGGGAACTCCCCCAGATAAGCAGTTTCTGTTAGGTTGCTCATTGATAGCAGTTATAAAACTATAAGACATATGGATCTGTTACCTGGGCAGTTAATACCGGTAATGTTATATTAAGAAATACAGTATTACATGTGTATGCTTGGTACCAGGCGTTGCCTTGTCAGTCATATAAATATATTTTAATACCGAGATCATTAATTGGACTGTATTGAGTTTCTGATAAGTTTGCCAGAAGTAAATTGGTGAAAAATCGACAGACTGGAACCCAGGCTAGTTTCTGCTAGGACAAAACCGAAAGAAATTCTGACCATGGTAGGAAATTAATTTCGGTCGTAGTAACTGACAGTCGGGTGTGTGAATGAGTAAATTGCTATGATGGATGCATACAGTGTTTGGGATGATAAAGATGGCAGCCATTGTCCGGTGTAATCCTCAGCTGATACTGCACCATCATACCCCTCATTGAAGCCAACTGGGCCACTGAGAACCTGGACACAAGCACGCAAGTTGTCCTATGGGCACGCAAACTTTTCAGTCATTAACATCGGTCCAATAAAAGTCACAACTGCCACCAGACAACCATTCCCAAATTCAAGGGGTTTGCCAATCATTCAAGGCGTTGCCACAGGGACTAGACTCTTTAAGTTCAAACATTATTCATACATGAACTTTATGTTTAAACCGTTTCTCCCCCCCCCCCCCCTCGACCAAAGATCCGTTATATTCAATGTCTAAATCCTTGATCATCCATTTCTTCATGGACTACATTGGCCATTTTGAAATAATGTATAAAGATAATCCATGCCCTGCAGTATATGCATTATGACCCTATTTATTATCGGGGAATTATCCTCATCGCTTTAGGTCTCTTAGCTACTACTACTAGAAGTGATATAATGACAATTCTCAGCATATCTGAGATGTCTTTTCATGCCACAGTAATGGCAATATTACAATATTGGATCTAATCCGAGAGCTTGATCTAACAGTTTGACATGCCAAAGTGGTAGTCATTTTAGCCAAACTCTCTACAACCAGGTCCAGTTTCCTTCCATAATTTCCATCAGGTCCTTTATATATCTGGACGAGGAGATGTGTAGCCATACGGCGGGATATCATAAATATCAGGCTTTCCCCCCAGAAACATTCAAATGCTTCATGTTTGCTTCGTAAATGCCAATTTCTATTGACAGAGAATTTGTCAATTTAAAAGTAATACGTGCAACCCATGTAAAATTTAGCCACTCGAGCAATAAATATTGATGATAGATTATAATATTCTGTAACTCCGCTGCAAGCGTACAACCCAATAGTTTTCTCGGTATGGCCTAATAAAATCACTGGTCTGAGTCATATAATTATACAGTATGGTCCCATATGATTGTATTGTATTTTACTGTATTACTATTGTGTATAGTGAGTGATGGTCAAGTCAGATGTGTGAATGAGCGAATTCCTAAAATAACTAATTAATTATGTACACTTCCCAACCATAACACTTCTTCTTCAATGGTCATCAGGATAGGATGCGAAACGTATCCTAAACTAAACTAAATAAATAAACTGACTAAATGAAATATATATACAGGGTAAAATAATGCTTATTTTGCTATAATTCAAATACACACACACACACACACACACACACACACACACACTTGTTGGATCTCAACAGTATGAATACAGATTTTAAGACTTCTTAATTAGTGAATTAGAAATTCAAGCGCTGTAGTTTGGACATTTTGAAATTCAAGCCATGTCTATTTTAGCTCTTGAATGGGCTGGGGAAAAGCCTGCACATGAGGGAATACCATGTATTATGTAATAGAAATGTAAAAGAAATCATTAGTTTTAAATGTTAAGCAAGCATGCAAATTTCAGTTTGGTTATCTTTAATTACACAAATCTTGTTCCTACAGTAAACAGACTTGGTATGCATATACTGCCATATAGATATGGTTTGTTCAAAAAAAATATCTGCGACTAATCAGTATAAAAAAAATGGTGTGATCATCATCATACACAATAGTGACCCAAAATTTACATATTTGCTCAACAACATTTCTATTGCCATAATTGAATTCCCAGACCCCCAAAACCCCATTCTAGACACTAACTTTGCATTTCTATCTCATCTATGGGTCAAGATATAGTGATTTAAAGTGTGATGGCGATGATTTTGAAAAGTGCCTCCTAGTGGAATTATGTCCAGGTAGAAAATGTACCTTTTTTTACCCCTGGGTATGTCATAAAGAATTTGAACAGTATTGGTTTGGGCATAAAATGCGTATTAATAAAAGTAAAAATAAAGTGTTTGTTTATTATAGTGTCACCCCTCTTGAAAGAGCCAGCCATTTCTGACTTATGAGACACCTCTTATGGATATCAGTATTTCCCGAATCCTATCCTTGAAGGCCTGACTGATCGGTAACCATTATTTAACTAGCTGGCGACTCACCAACCGGCCATATCAGAATGAAACCCTCACAAGGCTCGAACCTTCGACCTCCCGTTCCGTAGGCCTTAAACCACTAGGCCACGAATATATATATATATATAAATTATACATACACTACCTCAACCACTGCATTAGAACATTCTGTATTCATTTGGATGAACAGTACTTGTGTACTATTTTGATTGACTTCAGATTGTAACAGAGCTTATTGCAATGAGAGCGGAGATTGTTCATTCGCGTTCCACAAGCGAGTTTGTAACTGTGGTAAGAGATTTTATATCTACAATGTACTTGCAAATTGATTATGTCTCCCCATAATGGGCGGGGGGGGGACATATTGTTTTATCCTTTGCCATCTGTCTCTCCGCTTTAGCTTTCCATTTTAATGACAGCTTATCTGAGCTTCATATCCAAAATCCCTTGTTGGATGTTCACCAAACTTGACAGGTAGCACCAGTATGATGTCTAGTTGTGCATATTGTAACCCTGTTCCAGTTGGATGATGTTTTGCGGATTTACACCCATTTGACATTTTTATAACACAAAGTTTGTCTGCTCTTCATCTCTAAAATCCCTTGTTGGATTTTCACCAAACTTGACAGGTAGCACCAGTATGATGTCTAGTTGTGCATATTATAACTCTGTTCCAGTTGGATGATTTTTGGCGCATTTACAGCTATTTGAAAATAATTTATAACACAAAGATTGTCTGTGCTTCATCAAACTTGGCAGCAAGTCTCAGTATTATGTCTAGTTGTGCATATTATAATTCTGTTCTGGTTGGATGTATCTTTGCAGATTTACAAACATTTGAACATTTTTATAACAGTAAGATTGTCTGTGCTACAAAACCCATTGTTGGATTTTCACCAAACTTGGCATGAAGCATCGGTGTGATACTTAATTGTACATATCGTAACTCCATTCAGGTTGGATGATTTTATGGTGGATTTATGGCCATTTGAACATAATTGTAACACAAAGCTTGTTGCGCTTCATCTCCAAAGCCTGTTGTTGGATTTTCACCAAACTATGAATGAGGTATCGGTATGATGTCAGTTTTTTCATATTATAACCCCGTTCCAGTTGGATGATTTTTTGTGCATTACGATCATTTGAACATTTTTTATAACACAAAGCTTATACGCACTTCATCTCCAAAACCGTAGTTGGATGTTCACCAAACTAGGCAGGAAGAATTGGTATATTGTCTGTTTGTGCATATTGTAACCCCATTCCGGTATGATGATTTATTTGCGTATTTATGGACAGTTTAGCATTTTTTTATGACACAAATCTTGTCCGCGCATCATCTCCAAAATGCCTTTTTGCTATTTCATCAAGCTGCACATTGTGCTACATATTCTATATCTAGAACATATCCTGCTCACAATCATATTTAAGGTGCATTTGGTCAGCGGACTCCTGATGGTGTCCGTCCAGGTCTATTGTAATCCCATTCTTGTTGGATGACTTTTGGCGAATTATTGGCCATTTAAACATTTTTGGCCATTTAAACAAAACTTGTCCAGGCTTCATTTCCAAAACTTAATAATACTACATATGACTTTTTATTGCTATGACTTCATATATTGTACTTTTATTACTCCACTGAAGCAACAGTGAGTGGGGAGAGACATACATTTTTTCAAAAACAATCTCTAATTGTGAGATGTCTTTATGGCCAAAACTTGATTGGGCATAGGAATTGTGTATATACAGGGTTTCCTTGTAAGCACTGCATTTCTTGAGCAGTTTAAACCCATATTTGCACATAATAGATGTTTTCACAATAACTTGGATGAACTTGATAATGAATTATGGAATATTGCTGTATTTTAACTTTGTTGGTAGGATAGATGCCTCATTTCCCAATCAGTATTCACATTGTTATTCTATGCTTTCAGATTCTGGTTACCATGGATTAACCTGTGAGTCTATGTACCATGAGTGTGATGGGAATCCATGCACCAATGGCGCTACGTGTATCTCAGGATCAGGGTTATCCCCCACAAATTATACATGTTCCTGTAGAACTGGTAATGTATTGTTGAATGCTGCCTACTATTTGTATATATGTATCCCAGGGTTATCCCCCACAGATTATACATGTTCCTGTAGAACTGGTAATGTATTGTTGAATGCTGCCTACTATTTGTATATGTATCCCAGGGTTATCCCCCACAGATTATACATGTTCCTGTAGAACTGGTAATGTATTGTTGAATGCTGCCTACTATTTGTATATATGTATCCCAGGGTTATCCCCCACAGTTTATACATGTTCCTGTAGAACTGGTAATGTATTGTTGAATGCTGCCTACTATTTGTATATATGTATCCCAGGGTTATCCCCCACAGTTTATACATGTTCCTGTAGAACTGGTAATGTATTGTTGAATGCTGCCTACTATTTGTATATGTATCCCAGGGTTATCCCCCACAGTTTATACATGTTCCTGTAGAACTGGTAATGTATTGTTGAATGCTGCCTACTATTTGTATATATGTATCCCAGGGTTATCCCCCACAGATTATACATGTTCCTGTAGAACTGGTAATGTATTGTTGAATGCTGCCTACTATTTGTATATATGTATCCCAGGGTTATCCCCCACAGTTTATACATGTTCCTGTAGAACTGGTAATGTATTGTTGAATGCTGCCTACTATTTGTATATGTATCCCAGGGTTATCCCCCACAGTTTATACATGCTCCTGTAGAACTGGTAATGTATTGTTGAATGCTGCCTACTATTTGTATATATGTATCCCAGGGTTATCCCCCACAGTTTATACATGTTCCTGTAGAACTGGTAATGTATTGTTGAATGCTGCCTACTATTTGTGTATATGTATCCCAGGGTTATCCCCCACAGTTTATACATGTTCCTGTAGAACTGGTAATGTATTGTTGAATGCTGCCTACTATTTGTATATATGTATCCCAGGGTTATCCCCCACAGTTTATACATGTTCCTGTAGAACTGGTAATGTATTGTTGAATGCTGCCTACTATTTGTGTATATGTATCCCAGGGTTATCCCCCACAGTTTATACATGTTCCTGTAGAACTGGTAATGTATTGTTGAATGCTGCCTACTATTTGTGTATATGTATCCCAGGGTTATCCCCCACAGTTTATACATGTTCCTGTAGAACTGGTAATGTATTGTTGAATGCTGCCTACTATTTGTATATATGTATCCCAGGGTTATCCCCCACAGTTTATACATGTTCCTGTAGAACTGGTAATGTATTGTTGAATGCTGCCTACTATTTGTATATATGTATCCCAGGGTTATCCCCCACAGATTATACATGTTCCTGTAGAACTGGTAATGTATTGTTGAATGCTGCCTACTATTTGTGTATATGTATCCCAGGGTTATCCCCCACAGTTTATACATGTTCCTGTAGAACTGGTAATGTATTGTTGAATGCTGCCTACTATTTGTATATATGTATCCCAGGGTTATCCCCCACAGTTTATACATGTTCCTGTAGAACTGGTAATGTATTGTTGAATGCTGCCTACTATTTGTATATATGTATCCCAGGGTTATCCCCCACAGTTTATACATGTTCCTGTAGAACTGGTAATGTATTGTTGAATGCTGCCTACTATTTGTATATATGTATCCCAGGGTTATCCCTCACATATTATACATGTTCCTGTAGAACTGGTAATGTATTGTTGAATGCTGCCTACTATTTGTATATGTATCCCAGGGTTATCCCCCACAGTTTATACATGTTCCTGTAGAACTGGTAATGTATAGTTGAATGCTGCCTACTATTTGTATATATGTATCCCAGGGTTATCCCCCACAGATTATACATGCTCCTGTAGAACTGGTAATGTATTGTTGAATGCTGCCTACTATTTGTATATGTATCCCAGGGTTATCCCCCACAGTTTATACATGTTCCTGTAGAACTGGTAATGCATTGATTGCACAGATAGTGTCCTTGTCCAGCTGGTTGCATGTGTCCACATATAGTGTCCTTGTCCATCTGGGTCTTTGTCCAGCTGGTTGCATGTGTCCACATATAGTGTCCTTGTCCAGCTGGGTCTTTGTCCAGCTGGTTGCATGTGTCCACATATAGTGTCCTTGTCCAGCTGGTTGCATGTGTCTACAGATAGTGTCTTTGTCCAGCTGTTTGCATGTGTCTACAGATAGTGTCTTTGTCCAGCTGGTTGCATGTGTCTACACATAGTGTCCTTGTCCAGCTTGTTCCATATGTTCACACACAGTGTCCTTGTCCAGCTGGTTCCATGTGTCCACATATAGTGTCCTTGTCAAGCTGGTTCCATGTGTCCACACAGAGTGTCCTTGTCCAGCTGGTTTCATGTGTCCACATATAGTGTCCTTGTCCAGCTGGTTCCATGTGTCCACACATAGTGTCCTTGTCCAGCTGGTTCCATGTGTCCACACATAGTGTCCTTGTCCAGCTGGTTCCATGTGTCCACACATAGTGTCCTTATCCAGCTGGTACCATGTGTCCATACATAGTGTCCTTGTCCAGCTGGTTCCATGTGTCCACATATAGTGTCCTTGTCCAGCTGGTTCCATGTGTCCACACATAGTGTCCTTGTCCAGCTGGTTCCATGTGTCCACACATAGTGTCCTTGTCCAGCTGGTTCCATGTGTCCACACATAGTGTCCTTGTCCAGCTGGTTCCATGTGTCCACATATAGTGTCCTTGTCCAGCTGGTTCCATGTGTCCACACATAGTGTCCTTGTCCAGCTGGTTCCATGTGTCCACATATAGTGTCCTTGTCCAGCTGGTATCATGTGTCCATACATAGTGTCCTTGTCCAGCTGGTTCCATGTGTCCACACATAGTGTCCTTGTCCAGCTGGTACCATGTGTCCATACATAGTGTCCTTGTCCAGCTGGTTCCATGTGTCCACATATAGTGTCCTTGTCCAGCTGGTTCCATGTGTCCACACATAGTGTCCTTGTCCAGCGGGTTCCATGTGTCCACACATAGTGTCCTTGTCCAGCTGGTTCCATGTGTCCACATATAGTGTCCTTGTCCAGCTGGTTCCATGTGTCCACACATAGTGTCCTTGTCCAGCTGGTTGCATGTGTCCACATATAGTGTCCTTGTCCAGCTGGCTCCATGTGTCCACACATAGTGTCCTTGTCCAGCTGGCTCCATGTGTCCACACATAGTGTCCTTGTCCAGCTGGTTGCATGTGTCCACATATAGTGTCCTTGTCCAGCTGGCTCCATGTGTCCACATATAGTGTCCTTGTCCAGCTGGTTCCATGTGTCCACATATAGTGTCCTTGTCCAGCTGGTTCCATGTGTCCATACATAGTGTCCTTGTCCAGCTTGTTCCATGTGTCCACACATAGTGTCCTTGTCCAGCTGGTTCCATGTGTCCATACATAGTGTCCTTGTCCAGCTGGTACCATGTGTCCATACATAGTGTCCTTGTCAAGCTTGTTCCATGTGTCCACATATAGTGTCCTTGTCCAGCTGGTTCTATGTGTCCACACATAGTGTCCTTGTCCAGCTGGTACCATGTGTCCATACATAGTGTCCTTGTCCAGCGGGTTCCATGTGTCCACACATAGTGTCCTTGTCCAGCTGGTTCCATGTGTCCACACATAGTGTCCTTGTCCAGCTGGTTCCATGTGTCCACACATAGTGTCCTTGTCCAGCTGGTTCCATGTGTCCACACATAGTGTCCTTGTCAAGCTTGTTCCATGTGTCCACACATAGTGTCCTTGTCCAGTTGGTTCCATGTGTCCACACATAGTGTCCTTGTCCAGCTGGTTCCATGTTTCCACACATAGTGTCCTTGTCCAGCTGGTTCCATGTGTCCACACAGTGTCCTTGTCAAGCTTGTTCCATGTGTCCATACATAGTGTCCTTGTCCAGCTGGTACCATGTGTCCATACATAGTGTCCTTGTCCAGCTGGTTCCATGTGTCCACATATAGTGTCCTTGTCCAGCTGGTTCCATGTGTCCACACATAGTGTCCTTGTCCAGCTGGTTCCATGTGTCCACACATAGTGTCCTTGTCCAGCTGGTTCCATGTGTCCACACATAGTGTCCTTGTCCAGCTGGTTCCATGTGTCCACACATAGTGTCCTTGTCCAGCTGGTTCCATGTGTCCACATATAGTGTCCGTGTCCAGCTGGTTCCATGTGTCCACACATAGTGTCCTTGTCCAGCTGGTTCCATGTGTCCACATTTCTTACAGAAAGAGTTTTTATATTGCCCTGTTTTAGATGATGCAATATGTCTCAATTTTTCTTTTGCTTATAACCATGACATCATTTCCAGACTAATTGAACAAAGGTTTGAATGTCTCTACACTATATGTCATATCTGCTTATACAGGTAGTCATGACATCATGTCTGGGCTAATTGGACATGATTGTTTACATTATATCAGCCCTTATACATAGTCATGACATCATGTACGGCTAATTGGACATGTTTTGGAATGTTTACATTAGATCTGCTTATATAAATAGATATGATATCATTTCCATGTTAAATGAAACACGTGTTGGAATGTTTACATTATATCAGCCTATATAAATAGATATGACATCATTTCCATGTTAAATGAAACACGTGTTGAAATGTTTACATTATATCAGCCTATATAAATAGCCATGACATCATTTCCATGTTAAATGAAACATGTGTTGAAATGTTCAGAATATAATAATGATATATCTAACAATAGTCATGACATAATGTCCGAGCTAATTTAATATGAGTTTGAGTGTCTACTATATATGATGTATCCAACAGTGTGTGTACATGCTTAATTTGGACTGATGTTTCTATTTAATTAACTGCAATTTGGTAACATACAGGAATGCCATTGTGCACGGTAAACACCGTCAACTATCTTTATCGATTGTTTGCACAAGCACGGCTGTACGTCTCTGATCAGGTAAATTTGCTGAATGAAAGTCGAACTTTGCCGGCAAGCTGACGTTTTGGCATAACGAGTGAAATCTTGCCTATTTATACAGAAAGGACCAAAAAATAAATTTGATATAGCGAAAAATTTGACTTAGCGGAATTTGACATAAACAGATCCAGTTATATGTAAAATTATAGTATCTGAAACTTGACTTTGACCCAACTTCGAGATAACCGGAGAATTTGACATAACCGACTTTGATACAATGAATATAGACTGTATTTAGACTGTTGTGTCAAAATGGACCAACTATGTTTCTAAGTTATATGTCAACAAAGGGTCAGTGTTTGACCAGTCAGCTTAGTCCTGTCGTAATGCAGTATTGAGTGAAATATCTTGAGAGAAAGGTATTTGCATCTGCTTTGGTATGTTTTCGTATGTTTTCCTACAATATTTATTCAACAGCCTTTGCTAACTGTGATCAATAATGACTAATGTTCACCAGGTTTCATTGCCCTTTTGTAATACCCATATTCATTATTTTCAGACTTGGACAAGTGTGAAATGAGTATAATCAATACGACTCATGTTCCAGATGCTCAGCTTCTCACTGAGATTTTCATAAAATCACTGAAAGTTCAAAATATTGAGGAGTGTCAAATGAAATGCATAGATGAAATTAAATGCAAAGAAGCCACCTATTATGTCAGTGAGAAGACTTGTGTTCTTCTAAAGAGGCAAGTCAGTGCAGATGAGATGGTGCCTGCAACTACAACAGCTTCTCATATGGAGAAAATGTGCTACAAAGGTTTGTAAACGATTCAGATGAGGTTTGCTATTATTAGCTCGCCTGAGAGGAATACTACTCGGAATGAACTATTAATATAGATCGGTTGCCCATAGTATGTGCGCATGAGCGCATGCATCAATCACATCCATAATTTATTAGTAATCGGGAACAGAAGGGACTATAGGTTTATCGTCTGTTTGTCCGACAGTTAATCCTTGTCATGGCCATAGCTTTGTCATACAGCTTGGGCTTTTGAAATAACTTGGCACAAATAAGTGGTTTGACATTAGAGGAAGATAGATAAATAGAATATAATAACTCAAAGGTCATGGGTTCAAAATGTTTTGTCCGGAGTATAACTGTATAAGTCCTAAACCATTTGAGGGGTTAACAAATCAATTTGATTTGACTACTAGTATCAGTGGTATGTGGAAAGTTAATTAATCTCGGAAATATCGTGTCTCATTTTGGTATAATTTCTCACAATTTAAAGATGTTTGATAGTTTGCAAATTTAGCTCATCTGACCATGAGACCAGTTTCGTTTAAGAATGAAATAGAAAACCATTGTTGTAACGAATATCCTGTTTCCGATTAATGTGAGCTTGGCCCAACTTCTGTTATCGATCAATGTGAGCTTGGCCCAACTTCTGTTACCGATCAATGTGAGCTTGATCAAACTTCTGTTATCAATCAATGTGAGCTTGGTCCAACTTCTGTTATCAATCAATGTGAGCTTGGCCCAACTTCTGTTACCAATCAATGTGAGCTTGGTCCAACTTCTGTTACCGAACCATGTGAGCTTAGCCCAACTACTGTTATCAAATCAATGTGAGCTTGTCCCAACTACTGTTACTGATCAATGTGAGCTTGGCCCAACTACTGTTACTGATCAATATGAGCTTGGTCCAACTACTGTTACTGATCGATGTGAGCTTGGCCCAACTACTGTTACTGATCAATGTGAGCTTGGCCCAACTACTGTTATCAATGTGAGCTTGGTCCAACTACTGTTATCAATGTGAGCTTGGTCCAACTACTGTTATCAATGTGAGCTTGGTCCAACTACTGTTATCAATGTGAGCTTGGTCCAACTACTGTTACTGATCAATGTGAGCTTGGCCCAACTACTGTTACTAATAAATGTGAGCTTGGCCCAACTACTGTTAGCAATCAATGTGAGCTTTGCCCAACTTATGTTACTGATCAATGTGAGCTTGGCCCAACTACTGTTATCAAATCAATGTGAGCTTAGACTAACTACTGTTAGTAATCAATGTGAGCTTGGCCCAACTTATGTTACTGATCAATGTGAGCTTGGCCCAACTACTGTTATCAAATCAATGTGAGCTTGGCCCAACTACTGTTAGTAATCAATGTGAGCTTGGCCCAACTACTGTTAGTAATCAATGTGAGCTTGGCCCAACTTATGTTACTGATCAATGTGAGCTTGGCCCAACTACTGTTATCAAATCAATGTGAGCTTGGCCCAACTACTGTTAGTAATCAATGTGAGCTTGGCCCAACTACTGTTAGTAATCAATGTGAGCTTGGCCCAACTTATGTTACTGATCAATGTGAGCTTGGCCCAACTACTGTTACTGATCAATGTGAGCTTGGCCCAACTACTGTTACTAATCAATGTGAGCTTGGCCCAACTACTGTTAGTAATCAATGTGAGCTTGGCCCAACTACTGTTATCAATGTGAGCTTGGCCCAACTACTGTTACTGATCAATGTGAGCTTGGCCCAACTACTGTTATCAAATCAATGTGAGCTTGGCCCAACTACTGTTAGTAATCAATGTGAGCTTGGCCCAACTACTGTTAGTAATCAATGTGAGCTTGGCCCAACTTATGTTACTGATCAATGTGAGCTTGGCCCAACTACTGTTATCAAATCAATGTGAGCTTGGCCCAACTACTGTTAGTAATCAATGTGAGCTTGGCCCAACTACTGTTACTGATCAATGTGAGCTTGGCCCAACTACTGTTACTGATCAATGTGAGCTTGGCCCAACTACTGTTTCCAATCAATGTGAGCTTGGTCCAACTTCTGTTACCGGACAATGTGAGCTTGGCCCAACTACTGTTAGCAATCAATGTGAGCTTGGCCCAACTACTGTTACTGATCAATGTGAGCTTGGCCCAACTACTGTTATCAATGTGAGCTTGGCCCAACTACTGTTACTGATCAATGTGAGCTTGGCCCAACTTCTGTTATCGATCAATGTGAGCTTGGCCCAACTACTGTTACTGATCAATGTGAGCTTGGTCCAACTACTGTTACTGATCAATGTGAGCTTGGTCCAACTACTGTTACTGATCAATGTGAGCTTGGCACAAATACTGTTACTGATCAATGTGAGCTTGGCCCAACTACTGTTACTGATCAATGTGAGCTTGGCCCAACTACTGTTACTGATCAATGTGAGCTTGGCCCAACTACTGTTACCGATCAATGTGAGCTTGGCCCAAATACTGTTATCGAACAATGTGAGCTTGGTCCAACTACTGTTGCTGATCAATGTGAGCTTGGCCCAACTACTGTTACTGATCAATGTGAGCTTGGTCCAAATACTGTTACTGATCAATGTGAGCTTGGTCCAACTACTGTTACTGATCAATGTGAGCTTGGCCCAACTACTGTTACTGATCAATGTGAGCTTGGCCTAACTACTGTTACCGATCAATGTGAGCTTGGCCCAAATACTGTTACTGATCAATGTGAGCTTGGTCCAACTACTGTTACTAATCAATGTGAGCTTGGCACAAATACTGTTACTGATAAATTTGAGCTTGGCCCAACTTCTGTTAGTAATCAATGTGAGATTGGCCCAACTTATGTTACCGATCAATGTGAGCTTGACCCAACTACTGTTACTGATCAATGTGAGCTTGGCCCAACTACTGTTACTGATTACTGATCAATGTGAGCTTGGCCCAACTACTGTTACTGATCAATGTGAGCTTGGCCCAATTACTGTTACTGATCAATGTGAGCTTGACCCAACTACTGTTACTGATCAATGTGAGCTTGGCCCAACTACTGTTATCAAATCAATGTGAGCTTGGCCCAACTACTGTTACTGATCAATGTGAGCTTGGCCCAACTACTGTTACTGATCAATGTGAGCTTGGTCCAACTACTGTTACCAATCAATGTGAGCTTGGCCCAACTACTGTTAGTAATCAATGTGAGCTTGGCCCAACTACTGTTACTGATCAATGTGAGCTTGGTCCAACTACTGTTACTGATCAATGTGAGCTTGGCCCAACTACTGTTACTGATCAATATGAGCTTGGTCCAACTACTGTTACTGACCAATGTGAGCTTGGCCCAACTACTGTTACTGATCAATGTGAGCTTGGCCCAACTACTGTTACTGATCAATGTGAGCTTAGACCAACTACTGTTATCAATGTGAGCTTGGCACAAATACTGTTACTGATCAATGTGAGCTTGGCCCAACTACTGTTACTGATCAATGTGAGCTTGGCCCAACTACTGTTACTGATCAATATGAGCTTAGCCCAACTACTGTTAGTAATTAATGTGAGCTTGGCCCAACTACTGTTACTGATTAATGTGAGCGTTGCCCAACTACTGTTAGCAATCAATGTGAGCTTGGCCCAACTACTGTTACTGATCAATGTGAGCTTGGTCCAACTTCTGTTACCAATCAATGTGAGCTTAGCCCAACTACTGTTATCAAATCAATGTGAGCTTGTCCCAACTACTGTTACTGATCAATGTGAGCTTGGCCCAACTACTGTTACTGATCAATATGAGCTTGGTCCAACTACTGTTACTGATCAATGTGAGCTTGGCCCAACTACTGTTACTGATAAATGTGAGCTTGGCCCAACTATTGTTATCAATGTGAGCTTGGCCCAACTACTGTTACTAATAAATGTGAGCTTGGCCCAACTACTTTTATCAATGTGAGCTTGGCACAAATACTGTTACTGATCAATGTGAGCTTGGCCCAACTACTGTTACTGATCAATGTGAGCTTGGCCCAACTACTGTTACTGATCAATGTGAGTTTGGCCCAACTACTGTTATCAATGTGAGCTTGGCACAAATACTGTTACTGATCAATGTGAGCTTGGCCCAACTACTGTTACTGATCAATGTGAGCTTGGCCCAACTACTGTTACTGACCAATGTGAGCTTGGCCCAACTACTGTTATCAAATCAATGTGAGCTTAGCCCAACTACTGTTAGTAATCAATGTGAGCTTGGCCCAACTACTGTTACTGATTAATGTGAGCTTGGCCCAACTACTGTTAGCAATCAATGTGAGCTTGGCCCAACTACTGTTACTGATCAGTGTGAGCTTGGTCCAACTTATGTTACCAATCAATGTGAGCTTAGCCCAACTACTGTTATCAAATCAATGTGAGCTTGTCCCAACTACTGTTACTGATCAATGTGAGCTTGGCCCAACTACTTTTACTGATCAATATGAGCTTGGTCCAACTACTGTTACTGATCAATGTGAGCTTGGCCCAACTACTGTTACTGATCAATGTGAGCTTGGCCCAACTACTGTTATCAATGTGAGCTTGGCCCAACTACTGTTACTGATCAATGTGAGCTTGGCCCAACTTCTGTTATCGATCAATGTGAGCTTGGCCCAACTACTGTTACTGATCAATATGAGCTTGGTCCAACTACTGTTACTGATCAATGTGAGCTTGGCCCAACTACTGTTTCTAATCAATGTGAGCTTGGCCCAACTGCTGTTATCCATGTGAGCTTGGCACACATATATTGTTACTGATCAATGTGAGCTTGTCCAACTACTGTTACTAATCAATGTGAGCTTGGCCCAACTACTGTTATCAATGTGAGCTTGGCACAAATACTGCTACTGATCAATGTGAGTTTGGTCCAACTACTGTTACTGATCAATGTGAGCTTGG
Organism: Archivesica marissinica; assembly: GCA_014843695.1. Taxonomy (NCBI): domain Eukaryota; kingdom Metazoa; phylum Mollusca; class Bivalvia; order Venerida; family Vesicomyidae; genus Archivesica; species Archivesica marissinica. The sequence goes on from CM026390.1 coordinate 52,630,624, forward strand.
CCCAACTTCTGTTATCAATGTGAGCTTGGCCCAACTACTGTTACTGATCAATGTGAGCTTGGCACAAATACTGTTACTGATCAATGTGAGCTTGGCCCAACTACTGTTACTAATCAATGTGAGCTTGGCCCAACTACTGTTACTGATCAATGTGAGCTTGGTCCAACTACTGTTACTGATCAATGTGAGCTTGGCACAAATACTGTTACTGATCAATGTGAGCTTGGCCCAACTACTTTTACTGATCAATGTGAGCTTGGCCCAACTACTGTTACTGATCAATGTGAGCTTGGCCCAACTACTGTTACTGATCAATGTGAGCTTGGCCCAATACTGTTATCGAACAATGTGAGCTTGGCCAACTACTGTTGCTGATCAATGTGAGCTTGGCCAACTACTGTTACTGATCAATGTGAGCTTGGTCCAAATACTGTTACTGATCAATGTGAGCTTGGTCCAACTACTGTTACTGATCAATGTGAGCTTGGCCAACTACTGTTACTGATCAATGTGAGCTTGGCCCAACTACTGTTACCGATCAATGTGAGCTTGGCCAAATACTGTTACTGATCAATGTGAGCTTGGCCAATACTGTTACATCATGTGAGCTTGGCACAAATACTGTTACTGATAAATTTGAGCTTGGCCCAACTTCTGTTAGTAATCAATGTGAGATTGGCCCAACTTATGTTACCGATCAATGTGAGCTTGACCCAACTACTGTTACTGATCAATGTGAGCTTGGCCCAACTACTGTTACTGATTACTGATCAATGTGAGCTTGGCCCAACTACTGTTACTGATCAATGTGAGCTTGGCCCAATTACTGTTTACTGATCAATGTGAGCTTGACCCAACTACTGTTACTGATCAATGTGAGCTTGGCCCAACTACTGTTATCAAATCAATGTGAGCTTGGCCCAACTACTGTTACTGATCAATGTGAGCTTGGCCCAACTACTGTTATCAATGTGAGCTTGGCCCAACTACTGTTACTGATCAATGTGAGCTTGGTCCAACTACTGTTATCAATGTGAGCTTGGCACAACTACTGTTACTGATCAATGTGAGCTTGGCCCAACTACTGTTAGTAATCAATGTGAGCTTGGTCCAACTACTGTTACTGATCAATGTGAGCTTGGCCCAACTACTGTTACTGATCAATATGAGCTTGGTCCAACTACTGTTACTGATCAATGTGAGCTTGGCCCAACTACTGTTACTGATCAATGTGAGCTTAGCCCAACTACTGTTATCAATGTGAGCTTGGCACAAATACTGTTACTGATCAATGTGAGCTTGGCCCAACTACTGTTACTGATCAATGTGAGCTTGGCCCAACTACTGTTACTGATCAATATGAGCTTAGCCCAACTACTGTTAGTAATTAATGTGAGCTTGGCCCAACTACTGTTACTGATTAATGTGAGCGTTGCCCAACTACTGTTAGCAATCAATGTGAGCTTGGCCCAACTACTGTTACTGATCAATGTGAGCTTGGTCCAACTTCTGTTACCAATCAATGTGAGCTTAGCCCAACTACTGTTATCAAATCAATGTGAGCTTGTCCCAACTACTGTTACTGATCAATGTGAGCTTGGCCCAACTACTGTTACTGATCAATATGAGCTTGGTCCAACTACTGTTACTGATCAATGTGAGCTTGGCCCAACTATTGTTATCAATGTGAGCTTGGCCCAACTACTGTTACTAATAAATGTGAGCTTGGCCCAACTACTTTTATCAATGTGAGCTTGGCACAAATACTGTTACTGATCAATGTGAGCTTGGCCCAACTACTGTTACTGATCAATGTGAGCTTGGCCCAACTACTGTTACTGATCAATGTGAGTTTGGCCCAACTACTGTTACTGATCAATGTGAGCTTGGCCCAACTACTGTTATCAATGTGAGCTTGGCACAAATACTGTTACTGATCAATGTGAGCTTGGCCCAACTACTGTTACTGATCAATGTGA